>OX451737.1:1709985319-1710418742 GCA_948472305.1 Vicia faba | reverse complement strand
AAATGTTTATTTATAGTTAATAATAAGACAATGATTGTATAAATGTGTAGTATGGAATATTATCGGTATGATCGTAGTTGGATGTACGATAGATTGTATTCAGGAAGACGTGTACTTAAACCTCATTTTATAGAAGGAGTTAATGAGTTTATCATGTGGGCATTTGCTCAGGAATGTTGTCGAAGCGAAGGAGGAGTTAGGTGTCCATGTCTTAAATGTGAATGTAGACCAATAATTAGTGACCCGGAAGAAGTAGCACGTCATTTGCATAGAAGGGGTTTCATTGAAAATTATTGGGTTTGGACATATAATGGTGAAGAACTGCCGAGTAATGTACTAGATATTAGCAACATGCATGCTTCAAGTAGTCGACCGTCTATGGAATATGAGGAGAACTTTAATCTGATCGGTGAGATGGTTGAGGATGCTTTTTGTGTGAACGTGACATATGATCAACCTGAAGATTTTGACAGGGAAGAGTTGCCGAATGAGGAAGTGCAGAGATTTTATCAGTTGTTGAATGAGATGAATACACCATTGTTCGAGAGGCCATCAGACTCAAAGTTATCAATGCGTGTGAGATTATTGGCCCGCCAAGTCAAATTGGAATGTTCCTGATGAGTGTTTGGAACATTTCGCAAAGTGATATTGGATTCCACCGCAACAAAAGACAACTTGCCTACAAGTTTTTATGATGTAAAGAAGTGGGTGTCGAAGTTAGGTTTAGAAGTAAGAAAGATTGATTGTTGCATTAGTGGTTGCATGTTGTTTTATGACAACGAGTTTGGTACTCAAGATGGATTCTTGGAGGAATGCAAGTTTTGTAAGACTCCAAGATATCAAGTTCGCAGTAGAGCTATTAACAGCAAGCAAAATCGTGTAGCAGTAAAGTCCATGTTTTATCTTCCGATAATACCAAATTAAAAAAGAATGTTTGCTTCAATGCACAGTGCAAGTCAAATGACATGGCATCATATAAACCAAACAAGTTAAGGCACTATGCGACATCCATCTGATGGCGAGGCATGGGAGCACTTTGATCGGACACATCCTGATTTTGCTGCAGAACCTAGAAATGTCAGGCTTGGATTATGCTCTGATGGTTTTCCCCATATGTGCAAGCATCGAGAAGTGTGTATTCTTGTTGGCCAATTATTGTAACTCCTTACAACCTCCCTCCTGAGATGTGTATGACAAAACCATACATGTTTTTGACGTGCGTCATTCCAAGACCGTTCAGTCCAAAACCTGAAACTGATGTGTACTTACAACCTTTAATTGATGATTTGAAGAGGTTGTGGATTGGAGAATGGACTTATGATATATCCTGTAAATAAAACTTTACTTTGCGAACTGCCTTGATGTGGACCATTAATGGAAAATTATTAAAACCCAAAGCTTGTTTTAGTCTGACTTCCCATGAAGCTAAAGTGGTTTGTCGATGGTTAAAAGATTTGAGAATGTCGGATGGGTATTCTTCAAATTTAGCAAGGTGTGCTGACGATAACACTGGAAAGTTGCATGGTATGAAAAATCATGATTGCCACGTTTTTATGGAACAATTGCTACCAATTGCATTTGGTTCACTATCTAAACATGTGCTTAATCCACTAACTGAAATTAGTCAATTTTTTAGAGATATTTGTGCGTCCACTTTAAGAGTGGATGACATCATTAAGTTGGACAGAAACATTCCACTCATTCTCTGTAAGTTGGAACAAGTATTTCCGCCTGGTTTTTTTGACTCATGGAACATCTACATGTACATCTTGCATATGAAGCTTATCTTGGTGGACCTATTTAATATAGGTGGATGTATCCGTTTGAAAGGTTCGTGGGTGATTCAAAGCGATCAGTGAAAAATAAAGCTAGAGTTGAAGGATCTATATATGCATATTATTTGCATCGGGAAACATCACATTTTTGCAGTCATTATTTTAATCACTTGATGTTAACTCTTAGAATCATACGGAATTCTGTAAATGTCAACGAGAGAAGTCAATTCACCTTATCAGTCTTCGGGCGTCCAGGTCGTCCCTCTGGAAAGAAGGGTGTGCATTGGTTGACCCAAAAAGAAATGCAATATGCACATGTCCATATCTTGACCAATTGCGTTGAAGTTAAACCATATTTTAAGTAAGTATACTCCAACTGTTTAATTTTCTTTGCAGTGTTAATATAAAACTTATTATCTTGAAACTTTTAGTGTGTTTCTTTTTAGGGAATTTAACATCGCATATTTTCATAGTGTCGGTGTACAATCAACATCCAGTGTCATTCATGCTCGATTTCCAGCATGGTTTAAGGAGAGATTGCCTAGCATTGTTGCATTGACTCTAGAAATACTCCATTTTAGAAACTTGTCTGAAGGCCCTGTTCAAAGCGCAAATGAATGGCACACATACTTCGTGAACGGATATGAATTTCACACTGAGACATGGACTGAAGGGAAAAAAACCATAAACAGTGGTGTATTTGTAAAAGGAGTTACAAATGGCGGTGAAGATGACTTCTATGGCTTTGTTAAACATATCTACGAGTTGGTATACAATTACTTGGACTCGGAAAATAAAGTTGTCTTATTTTTTTGTGAATGGTATGATCCAACTAGAGGCACAAAAATAGATAAGTCATATGGTACTGTTGAGATTCAAATGGATCGAAGATACAAAGAGTATGACCCTTTCATAATGTCACATATTGTTAGACAAGTTTATTATGTTTCTTATCCTTCATTTGTACCACGTAAACGAGGATGGTGTGTTGTAATAAAAACAAAACCCCTGGGTCATATTGAAATCGACGATCTAGTGGAAGATGCTGTTTTCCAAGTTGATGAAATTGAGAAAATTAATGATGTGATTGTAGATGAACAAATTACAAATTTGTATGATACAATGGTTGAGGGACATCAAGTTGATGCGTCTATATTGTTGGTTGATAATAAAGTGGACGAAGAGCATGATGATGAGTTTGGATCCGAGGACAATATCACATCAGATGATGAGAATGATATGGATGACGAGCATGAAGATTTAGAATAATGAATATTTTATTGAATGTGTTAATGAATATTTATTGAATGTGTTAATGAATATGTATTGATGAGTATAAAGAATCATCTATTGAATATGTATTGAAGAGAATGTATTTTTCAAATTTAGTATTTTTGTTGATGAATATATATATATATATTTTGTATTCTATATAAATAGGTAAAATGCCACCTCAAATTGATAATAATAAGGATAGTGGTAAAAAATCCCAGCGTCCGAGGTTAGTAACATGTGAGGCACCTCAGTCGACCACGTGCCCTCTCCCGCAGAGTCAGGTTGATCTTATGTCCATGGTCAGTACTCAGCCTTTTGTGCCATTACTCTCCTCTCAGAATATATCATTCTCATCTTGAACTTCTTCTTTTATTAGCCCGTATGGGGTACCATATTTTGTTAGGCCACCTGTTTTCTTTTCCCGCAGACCCAGACACCCTCATCTTTCCAGCACATTGAAGGATCCATTTTTCCACATTCAACACATATGCCATCATCCTTCCAGCATATTGGAGGATCTAGCACCCTACATCCCATACAGATGCCCTTATCTTTCCAGCAGACTGGAGGATCCAACGCCCCACATCCCACACAGATGCCCTTATCCTTCCAGCGGACTGGAGGATCCAGCACCCCACATCCCACACAGACTGGAGGATCCCGCACCCCACATCCCACACAGACTGGAGAATCCCGCACCCCACATCCCACATAGACTGGAGAATCCCGCACCCCACATCTCACACATGTACCTGCACGTGAGGATGATCATGCGCAACCGGGTGATGATGATGATGATGATCACGTGGATGGGGATGATGATGTGTTGGATGGAAATGATCTTCGAGGGAATGATGATCCGGGTGAGATTCATGTCATTGACGGGAGATTTTGGATTTAGCACGAAGGAAACTCGTAAGTTTCTTATTTATAAACTTTTATTTAAGATAATGTATTTTCATTTTTAATATAAATTTATATTTAATATAACTAATTCAAATTATTGTTGTTTAGTTTCTCGCCGAGTCGGACTGCTTCCAAGGTTATAAATTATATAATTCAGCAGATGTATAAACAATTTTGGAAGACCTTCAAAGATGTCAAAAATAAAGAAGCTTGGTTTAACAAATTTAAGGTATAATTAATTTATTTTTTAGTTATTGTTATTTAAATGACTATTTCATTATAATTATCTAACTATTTATTTTAATGTCATACAATATTGCAGGAAAAATGTGTGTGAGATCCATTGAACGAGAAGATGATAAAAAAATTATTATGGCAGAATCTCAAGACGACTTTCTGACATAATGCGTCGTGTTAGAGAGCGTTGGGAACTTCAGGGTATCCGTCCCAATTCGATAGGGAAAGAGGTTTTAGAGGAACTTCTTAAATATTGGGAGTCACCCGAATTTCGGGCTAAATCTGAAAATTTTTAAAAGATGAGGACATCTGAAAAAGGGGATGCGTTAATGCAGTTGGAAGTATAAGTACCGCAGAGCATGTTCGACGCATGGTAAATATTACCACTTTTTAAGTTATATTTTGATTTATATTTTATTAATTAATGTTAATTTTTTTTATTATTTAGACCAAGAATTTGGGGAGACCTCCATTGATGATTGAGTTGGTTAAAAAGACTCGGACAAAGAAAACCAGGGATTTTGTTGACGAACGCACTCTAAAAGCTTTCGTAAGTTATTTAATTTACGTTGTTGTTTATATATTTTTTTTATTTAATGACAATTTTATGTCGTGATTTTCACGTGGCAACTGAGAAACTGTGACGTGAAAATCACGTGGCAATTGAGAAGTCGTGGCGTGAAAATCACGTGGCAACTTTTAAATATAATTTAATTTAATTTAATTTAATTTAATTTATTAAATATTTAACTTAATTTTTTTATTTTTTATTGAATGTATAGGAGGATTATCAGACATTGCTCGCAAATTTTCTGAGTCATAATCCTCAATATACTCCGGGAGAGGGAGAGTTGCTTCATCCAGATGTGGACTTTTATATTTGGGATCAAGTCATTGGCAGAAAGGGCCTTAACGACTGTTTTTTTGGTGGTGGAAATTTGGCGGACACCTTGAGAAGTGGAGATAGAACTCTATTTCAAAGAGTTAGAGATGGGGAAAGGGGGTCACGTCAACCAAATTTGATACCAGAACAATTTGAAACCGTAAGACAATTGACGTTAAATGAGGCGAAACGCGAGTCAGCGCAACGTGAGACGGCAATGAAAGCTCAAATTGAGGCAATGAGGCAAGAGCAACAACGACAAATGGAGGCCATGGCGAAGAGGCAAACTGATATGGAGCAACAAATGAGACAATTTATGCAAGGGTTTGATGGAAATTCAAACTTTCGCGGTAAGAGCCGGAGGATGACGGAAGTGAAGATAATTTTGACATTGATAATTATGACCCATAAACTTTAATTTTTTTATTTTACTTTCAAATTTGAATTTGTATGCCATACTAATTAATTCTTAAATTTATAATTTTAGTTTATTAATTTTATTATATTAAATTTAATGTATTGAATTTATTATATATTAAATCTATTTTATATTGAATTTATTATTTTAATTTATTATATTCAATTTATTAAATTGAATATATAAAAGAAAAATAAATTTAGTTATTAAATTAAAAAAAAAACATTAGTGACGTGACTTTCACGTCACAAGTTGTGACGTGAAAATCACGTCGCAACTTACTTTTTATATAAAAAAACACAAAAGTAGAAGGCAGGCGTTGTTAAAAAAACACATAATTGAAACTATTTAGTGACGTGTTTTTCACGTCACTAATTTGTGATGTGAAAAACATGTCGCAACTAAAGTAACTTTTATTCCTGCCAACCTGCTTTCTTACAGATTTGGGTTTTCTATAAAATTTTGTTGCAATGTAAAAATCACGTCGCAAACTGTTTGCTATCCCCTCCCCAGCCACGTGAACGCACACGTCGCAAATATTATGTAGTGACGTGTTTCCTCATGTTGTGACGTGAAATTCACGTCGTAAATGAGTGTTTTTTTTTGTAGTGACTCTTAATATTTTAAAACTGAAAGAATCTAGTACTTAATCCAATGCTTGAGATAAGATGTGTATGGTGCATTTTTTTGAGTCTCAGATTCAAGATTAAAAAGGGGAAAGATCAGGTCATATAGGCATAACATCTACACCAAATCAGGGCAATATCTCTTGAGACATACAAGAACAGTACATACCTTATGTTGAGATGGTATTTTCGACAAGGAAAATGAGCCTTTAGTTAGTAAAGTATCCCTTAGGAAGAAGGGCATAAAAAGTAATTTATGGAGAGATTACTAAATGAACCACAATTAAATGCTCTGACGAAGTGCATCAGCCGACATGAGTTATGGGCTTGAAAGGCCAAATCAACAAACAGAGCGAGTCGAGGACAATGAAGTGTCGATCGACAGACAAGTTAAGGAAGCACCAAAAGGAGGTTTTGAATTTCAAATTAATTCACTAGGCGCGAAAGTGGGGAAGTTGTAAAGCTATCCCACGTAAGATCCCAATGTGGGGGACTCCAACCGACGACGGTTACTTTTTTAGGATTTCTATTTAAAGCAACTTTATATATTATTGTAAGAGTCACATTTCTTCACATTAAAAACAATACACTCAAAGTATATGCATCTTAAGAGAGAATGTTTAGAGTGGCGTTGGATTATTCATAATCACAGCAAATTATCACGTTTACGTAGAAGTTACAATTTGTTATTTCTGGTTTTCACGGTGGAATATCCTTTAAACGTGCATCTAACTACAATATGTCATTTCTGATTTTCACAGTGGAGTACCCTTCAAACGCGCGTTTAGTTTAGTCATTCCAAACACATATCCAAACATGCACTTTATATTTTTTAAATTACTTAATATTTTTCAATCTTAACATTAATAACTTTTATTTTGTACACTTTGCCAAAATTAATAAATTAACTTTTACCTTTTAACTCACATCAATAAAAAATTATATTTGATAGCTGTTTTTTAATATGAGTTTATAGTTTTAATAACTTTTATTTTATACACTTTGCCAAAATTAATAAATTAACTTTTACCTTTTAAGTGAGATTAGCTTATATAAATCAATTTTATCATGATCATATTTCTATTCAAATAATTAATTTTGAGTTATCATGACTTGTTTTTATCTAAATAATTAATTTCGAGATATTTCTTAATAGCTTATCAATCTTTATAACCATGACTATGTAGCACCACCCTCTCGTTTTATTTAAATTTGAGATCAAACTATTCAGTAGAATTGATAATATGTATTTTTTTTTGCTTTTGCACCAGTTCCGACCTACATAATAGATCGACTAATACAACAAGCATTATTCCTGTCAGGAATCAAACTCGGTATTTTCCGAATGTCATCCTTTGAAGAGACTCGATTGTCACTCGAGCCCAAACGCTTGGTTGATAATATGTATATTTTTAAAACATTGGAAATAACCCACTATGACAATTTTTGCACAAGAGGAGTCAAATTAAAATAGATTCTTAGTTGCATTAAGAATCAACATAAATACGTAATGAATCAACATAAATACATAACATAACATCTATTATTTCTTGTATTCTCTGGCTACTTGCATTTATATTCGCTAATTTTAAAAAAAGAAAGATAGATCAAGTATGTTTTTTTAATAAATAGTAATCCTCAAACTTTAAATGGTGACAGCGACAGCCGATACAAATTAAGTTACACATTGGAGTTATAATAGAAGCACAAGAAATCATCCCAGCTCATCCTTTCTCTTTTGATGAGAACAACGCAAATCAAAATTGAAAACTCAAGGACAAGCTAGGCCTAAATAACTGGTTAGTAGGAACAAAAATGGGGGGTATGAAGTCATTTCTTAATTTCCAAAGATCAAAACTCTGTTTAGCATGACTTGAAGAGGTACAAAACTCTGTTATCCTTTTTAAGACTATATGGAAATACTCTTCTGGACAAGCAGTATGTCTTTCCATGCTTCATAAAACATCCAGGTGATTCCAGAGGATGGCATTACCTTTAAACAGCTTGCACCCCATCCTCTGTACAGACCCTTCAGACCTTCTTGTCTAATCACTTCTGACAACGCTGCTGCCATGTTTGGTGGGCACTTGCCTTGCAAAGCTCCTACCATCAGACGCTTTCTGGCTACCTCCAACGGAAAGCTAATTGTACTGGCGGTAAAACCTGGGCATGCAAAACAATCAATTTGTATTACACCAAGTACAAAAGTTCAGTTCATGTGTTGCATTGCATAGATATAGATGAGAAGCTTATTTAGGACACAAATGTTAAAGAAAAATATGCGTTAAGAGAAATGTCAGCAAATTACATTGCCAAGTACATGATACATATTGACAAACTATGTCTCTGCCTTTGGGTTAGTAAAACAGAAGTACGAGACAAAGCAAATAACTTCGGGCTAAATTTTTCATAAACATAAATACTTCATGCCATTATTCGGTTCGTGCAATATGATTGATTGATAGATCATGTATGGGATAGAGCGAACCAAAGAGCTGTAAACAGAGAGAAACATAGAGAATATCTCACCTGATAGAGCTCCAATCATAAGCATCTCCATACGATTTAAAGACTTCTTATTTTTGGTCAGGCAGTAAGATTTCTTTATTGTGTCATACATGAAATAATAGCAGGTACTGTATGGAAGCATGCCAACTAGAGTAGGTGATAAACCAGCATAAAAAGCGCCAATACCACCATCTTTATAAATATTCCTAATTGCAACGCCTAAATTAGGGTATATTTCAGGACTTATAGTTAACCGATCCTGGAATAAAAATCCAAAGACAAGACAATTAGAATTGAAAACAAGAACAAAATACAAGAAAGCAAAGTTCAACATCTTCATGTCTCGGTCATTATTAACTCAACAGTAAATAAGATATACTACTCCCTCCACTCCTTAATTTAATTTAATTCGTTTTTAAAGATACCTTCAAAACTTCCAGGGGATGGCATACAAGTGTGCTAGCAACTCCTGCAGCTGCCCCAGCCACAGCAGTTGGTGAAATCCAAGACAAATTCAAGCTCAAATTGAGGCAACCTATCTGCAATTTGGGACAATCATTCTGTTTCAATTTCTCTTGCAGTGATGCCATCGCCCGTTTTGTACACTCAAATGTGCCAAACTCAATGGCCTGCGTTGGAACTATACGAATCATATTGATCATGTTTCCAGCCCACAATCCTTGCCATCCCTGCTGCTCTACAACCTGAACGAAACTACCTGTGATATTTTTCGACCCAATACCAACTACCATTCTTGTCCTGCATGTTGAAATAACGCAAAACATTATACTAACACATACTAATTAGCAATTATGTTTAAATGTAAAGTTGAGGTCTAATTTACATAATTCCATTCCTCTATCCTATTACATAACTGCATTCAGTTATCTAAGATGGTTTCAGTTTTGTCAACGATAGATAGCATATGATAACAATTTGTTCAAATTATGCTACACTAGTAATGAAATGAAACATCAAATCCCTTGACGAAACCAACCTCAAATCCCTTCAAATAAAATGAATTGAAACAACGAAACGTAACAAAACCACAAGCAATAAAAGCGATATAACCTGATGGTTTCAAGAGGAGCAAGAATAGCTTTAGTCATAGCACCAGCTAGGGCACCACTCATGAACTCCCGAACCTCTCTCTTATCTAAAAATTCCTGCACACAAACAAAAACGATTGAGTTATTAATCAAGAATGAAAGCTAAAAAAACAATCAGATTAAAACAAAGTAAGCATTTACCTGTGCTTGGTGTGGAAGTTGAAATCGAAAATGGAGATTGGAGTTAGGAAGAATGTCAATGTCTTTAAGGATAGTGTAAACATCACCAGAAGAAGAAGAAGAAGAAGAAGACAGGGTTTTAGATTTTGTGTTTGAAGACATTCTAGGTTTTTCCAAAATTTCTTCTTCTTCTTCTTCTTCAATCTTTCTTGACGCTTTCAATAATTTGGGTTTTGAATTATCAAAGGATTGATTCGGCGCAAATTGAACAAAAACTGAAACCCTAGGAACAGTTTGATTCTTCTACTAGACTGTGTTCATGTTCATGTTCATGTTCATGTAATTCAACTTCTTACTACTTTGCACGTGTAAGATACACTCGAGGGTTCTAACACCAATCCGCAAAGATGTCTATCTTACATTATCATTTTGCCCCCTTCAATTTTTACAAATCAAACCTTTAGTTCTTCTGAAATTAATTTCGAAATAATTTTTGTTTTAAATTAATTTCGACTGGTTTGCTGAATAAAATAAAGACAGGATAATTAATAATGAGTTGGATAAGGATAAATGTATTTACTAAAATCTTAATTAGTGACAATCCTTAGTCGTGTGTGTGTAGGACTATTAGAGAGTTTTAGGGTTATTAGTGGTGACAATCTTTATAAGGTTTTTAAGTGAATTGAATATTCTTTCTCAATTATATGATTGAAGTATTTATAAAAGTTTATCAGGACTGAATCGATACGGTCTGCACGCCCATAGTCTAAACTGCTCTGCTCTCTGTCGGGCAATATCGATATTTTTTTCTCCTAAGTCGACACTGACCTAAAATGATCGACAAGCACCTCTCAGTTTGTCCGACATAAAGTCGTACAGGCCACCAGGAACCGACCAGAGAGATGCGCGTAACTTGCCTCCTCCTCAAAACCAACGACTAGTTACGGGCATATCTGTCCGGTTTGACCAAGTCTTGACAATTACCTGATTTTACGGG
The DNA here is from genome assembly GCA_948472305.1 of Vicia faba. Taxonomy (NCBI): domain Eukaryota; kingdom Viridiplantae; phylum Streptophyta; class Magnoliopsida; order Fabales; family Fabaceae; genus Vicia; species Vicia faba. Next base: position 1,710,407,888 of record OX451737.1, on the reverse strand, counting down.
CCCACATATCCAAGCGTAAAAACAGGAACCAATGGTCATGCGCTAGGGAAATTATATAAACCCTCACACCTGTGAGGGCCAGGTATCGAATATTCACTATTCACCACCAATACCTTAACACTTTGCTTGTATCTCCTTGTTCTCACTCTTACTTGATCGTCGGAGTGTCTTGCAGGTACAACCCCCTTTTTTCCTCCTCGACATCACAGCCCAACTACAAATCATCATTCGGCCACCTTGCAGGTTCTAATCAACCAGTAAGATCAGTGGCGTCGTCTGTGAGAAACTGCTATCTCCATCTTTCTTTCCTCGAAACTCAAAGATCAAAGCAATTTTTCAAGATTCCTTTCACTAACCATGGTTGACCATGATGATCTCCATCTGCTCAGAAAGGTTATTCCTTCCCCTACTCACAAAACCGACAGAAGTTAGGTACATCCTCACCTCGAGGATAACCTGGGTTTCCGAGACGGACAAACTGCGTCTCCAGATTCAATTGACGCCCGACGCGGCGACTACCAATTCTAGGATAAGGGACTCCCCGAGAATCCCATCGAGAAATTGCCAGAAATCCTACGACCAATTCCCATCCCTCTCAGTGCCGACCCGGCCATGGCAGCATTGCTCGCTGCTATCAATCAGACCAACGCCCTCATCCTACAAGAGAAACAAAGGATATGGGCCTGAGAGAACAAGCGGTCAAGGTCTCCTCCTCGGAGATCCCGACGACGAAACTCCCCCAGTATATCACCACCTAAGTGTGGCCTTCCACCAAGAAGGGAGAGGCACGATGTTTTTTTCTTAAAGACTCCCCTTCATCCAAGAAGAGGAAAGACGACCGTCAAATCGACCGCGCTCGATTGTCCTTGCCCGAACCAAGACAGAAACAGAGGAGTCCCTCCCCCCGACGAGACCACGGCGATCGACGGAGCAGAAACTATCACTCCCTTTCTCTGTCCCCCGCTGTTGTACCCCAAAATTTGCCCTCGCATTTTTCCTCAAGAAATCACAGCTTCAGGCGTTTCCTGATTTTTCAAACTGGCTCAAGAATCGGTCAAAACAGATTTTTCTCGTCAGCCAGGCAAAATTAAGGTTTTTGAAGGGTCTGGAACAGTTCACACAGTCTGCTTAGGGTTTTGGTTGATTTTGGTTCAACTTCGATCAGGCAAACGCTTCTTTGGCATTTGATCAGAATCAGGGTTTTGTGCGCATATCTCTCAAGAAGAGTTGGTTCTATCAATGTTTTTTAAATTACTCTAAATTGAGAACTGAGGCTGTTGGTTGTTAATTTGCATTTGTTGGATTTAATAAGTGAAAAGAGGCAGATGGACGTTTTGTTTAATTAACTATCGCTTGGTTTGAAACTATGCGTTGCTTTGAATAATTGGGGCGTCAGGTTTGTCATAAGACCACAATGTTTACCAATTGATTATTTATTTTTAAGTTAAGATAATTGGAATTTATTTCCATTTTTATTTTAATTTAAGAATTATAACAATTAGATAAATATCTTGAAAAGAATAAAAAGAATTAATCAAATAAAAGGACTTTTTATTTATCTTTAGATTACTTGTATAATTGTTTTTGTTTACAAAATGTTTACAATAATAATATTAAAGTTATTTAAATTTAAATAAAACTATCCTAATATTTTTCTAAGTCTTCAATCCTTCATCTTCCATCCCTTGCTCCCTCTGCCTCATTGGATTCTATCTGCAAAGAACAAGAAAGAAGAAAAAGTCAGAATCAGATAAATATTTAAAGAGACAGACAGATAAAAAGTTCATCATTAAAAGCAAATGGTCGGGATCAGTTCGCCCTCTTTGTAAATCACGGGATTTCTCCCGGTTCACAAAGAGGGATGAAAATGTTTGCAAATTAAAAATGAATGCACAAAGTTAAAAATTGCACATTTCAAATTGGTCAACCAACTGCATAGTTCAAAGCAAGACAGCATGTGCAAATACAAAGTCCAAGTTACAAACTAAATGGCCTAAACCAAGTTCAAATTGCTAAACAAAGTCACAATTTCAAAACTAAGTCCAAAGTCAACTAGAGCTGCCAAAAGATATCTCAAGGTATCAAAGTACCATCAATGCTGTCAAGAAGCACAAAGTATGGAAAAGAGATATGCAAATATGCAGAGAAAGAGTAGATTGCAAGCAAATTTCAGTTTCATCATTTCCCAGGCCAGTTTGCTTTTTCAGAATTAATACATGTTAAGCAATATAATATGCTTAAGTACTGGAGAGAGAGAAAAAGAGAGAAAGAATGGGCTTACAGGTTTAGGCATGAGACAATATATGTAAAAACTGCAATAAAACAGTGGGGACAGAAGGCAGAGATATGAAGAAATCAGAATACAAACAAAACTGTCCATAAAAAGGAAAAGAATTATCTTTCCACAAAAGCCTCCAACTCGTTTCAAACCCTGCATTAAACAAGTTAAAAATATACAAAACCTGAACCATCAAAAGCAGGCAAAAAAACCGATATCATAACAACACAATTTTTTTCAAGCTAAAGCCTTGGTTCAAAAACGAGTAAGGCCATCAACCAGCATAAACCCAAACCATGTCAAAGCTTACAAACATTCTGCCCAAACCTGTGACCAACTTACAAGAAGCCTAAACCTGCAATACACACAAAACTCCCAAATCATCCTCAACCTGATAAACTAGTAAAATATCAAGCCTAAGCATCAAACAGAAATTAAGCCTTATCTACTGTAAACAAACCACTGTCAACCCAAAAACTGAAAATAGCATAAGCACCAAAACACCTAACCTCAAACACATAGCCAAAACCTTCATCTGTCAAGCCAAAAACCTGCATTGTCAAACTCATAAAACTGCCTCCATCCTGCTGAAGCAGAAGCAGCATGACATCCAAACCATCCCCAACCTGTCCAACTCTAAGCCATAGCATCAAAACTACTGTCAAGGCCTAAGCATTCAAGGCAACCACTAGCCCTCAGAAAACATTCATCATTGGGCTAAATAACCAAATCATACAGCATCAAGCAAAGCAAGCTAGGCAACTCAAGCATTCACAGGGCATACAGAAAAAGCAACTCAAGGCAACCGGAAGAAGGAGATAAAGAAGCACAGAAGCAAGCACACGAGGCGAACAGAAGAAGAAGATAAAGAGGCATTCTCAAGCATCATCATTGAACCAACACTCAAAAAGGCAAAAGAATACAAATACCAGTTTCCAGCATGCGAGCTCAACATCCTCACCGCTTCCTCCGCCGTCAAGCCGCCTACGCGCCTCCAATCCCATCTTCTCCTCCGTCTCCCAAAAGGTAACATAATTTTCCCTTCTCTTCACACCTCAAACAAAAAAAAACATTCAATCAGAATCCATAAACGAAAAACTGAACATGCAAAGAGAGGATTAACGAAAATCTTAAAACACAAATGAGAAACCATACCCTTTTGTACCGCCGTTTGAGTGAGCCTGAGGATGAGGACGGATGATGGCGCGGTGGCTCTAGGCGGAGGGTCCCGGTTCAGTAATCTTTATGCTGAGGAAAATGAAGAGGAAGGAACGAAGTGAAATGAACGACAGCGCCGCTTCTGTAAACCCTAAGCCATTTCCCAATTGAAACAAATTGTGAGGAACCCTAAAAACAATTTGAGAAACGAGTGGGCCACAACCCTTTCTGAAACGCCTAAGCCCTTTCTGTTTCCCATCATACACCCCCGCGTTGCTACTTTTGTTTGGACCAGTATAAACCCTTAAAACCCATCAAATTTCTACACTATTCTTTCCTTTTATATATATAAAACATATCATATCTTTTTATTAATTAACACACTTTTTTTATTTTTTTATCATTCATTAACTCTTTGATTTTCTTTTTTTATATAATCACACTTTTATTTATAAATAATATATTAATTAAAATGTGCAAAAGCATTAATTTTTTCTTCTTAGGATATATTTCTTTTTTTATTTTATTATGTTGTACATAACACAATAATACATAATATAATTTAAAAAAAACTTAAAACATTTTCTTCTTTTTAATTAAATTTTCTTACTTTGTACATACTTTACAAAAAGATATAAAAATACAAATTTAAATCAAACATAGATAATAATACTTGACAAATAAACAATATTTAGTTCTCTTATTAAATTCACATCTCGCACTTGTAAATAAATTACACTTACACATACACAGTACATTTTACATTTGATACATTATACATTTGCTATTCTTACACTTTGCTATACATTACATTGTTTACATTCGATCGCGATTCGATTTGGTTGTAATTATTTAAGTCTCATCCCCATTTGTACATTTATACCCCCACTCCCGGACATTATTTGTAATAGCGTAGACTTTAAAATTCCCGCAATTTACCGCTTTCGAATTATACCATGATTAGACCTAGGGTTTGTATGTACATAAAATCAAACGCTAGATAACCTAATACAAGACAAATACATGAAATCAATACACAATCACACTTGCACCCCCTAGGGTGATCCCACATGTTGCCTTCCAAAGTGGGCCATGCTTGCACGTCGAGTTCCTTTGGCAAAACAATTCAAAATGATCATAAGTCCCTCGATGACACTTTCGAAAGTCGCCTATCAAAATGATCAAGTCCCTTCAAGCAAATTGCCAAAGACACTTGGCACCATTGCATTCATGGTCCATACGATGACCTGCGCCTGTCCCGATCACATCCTAAACGCAAGATTGTCCACCAAATTCAATGGTGGAACAAAATTGTTAAAAAGGGTTGAAAACATAGAGAAAACCTTTGAGTACAATAGGGGTAGACAAAACTCTTAGTTACTTGAGATCAACTTGCAAAAACAATTGCCTCCTTTTCAAAAAACCACACTTCACAAACACTGTCAAAACAAACTTCCAAAAACATTTTGAAACATCTTTTCGAAAAGATACACACCGTTGTATATACTCAAACACGAGTCATTACAATGGTTGCCGAAACAAAGGCGTCTATTTCAAAAACATTTTCAAAACACGCACATACACCACAATTTCAAGCAATCGAAAATCAAGGCAAGTGATCTAAAACCAAGTAACTAAGAGCCCATGGATAACCATGGATGAAAAGGGTGCTAATACCTTCCCTTTTCATAATCTACCCCCCGGACCCACGAAACATCTCAAAAGGTTTTTCCTGTGCTTTTTAACCTTTCCTTTAGGATAAAATAAAAAGTCGGTGGCGACTCTTGCTCAACCGAACAAGTGCGAATACAAACCCAAAACCCAAGTCAGTTCTCCCACTGTATCACAGAACTGGCGACTCTGCTGGGGATCCGATTCAAAAGTGGGGTTACCTTAGGGTTTAGATCACCTTTACTTTCTTGCTTTAATTGACTTGATTGCTTTACTTTTTGGGTCCTTGTTTGGGTTTGTTGTAAATCCTACACCCGGATTTGGGGCACCTTCTTAGGTAAATAGCAAAAAAACTGCGAGGGAACTGTGCGGGGTATACCGACATGGTTGAAGCAGTAAGCTATGTTAGTGTGACATATTTGTGAGTACCGATAACCCTTGAGTTCAATCAAGGAGAGTACGGGGCCGCTGAGTGATGTCGTGAAGCACTAACGAACTCTTAGAACCTTAATTGACCATCTTAGCCTTTTTAGGGGTAGTGAGATGACCGGCTTTGGTGCAGTCCGAAGTTGGTAGATACTCGATACTACACTCATTGAGGGTTGTTTTCTTGGAATATTTTGGTCGCCAGTAAGTGGCTAAACCGAAATGATGAACACAGAAAACAATCCAATGATCTTGAGCTCCTTAGAACCCGATTTCTATTTCTAGGACAGGATGAGCCAACTAACTTCAAGAGGGTACTTACCTACAACCCCATGCAAGCCTGAACCTAAGGACTTGTTTGCTTTGTGTGAATATGATTACCTGTATATACACTCACTTGCTTTTGCATCCATGTACATAACATCATAACATCATACCATAGCATTTTTCACTAACCTTTTTAAGGATCTTGAGGGTCTGTTGATGCAGGGGTATGTTGAACCAGACGTCTACCAAGGGGCAAGAGGTTTCTCCTCTAAAAAAATGCCATCAAAGTTCAAGTGCAACAACTTGAATCAGGGGCTATGACCCACTTGACATGGTGAGCTTGATTCTCGTGGAAAGACATCCACCGATACAAAGTTCTCCAATCAAAGATCAAGTGCAACAACTTGAGTCAGTGGCTATGACCCACTTGACATGGTGAGCTTGATTCTCGTGGAAAGACATCCACCGATACAAAGTTCTCCAATCAAAGATCAAGTGCAACAACTTGAATCAGTGGCTATGACCCACTTGACATGGTGAGCTTGATTCTCGTGGAAAGACATCCACCGATACAAAGTTCTCCAATCAAAGATCAAGTGCAACAACTTGAATCAGTGGCTATGACCCACTCGACATGGTGAGCTTGATTCTCGTGGAAAGACATCCACCGGGGCAAAAATCTCCAATCAAAGATCGAAGTTCAACCTCTAACATTTTCTTGTGTTTACCCCAAGAGATCCTTGAAAGCATGCATCCACATATCATGCATTGCATTTTTGACAGTTTTTCCTTTTTCAGGTTTCCTTACTCTCATACTGTTTATTTCAGTAAGAGATGGCTCTAGAAAGATCTGTCAAAGACATCCAAGACCAGACTGCTCAGCTGCAGGAAATGTTCCTGAACTTGTCTCTGGGGCAAGAAGAAATGAAAGCTCTCCTCACAAAGGGCTTGGAGAATTCAAACAATGCCAGGAGCGACCAGCTTGCGGAGCTGCAGTTTGATTTGGCAACCTTGAGGATCCAAGTGATGGGACAGTTGGTGGGCCAGATGGCTCTAATCCAAGATTTGTCTCAAAGACAAGAGGAACTCAGAGTTCTCGTCCGCCGACTGCTTCAAAACAACCAATTGGGGCAAACATCTGAGGTTGAAGAGCAAGTCACCGCTCAGCCTCCGACCACTCAAGAAGACAAGGGGAAGGCACCTCTACTTGCTTCAGGGTCACAAGCCCAGCAACAACCTCGTCGGCGTCAACGGGTTAATCGGCGTAAGCAAGAGACGTCAGGAAGACAGTTCACGGAGACTGACATACCGTTATCTCTAATTCTGGAGCGCTTGTTGGAGGTCAATCTGACTGCTTTGAGGGATCCTATCTGGAACCCAAATACCTCCGCTCCTAACTATCATCCCGATGCATTTTGTGTTTACCACTCCTACAGCCCGGGACACGACACTGACGACTGTTGGGCCTTGAAGAACAAGATTCAAGATCTGATCGACATTGGAGTGCTGAGGTTCATGCCGGACAGCGAGATGAAGATATTCTGTTGAGGGGTTCTCCACCTGAAGTGGCGAAGCTCAAACTGAGAGACTTTTGCTTCATTTGAATTTTCAAAGTTGTAATTTCTTCTGTTATTCAAACAATTATCTGTTGATGTTAAACTCTGTTTCATTAATGCATTGCATATGTTTGTCTTGAATTCATCCATTCATTTTCACTACTCTTATGCTTTTCTTTACGATGTTTGACTCTTGATAAAAAGCTGCAAGCCTTTAGATGGAGGATGACGAAACAATACCATAATCTCATACAGTATGCTTTTGAACAGACCTTGCTGATGATCTACATGCATTTCTTTCAATTCCCAAACACTGGAGTTATAAGGAAGATAATCCCTAGTCAACCCCTTTGAGCCAAAGAAGTAGGAGTTTTCTGTTCTAAACAATCAAAACCTTTGATATAGACCTGGGGCAGGGTAGTATCTCAGTTAATTCAAAAGAAAATGCGCATTGAAGTCGCAAACTCTCAGTTCATAACACAACGAACGACGTCAAAAAAGAAAAAAAAGTATTCCCTTGGAATCAAAAGACAGTGATGGTTCCCTATCATATAGGAAGTCAATCGCTCAAAGGAGAAAAGCCCACCAAGCCAAAACCTGTAAAGGAGGCTTAAGGAAGCTAGGGCATCCCGCTGACTGCGATCTCAAAAACGGGAACAGTCAGACAAAAGTTAGGGATAACAAATCAAAATCAAAATAGTGAGGTCATTACAAATCCTCAGCAACATAAAAAATGTTGCAAAAGAAAAAAGGAGATGATGACTGTCTCCCGAATTCGAATTGGTGAACCATCACCCAAAAGGTCGTTCCAAACTCAAAACAGAGTGCGACGCACAATTAACTGAGCTTAGGTGTGAAGAACATCACGAAGAGCGGGTGGGTACAAATATACTTTGAGCCTTTATCCTTTGTTTCTTAAACCGTGAACCAAGCCACGTTACAACCCTTCAAAAGTCCTAATTGAAGCATGGGTTAGTTCGAAAGCATACTATTTCAAAAGGTATCCTGACTCCTGTAAGGCTTTGCTCTAAATCTTGTGTTGACTTGTCTTAAAAAGTTTTCTGCTAAAAAAACGCATTTTTTTCAAAACTTCGAGACAAACATAAACTTTGCATTGCTTGAATATCACTGTCTGCATTTGGCTTTTTGTTTGACAGCGAAGAAATTCATACAGCGAATGTTCGGAGGAACGGAAACTCTCTCAGTGAACAAAAAATCACTTCAAAGGATGACACTTCCATTGACAAATCTCCTATCAACGAGGGGTATGACATGTCACCATCCGATTAACCTGGGGCAGTCCAGTCAAGGGTTCAACAGATCTTTCAAAGTTCAGTTAACCTGGGGCAGTCCAGTCAAGATTTCAACAAATCTCTCAAAAGTTCAGTGGACTCGGGGCAAGTCTCCTTCATCCTCACTTGGGGCATTCGAATGTCAAAAGTGTTCAACGATTCCTTCATCACCTGGTGGAAGCTACAGTCGTCAAAAACCAAATCCTCACAAAATTCAAGTTATGAAGCCCGGATTTGACCGGATAATATCTTGATCTCTACACCACATTGTGAAGACCGGACTACGACCGGATAACAGTGTTAGACTACCGCAAAGCCTGGATTACGACCATATAGTGGGTTCTCCTGAATTCAAGTTATGAAGCCCGGATTTGACCGAATAATATCTTGATCTCTACAGCACATTGTGAAGACCGGACTACGACCGAATAACAGTGTCAGACTACCGCAAAGCCTGGATTACGACCAGATAGTGGGTTCTCCTGAATTCAAGTTACGAAGCCCGGATTTGACCGGATAATATCTTGATCTCTACAGCACATTGTGAAGACCGGACTACGACCGGATAATAGTGTCAGACTACCGCAAAGCCTGGATTGCGACCAGATAGTGGTATATCTTCAGCACAAGCCGTGAAGCCCAGATTTGACCAGATAACAGCTTAACAAGTTCTATGAAGCCTGGACTACGACCAGACAGCAGTCAAGAATACCGCAAAGCCTGGATTGCGACCAGATAGTGGTATATCTTCAGCACAAGCCGTGAAGCCCGGATTTGACCGGATAACAGCTTAACAAGTTCTGTGAAGCCTGGACTACGACCAGACAACAGTCAAGAATACTACGAAACCTGGATTGCGACCAGATAGTGGTATATCTTCAGCACAAGCCGTGAAGCCCGGATTTGACCGGATAACAGCTTAACAAGTTCTGTGAAGCCTGGACTACGACCAGACAGCAGTCAAGAATACTACGAAACCTGGATTGCGACCAAATAGTGGTATATCTTCAGCACAAGCCTTGAAGCCCGGATTTGACCGGATAACAGCTTAACAAGTTCTGTGAAGCCTGGACTACGACCAGACAGCAGTCAAGAATACTACGAAACCTGGATTGCGACCAGATAGTGGTATATCTTCAGCACAAGCCGTGAAGCCCGGATTTAACCGGATAACAGCTTAACAAGTTCTGTGAAGCCTGGACTACAACCAGACAGCAGTCAAGAATACTACGAAACCTGGATTGCGACCAGATAGTGGTATATCTTTAGCACAAGCCGCGAAGCCCGGATTTGACCGGATAACAGCTTAACAAGTTCTGTGAAGCCTGGACTACGACCAGACAGCAGTCAAGAATACTACGAAACCTGGATTGCGACCAGATAGTAGTATATCTTCAGCGCAAGCCGTGAAGCCCGGATTCGACCGGATAATAGCTTAGCAAGTCACTGTGAAGACTGGATTACGACCAGATAACGGTTAACCCTCAAGAATGAAGACTCTCATCCTTGAAGCCTCAAAAGATTGGTATACTCCCAATTTCCGACCCTGAACAAAATCAAGATCTAGAGATAGTTCAAGATGTGACCCGGAGATGGCGACATTCGGTAACTTATTCCAGATCAACACCACTTGGGGCATTCGAATGTCAAAAGTGTTCAACAAATTCCTTCATCACCTGTTGGAAGATACGGTCCGGAAACGCTCCAGACACGGTTGCCATTCTATTACCTTTCTTAAGTTCCAGATCAACGCCTGTAACAAACTAGGAAAACATCTGTGGACGACTGATTATGGATTAACACCTGTAACAAGCCAGGAAATTATCTACATCACCACTTGGGGCATTCGAATGTCAAAAGTGTTCAACAATTCCCTCATCACCTCAGAAGATTGATATAGTTCAAGATGTGACCCAGATTTGGCGACATTCTATAACTCATTCAGATTTGCTTCTAGATATAGATCAAGATGTGACCCAGATTTGGCGACATTCTATAACTCATTCAGATTTTCTTCTAGATATAGTTCAAGATGTGACCCAGATTTGGCGACATTCTATAACTTATTCAGATTTTCTTCCAGATATAGTTCAAGACGTGACCCAAGTTTGGCGATATTCTATAACTTATTCAGATTTGCTCCTAGAGATAGTTCAAGATGTGACCCAAAGATGGCGACATTCAGTAACTTATTCCAGACCAACACCTGCAGCAATCAGAGATTCTCGACATCCCCAGCCTGAGAACCTTCCGGAATCTAATTCTCCTCAGAGTCAAGTTTCAAAATCCCCAGCAGAGTCGCCAGTTCTGTGATACGGTAGGAGAACTGACTTGGGTTTTGCGTTTGTATTCGCACTTGTTCGGTTGAGCAAGAGTCGCCACCGACTTTTTATTTTATCCTAAAGGAAAGGTTAAAAAGCACAGGAAAAACCTTTTGAGATGTTTCGTGGGTCCGGGGGGTAGATTATGAAAAGGGAAGGTATTAGCACCCTTTTCATCCATGGTTATCCATAAACTCTTAGTTACTTGAGATCAACTTGCAAAAACACTTGCCTCCTTTTCAAAAAACCACACTTCACAAACACTGTCAAAACAAACTTCCAAAAACATTTTGAAACATCTTTTCGAAAAGATACACACCGTTGTATATACTCAAACACGAGTCATTACAATGGTTGTCGAAACAAAGGCGTCTATTTCAAAAACATTTTCAAAACACACACATACACCACAATTTCAAGCAATCGAAAATCAAGGCAAGTGATCTAAAACCAAGTAACTAAGAGCCCATGGATAACCATGGATGAAAAGGGTGCTAATACCTTCCCTTTTCATAATCTACCCCCCGGACCCACGAAACATCTCAAAAGGTTTTTCCTGTGCTTTTTAACCTTTCCTTTAGGATAAAATAAAAAGTCGGTGGCGACTCTTGCTCAACCGAACAAGTGCGAATACAAACGCAAAACCCAAGTCAGTTCTCCCACCGTATCACAACTGTTGTCGGGGAAATTACAGAAGCCCCACTCCCTGTCGGCCTGGAGAAGCCACCTCCGTTGGGAACCTACGACGAAACAGCGGACCCTGACGAGCATATTGATAATATTGACGCCCTCCTCGAATATTTAGGAGTCAGAGGGGGCATTAAATGCAGATTATTCCCAACCACTCTCAGGAAGGGGGTGATGTCTTGGTACAAGAGCCTCCCCGACGAATCCATCACCTCCTGGAAACAGCTCAAGAGGATATTTTTGAGGCACTTCACTGCCTCTCATCGATACTCGAAGTCGGAGGCTTTGCTCTAAGAAATCATCTAGGGCAAAGACGAGTCTCTGCGGGCATATATTGAACGCTTCAACAAGGAAGCAGTCCAGGTCTCAACGACCGACAACATGAAGAAATATCTCCTCGAGCGCGGGCTTCGTCCCCGTAGTGACTTCGCCAAAGTTGTGGGTATTGAGACACCGACCACGCTCGACTCTCTCCTCCTTGAGGCCCAGTCGTACATCCAGTACAATGAGAAGGAAGCAACCAACAACGCTGGGGAATCGAGGCACATAGAGGGTACCAAGTCCTAGAGGAATGACGAGTCATCAACATCCCGTCGGGGAGAAAAGAAACGGGAAGACAAATCCCAAGATTCCAAGGACTACAAGGGGCTAGCTGTTCGTTTCCATGACTACACCCCTCTGACTACCTCAAGGGAGGGTATTCTATCTGAATGCGCCAATTCTGAATTCAAGCAGGTCGGGATGCGCTTCCCCGACAAACACCGTCTAAACTAGGAATCGACAAGAGCAAATATTGCAGGTTCCACAAAAGTCATGGGCATAACACCGAAGATTGCATTCATCTCAAGGATGCAATCGAAATACTGATTAAAGACGAGCACCTTAAACAATACAAAAAGAAGGAAGGTGCTCGCGAAGAAGCACCATAAACTAAAAACGTCGAAGAAGGGAAGAAGTCCCTCGACATCAACGCCATACCAGTCGCCATGAGCATCTCGCGCCCGGAGGATTTCTACTTCCCGGACATGGAGAACGCCCCCATGTACTTCTCCTCCCACAGTCCTTGGAAATATTTCCCCGCAGCCATGGTCATCTCAGGCGAGGGATTTAACAGGCACACGGTCGGATCGGTGAAAAGAAGATTCGACCAGCTCATCAAAGCCAACTCGGATATGGATGTTACGCTGGACAAATTCCAGGGAGGCTCTCATCCCCTCGCTTTCTACAGGGAGGAACTGTAGGGCAGAGCCTCGAATTCAACCATCCCACTACTCGTGAGAGCTCACATGGCGAATTTCGATGTGCGACACATATTGGTCGATCACGGTAGCTCGGTGGACATCATGTACGCCCAGTTGTTCACCACCTTGCAGTTGAACGAAAGCCATTTGACCCCGTATGTAGGATCAAACCTCTAGGGCTTCAATGGAGCCAACATGAAACCCTCAAGATATGTTGAGTTGTTCGTCACCTTCGAGAGAGGGGTAACGGCCATACCCATCAAGACCCAATTCCTGGTAGTGGATTGCCCATATCTCTACCATTGCATCTTTGGGAGACCCACTCTCTCCAAAACTATTGTGGTTCCCTCCACCGTGCATCTCAAAATGAAGTACTACACCGCTGAAGGCTTGGTCGCTAACCTTCACGCGGACATCCAAGCAGCAAGAAGTTGTTTTGATGCTTCATCTATGGGCCTCAGTTCCATCAACGTGTAGGAAAATTGCGATCAAAAGCGCAACGGAATTTAAAATTTTCCTTTAGCGATCCTTACGAATGAGCATGGTCAGTGATAGAAATATTTACCTCTTGTGGCGATTCAGACCTTTGATGTTGTGATCACGAGCGTTGATGAAGAACAACGCCTCTACTCAGTCCACACGAACAGATCGCTTCCGGTCACAGTGCTAGTTGATCACGAACGGAAACCTTGAGTGAGAGAGAGAATCAAAAACGAAATTGCATCAAGTGAAATTGCTTCATCACAAGGGATCTATTTATAGAATCACTCGTGTGGGCTACAAGCTAAAAGCCCAATTAAGGCTATAAGCTAAAAGCCCAATTAAGCTTATGGACATCATACCTTATGATGTACCATATATCACTTATCCACGTGGTACCTTACCACTTTCCGTATTACACTTAAGTGCACCGTACCTTACGGTGTTCCTTATTTATTCTATCTCTCATCAACCTGTCCTTATGTGTGTGACCCTGTAGGTTTTCGCGACGTTGGCAATTATATTAAATCACACATTTAATATAATAAACAGTGAGCGGTATCTAGCAACACATCACTGTTACCCAAGTCACGAAAATGTCATGTGATCTGACCAAACCTTTTCCGTGATAATATTTGTGTTATACAATTACCCTTTTGCCCTCATGTCTATATTGAACACAAGGCATATACTGTGTCACCCTTGTCCAGTTCAATATTGGGCCCTTAGACATTTATCCTGTTATGCAGGATGAGCAAATTCCATCTAGGTCACTCATGTCCCTTAGCATGCTTTGTGAAGTACCCATCAACCGTCTTTATAGTCATCCAGTTACGGATGACGTTTGATCAGCAATAAAGTACTTGACTCTACATCTAGGGTCCATAGTGGTTTCAGGTCGAAGGGTGGTATACACCATTATCATCATGAGAATAACTTATGACACTTTGCATAACATTCTATGTAGTATTCTCATAGCGGGTCAATCCAGTATAAATATTACTCCTAATATTCATACCTATGTCAAGACTTGATAACTCCTTATCTATGATCCATGAGATGTGATCATCAATCTATCTTCATAATAATCTTAATGCTTTAATGTTATCCTACTTCACATTAAAGCTTGACTACAGATACTTTAAGAATAGTGTCTTATGTTTAATGGGATCTCATGATTAAGTCACACTTAACATTTCATTAAACAAATAAACCATTCTAGGGACTTTATTATTTTGGAAAGCAAACATAATAAAGAAATGCCTTTTATTATTAATAAATAATTCGATACAAGTACCAAAAGTATTGGCCTCTAGGGCTTACACCAACAATCTCCCACTAGCACTAGAGCCAATCAGGCATACCCCTAATACCCATAGATCTAGTATGTCCATCATGCTTCAGCTGTGCAAGAGGCTTTGTTAATGGGTCAGCAACATTGTCAAGTGTAGGTACTCTGCATATTTTCACATCTCCCTGATCGATTATCTCTCAAATGAGATGATAACGCCTAAGTATGTGTTTGGATCGTTGGTGAGATCTAGGCTCCTTAGCTTGTGCGATAGCACCATTGTTATCACAATAGAGATCAATGGGATCCACAATGCTATGGACTATGCCAAGTTCACTAATGAACTTCTTGATCCAAACAACTTCCTTTGCTATAGTTGAGGCAGTAATATACTCAGCCTCAGTTGTAGAATCAGCAATTGTATCTTGCTTTGAACTTTTCCAACTCACAGCGCCACCATTTAAACAAAACACATAACCAGATTGCAATCTAAAGTCATCCTTATCTGTCTGGAAGCTAGCATTGGTGTATCCAATTACAGCAAGCTCTTCCTGACCTCCATATATCAAGAATGAGTCCTTAGTCCTTCTCAAGTACTTAAGGATATTCTTGACAGCTACCCAATGAGCATCACTAGGATTAGACTGGTACCTACTCGTTGCACTTAAAGAATACGAGACATCTGGTCGAGTACATAGCATGGCATACATGATAGATCCTATTGCAGATGCATATGGAATCTTATCCATGCAATCCCTTTCTTCCTTACTTGAAGGGGATTGTGTTTTTGACAGACACATGCCATGTTGCATAGGTATGAATCCTTTCTTGGAATCATGCATATTAAAGCGTCTCAACACTTTTTCTATGTATATACTCTGACTTAGGCCAAGCAGTTTTTGTGACCTATCTCTATAGATCCTGATTCCTAATATATAGGCTGCTTCACCTAGGTCCTTCATTGAAAAGCATTTCCCTAACCAAGTCTTCACTTGTTGCAAGGTAGGGACATCGTTTCCAATGAGTAATATGTCATCTACATATAATACCAGGAATACGATCATGCTCCCACTAACCTTCTTGTAGACACAAGGCTCATCTTCATTCTTGATGAATCCATATTGTTTTACTGTTTCATCAAAACAAAGATTCCAGCTTCTGGAAGCTTGCTTCAATCCATAAATTGATCGCTATAACTTACATATATTTTAGGCTTCTTCTGGTATGTCAAATCCTTCAGGTTGTGTCAAGAAGATTCCCATTAAGGAAAGCAGTTTTGACATCCATCTGCCATATTTCATAATCATGATATGCAGCGATAGCAAGTAAAATCCGAACAGATTTAAGCATTGCAACTGGTGAAAAGGTTTCATCATAGTCAACCCCATGAATTTGTTTATAGCCTTTTGCAACCAGTCTTGCCTTATAGGTATGTACCTTACCATCCATGTCAGTCTTCTTTTTGAAGACCCACTTGCATCCTATAGGGTTAACTCCTATAGGAGGCTCTACCAAGGTCCAAACCTGGTTTGTGTACATGGAATCCATTACAGATTTCATGGCTTCTAGCCACTTCTCGGACTCAGGACTAGTTATGGCCTCTTGGTAGGTCACAAGCTCATCTTGATCCATGAGTAATACATCACCCTGATCACTTATGAGATATCCATATCTCTCAGGTTGTTGATGTATCCTGCTTGACCTACGCTGGTCTTGTTCTACTTGAGCAGGTTGCTCTTCCACAACTACTTGTGTTTCCTGCTCTAATTCCTCCATAGGTGTATCAATTCTTTGTGGTTCTTGAATTTCTTCAAGCTCTATTTTCCTCCCACTGATTCTTTTGGAAATAAAATCCTTTTCCAGATAAACTCCAGTTCGAGCGACAAACACTTTGCCCTCAGAAGGATTGTTGAAGTAATACCCTCTTGTTTCTTTAGGATACCCCACAAATAAGCATTTGTCAGATTTAGGCTCAAGCTTAGTTGAAATTTGTCGTTTCACATAAACTTCGCAACCCCAAATCTTCATGTAATACATATGTGGTTTCTTACCACTCCATATCTCATATGGTGTCTTCTCAACCTTTTTGGATGGAACCCGGTTAAGTGTGTAAGCTGCAGTCAATAGTGCATGTCCCCAAAAGGAGTTCGGAAGATCGGCGTGACTCATCATGGATCAGACCATGTCTAACAAGGTTCGATTTCTTCTATCAGATACACCATTCCATTGTGGTGTTCCGGGAGGAGTAAGTTGGGATAAAATCCCACATTCCTTTAGATGGTCATCAAACTCTAGGCTTAAATATTCACCGCCTCGATCTGATTGAAGAACTTTAATATTCTTACCTAGTTGGTTTTGTACTTCATTCTTGAATTCCTTGAATTTTTCAAAGGTTTCAGATTTGTGTTTCATTAAATACACATAACCATATCTACTGAAATCATCAGTAAATGTGATGAAGTATTGAAAACCTCCTCTGGCTGGTATGTTCAGTGGTCCACATACATCAGTATGTATGAGGGCCAAAAGATCATTAGCCCTTTCACCTTTTCCTGTGAATGGGGACTTTTTCATCTTTCCAATTAAACAAGATCTGCATGTCTCATATGATTCATAATCAAAAGAGTCCAAGAGTCCATCTTTATGGAGTTTGGAAATGCGTTTCTCATTTATGTGGCCTAAGCGACAGTGCCAAAGGTAGCTTGGATTTAACTCATTAGGTTTAATCCGTTTAGTATTAATGTTATAAATTGGCATTTCAAGATCAAGGACATATAGTCCATTGTTCATTTGTGCAGAAGCATAGAATATATCATTCAAATAAATAGAGCAACAATTGTTCTTTATTATAAATGAAAAACCAAACTTGTCCAAACAAGAAACAGAAATAATATTCCTACTAATTGCAGGTACATAATAACAGTTCTCTAACTGAATTATTAAACCACTAGGTAAAGTCAAAACATAAGTTCCTACGGCTAAAGCAGCAACCTTTGCTCCATTTCCAACTCGTAGGTCAACTTCACCTTTTGCCAAATCTCTACTCCTTTTTAGCCCCTGCACATTAGTACAAATGTGAGAACCGCATCCAGTATCTAATACCCATGATGCAGAAGTAGATAAATTAATTTCAATAACAAAAATACCTGAATTTGAAGTCCCTACTCCATTGTTCATATCTTCCAGGTACTTTGGGCAGTTTCTCTTCCAATGTCCGGTCTTACCGCAATGGAAGCAAGTGCCCTCCTTTGCTATGCCTCCACTAGGCTTCAAAGCAGGAACAATAGGTTTAGGCTTGGCAACTTCCTTGCCTTTCCCTTTACCAACCTGCTTGGTAGGCCTCTTGTTCAGCTTCTTTCCATTACTGACCATCATAATGGACTTCCCTTTTGTCTTCATATTCTGCTCAGCAGTTTTCAACATGCTTAGCAATTCTGGAAGACTCTTATCCATGTCATTCATGTTGAAATTCATGACAAACTAATTAAAGCTATCTGGCAATGATTGCAAGATAAAATCAGTTGCAAGTTCCTTTCCAAGCGGAAACCCTAACCTTTCAAGGTTCTCCACATACCCAATCATTTTGAGTACATGAGGACTGTTGTACCCCAAAATTTGCCCTCTCATGTTTCCAAAGGTCTTCCCTTACATAGTTAGTCACAAACACTTGCCTAACAAAAATAAAGTTTCTGAAGATATACAAAGTGTCTTTCAATCGGCATCTGGGAAAAGGCTTCGATTAAGCATTCAGAACCTTTCGATCAGGTTTGGTTCACCAGTCTTCGATTGAACATTTGGAACTCTTCGATCAAGCTTTAGTCTGCAGGTCTTCGATTGAGCGCTGGACCCTCCTTCGATCAAGTCAATATCACAATGCTTTGACTATGCACTAGATACTTCAGGCTTACCTTCAACTCACCAGGCAAGAAGCTCATTTGAAGAACATGTAAATGACTCATTCGAAGAAGCACTCAGAAGGCCCATTCGAAAGGTACACAAGAAGTCCATTCGAAGGAGGCAGTGCAAGACCCTTCGACTAGCAACACAAGACCCTTCAATTAGCATGAACGAGACCTTTCGATTGGCCTGTTAACAGTGTCTTTCGATTGAAGTTTCAATTAATACCCTTCGAATGGTATATGGACAAATGCCCTTCGAATGGCATTTCAGTGCAGAATTTCCCTGAATAAGAACATCAGAATGAAATGATTTTCGAATGGCATTTCAGTGTAGAGTTTCTCTCAACCTAAGATGATCTGATAAAGGAAGTTCTGAACACTTCGAATCAGAACTTAGACTCATCACAAGGCCAAGGGTTGGTCGAGGTTGTCTAATAAGGAATAGATTCGAATGGGGACTTTGAAGCAATCGAAACTGGCAAAGAAGGCGAAATCGAAGGGGTAAGTCAGTTTTTGATTTCCATCAAGTTGGAGGCCCAAACAACTCAGAGCAAGCTGGCAGAAACGCATGATTGAATCAAATTTGGCAAGTTTTCATGAAGATCAAATCAAATCTCTCCACCATAATGGACCAAGATTTGATACACATTTGTTAACCTAATTTCTTTGCCTATATAAACCTGCTTCTCATAAACAAATCACACACGAAAAACCCTTGCAGAAAGACGTGAAAAACACCTACACAAACTCTGTAGAAACGACGCCCCAACCTTGAAAAGAAAAGCTTGAAAAATGGTGATCAGGTTTTAGTTTGGAGGCAGATTCCGACCCAAAGAAAGACGCAACTCTCTTGCCATCAACCTCCTGAAGCGAGGCCAATCAAAAACCAAGCTTTTCATCATCTAAATCGCACTGTAAGTGTTCTAGAAAACGCCTCTGAACATGAAATCGAAAACATCCATGCTTGCATCTTTTCTTTAAAATATTGACATATTTGTGATTGTTACTTGATTTAGAATGTTTTGGCATTATCCAATTTAATTTTCATGGCTTCTAACCCCATATATAGAACCTAGGGTTCCGGTTCTGGTTTTTTAGGCTTTTGTCTAAAGATCATAGTTGCCTCGGATATTGTTGCCTCAGATTAATTGATCTAAGACATTAGGGTTATTACTAAGATGTCCTAACATTGCTTTAGTGACCGTACGTCCCTTTTCGAATTGACCCTCAAAACTCCAACGACGGTGCTACCTACTCACTAATAGTGGGATATCGCTGTCTAAAGGAAACGAATACAAAACTATTATTTTTTCGAGTAGGTAGATTAGTTCTTAAGTACTTTATCAATCAAAACAAACTTTTTTCACACTTACACTCCTTTACAAACAAAGTTTTCAAAAACACTTCATTACACTCTTGAAGACAAAAGCAAGAGTTAAATCGAAGTTAAAACAAAAACTTTTCAAAACCCACAAACACAAAGAAAACAATTTTGAAAATGATGAGCAAGTACCTAAGAGCCCGTAGATAACTACGGATAGAAAGGGTGCTAATACCTTCCCTTTCTATAATCTACCCCCCGTACTCAGAAATATCTCGGAAAAGGAATTTTTCTGTGCTTTTTTCCTTTCCTTGTTGGATAAAATAAAATACGGTGGCGACTCTTGCTTACTGCGACATTTTGCAAACACAAACGCAAAACACAAACCAGCAAAAATAGAGAAACACGTCCCGGTTCTGGCCACCGTATCACATGCATCTTCTATTTCTTTGACATTGTTGACTTACCATTAATTTAGTAAACAACCCTATCTTTGGATGTAAACGGGAAGGGCGTGGGTCATCGTATAGCCATGATAGAAATGTTGCAAAGTATCTTAGCATTTTTGAGGGACCAAGATCATTTTTGTTAGGCAACTTTTGAATAGCATCATCGAGGGGCTATGATCTTATATTTGTTTTGTTTTACTTTTGCCAAGATACTTCGCATGTGTAACATGGCCATTTTATTTTAGGCAACCAAGTGGGAGAAACCCTAAGGGTGCTTGTGTGCAAAGTGTATCATTTTTCATGCTTTTGATTTTGTCTTGTATTTAGGGTTTTCTATTTTGTTGTTTTTATCTTGCCATACACACTCATTTACTAGCAATATATGAGAAGCAAGTAAAAAGCGAAAAGTAAAATCTAAGTTATTACATTACTTTAGGGGAATGGGGGTACAATTTAACAATGGGGGTGAAGTAGGAATTAAAATATTACAACCATATTGAGTGATAATAAAAAGAATGTGAAAACAGTGCAAAATAAAGGAAAATGCACTTTTGAACTTCTATGTGTCGACCCATGCTGTTATGCATCGACACATAGATTCTCCTTGCCCCTGTAAAGTGAAATATGTTCAGTATGAGTCGACACATAATGGGATGTATCGACTCATACACCTTTTTTGCATCGACGCGGAATGCGTATGTGTCGACTCATAGTCCTTTCCAGCTTCTGTTTTGTGACCTGAACTCAGTATGGGTCGATGCATGAGGGTCATGTGTCGACTCATACCCTGCATTTTCACTAAGATGGGTCGACACATGTGGATATATGTCGATACATACTGCATTTTTCTGCCTTAAACACCATTCTTTGCATACATCAGTTAGTTTTTAACATATGAATGAATAACAAGAACAACAAATAAATGATTAACTTCAAGAATAATGATTGCTACATCCTATAAACAGAAAAGTTGATGTATGGAAAAGGCAAGGTAAAGATGACTTACCTTGAAACTTCACTTTTAGTTTTGAGTCCAAATGCCCTTCAAGATGTTGTATGAACCTTAAGGAAGCTCCAACAGGCTGCTAGACTTTCCTTTTTGTTGAAGGTTATTAAACAACCTATGTGTGGTATGAAATGTTTGGATAGGTTTTAGATGGAATATGCAAAGTGTGAGAGGTTTAAAGGTTTGGACTTCAAAACTCAAGAGTGGAGGTTTTATGGACTATTATGGCTTTTTGTGAATATAAGATTTTAAGGGTTTATCAATAAAACTTCTGGTTGTTCTCCTTGTTCTCTCTCTCTATTTTTTCTAACCTTGTTGTCTTGCAAATGCTTCTTCTATTTATAGGAAAAGGACTTATGAACAAAGGCTGAATATGTTTACAACACAACATGTTATGGTTTGGTTGGGATGCAAGTACCAAACTATGTCAAGTGCTCCATGGTTCCAAGATGAAGTACCAAATTTGCTGGTTTTGAGGGGTTGATTTCCATGTTTTATGGTAGAGTAAAGTCAGAAAATAAACAAAGTATGGGCTCAAGACAAACTTTGTACAAAAAGTTTGCTTTTCAAGAATATCAATGATGCCCTTATGCCATACATGGAAAGATCCTTTGGACAATGGATTAAACACTTGGGTAATAGCTCAAAAGTGGGTGTAAGCATTAAATTATGTTAAGATTTGCAAGTCACAAGACCTGCAAAGTGAGATTATGCAGCACATCATGCCAATTGGATTATGTGTTCTTCAACAAAAATGGCTTGTAATTCAAGAATGGATGCTCAACTTCAGATCCTTGTATCTTCTAGCTCAAATATGATAAATTCATACTCTTGGATGTTTTGGAAAGCTTGAAACACCCTCTATAACTTTTATGTTGGCCACTTTTATTAAATCAAACTGGATTTTGATGAAAAATGGGCAAGAAGTTGGGATAAAAACCTGACCAAAATTGCTGAAAATTTCTCTAAGTGCTTAAATGAAAATGTCATGACTTCATGAATTTATAACCTGAAATCCAAGCATATTTAGGAGAAGTTGTGTAAAGAAATGTTGTAGATATCACAGAGATCTACAACTTTCATGTTGGAAGCTTCTCTTGAATCATCTTGCATCAAGGTGAAAAGTTGGCATGAAGAAATGAGATTATCATGTATAAAAAAACACTTAGAAAAATTTCTAAGTCTTGAAGGATTTGAACTTCCACATTGACTTTTGACTTTCTTGATTCCTTGATGATCAAGTTTCATATTTTTGAATGTCTTGGTGAAATTTGATCCTTGGAATGTAAGGTTGACCAAAAAGTCAAAGTTTGACTTTCTAGTATGCAATTGATCATTTTTCCCTTTTGCCAATTCTAAGCCTAAATTGATGTATTAGTGCTGCAAACTTGATGTCATAGAAGATCTTGTGAGAAAATCCTTGAGGAATGAGAGGGCAAATTTTGGGGTACAACACCCGTGGAGATCGAAGAACCCTTCAGACGAACCAAGGCTCCCCCAGACAAGGAGATGAACGACATCGTCCTCCGGGAGGAACTGAATCTAGTGGAAGAAATCAGAATAGGAGCGGCCCTGCGAGAGGCCTCGCTCAAACAAAAAATAGCCATGCGCTACGATGCCAAGGTCATATGACGAGAGTTCGAGGTCGGCAACCTTATCTTGAAGAGATATCGTAAATAATCTCCCAAGGGAAAGCTCGCAGCAAACTGGGAAGGTCCTTATCACGTCTACACGAAAACAGGGACTGGAGTGTATTACTTGGAAAACTTACAAGAGGAACAACTCGTTCGATCATGGAACACTGAAAAGCTAAAACAATATTACAGTAAAACACTGAGCAGTAGACGAGTTTTCTTGATAAGATAAACTCACCCAAGCCCGGCCACGCGTGCATGCCTAGGCACAAGCATAACACCCAAAATATTCAGAAGGGGCGAAGCTCCGCTCTAATAACGAGCGCACCTTCATCTCGACATGGATAACTCGATCGAGCACTATAGTCCTCGTGCCATGATAGTAGAACGCCTAGCTCGCGACGGGAAGTTCACGCTGCCGAACTCAGGTCCCTCAAAACGAGACCTGAGTTCCGGCCCACGCCCAATATTCACCCTGGCCATTTGATCAATTTCCCCACACTGACAAACATATAAACCAAACGAGCGAATCCCCGCTATAAACTCTTAACAAAATAAAAAAATGTCCCAAATGGGCAAGTTTATCAATAAACATGCAAACACAAGTTAAATATTCGAAACAAACGACCACCATGGTCGGAAAACTAAAAGAAACGACCACCTGGGCCGCTATTGTGCGAATATTTCAACAAAAGAGGCTTTTAACGCCCCATCCAAAAAGAATAAATTTGTGGCCAGAGACCACGCTTGTTCGAAAATTACATAAATGGACAAAGGCCCAAAGAAACAAAAATACAACAATACGGCACACATACCGGAATAAATAAAATAATCATCCTTCAGCTTCCTCTTCAACGACACGCGATAAGTGAGCAAGACCTCTGGTGGGCTGAGTGACGAACTCCTTGAGATAGTCGGGGACCAGAATCTTACCGGAAGCCACGTAATAGTTGACCCCCATTCCTGAAGTGTTGAGTTCGATACTGGGGTTCAACACGTGTATCTTCTTTACAACGTTTGAGAGAGCAATTGAGAGAGAAGGCAAAAAATACTAAACTTCCTACTCCTTTCATATTTATAGCTGAGGCCATCCGTGTGTGTGAGACATGCGCCTGGAAAACCCTAGGGTCATCATCATTACACCCTAGCCCCAAGGCCATTATTGCGCCACTTCTCCAGCACACTACCCGAAACACACTACCTCTTCAAGTTCAAGGCTCCTAACGACCAACTCCTCATCTCCCCGCGAGAAAGGTGCAACGAGCAACACTCATTTTCCCCGTAAAACGTGTCCCGTTCCATGAGCAGGTTTTAAAGTTATCACTCATGTATCTATCAGCAACGACTTGGGGGACTAATATTCTGGACTGGCCCGACAGCTAAAATAGGCCCAGTCTAACCCTTTCTTTCGGTACGACCCGCACGTCCATGGCCCGAATAGCCCTGCTCTCTGTCGGGAAATATTGACCTTTTGCCCTCCCAAGCCATCACTGGCCTAGGATGATCGACGAGCACCTCTCAGCCTGCTCGACATAAAGTCGTACAGGCCACCAGGAATCGACCAGAGAGATGCTCGTAACTTGCCTCCTTCTCAGAACCAACAACTAGTTACGGGCATATCTGCCCAGTTTGACCAAGTGTTGGCTGAAGATTTTGATAGTATTATTAGAAGCAAAACAAATTGGACGTTTCGATCGAAATGGAATAAAGCGTCATGTTTCGAAATAGCAGAAGCAGTGTTTCGAATGAACATATCAAAGCTTAGAGCTTCGAGTGGCAATTATGAGAATATTTCCAAAGAAGTCTCGAAATGACAACAAGGTTGTGTCTAAGAAGGGCGTTCGAAGCGAAGAAGTGCCAAAACATTTGAAATTCAAATACAAGCGGGATGTTCGAAATTTGAAATATATGCGCTGGAGCATTCGAAGACACGTGGAAGCAAGAGAGAGGCATTGCTCTGCATGTTCTGAACGTGGCAGAATCTTATAGCAAGACCGTTATGGTCGAAGTAGTATAAATAGAAGTCTTAGCATTAGGATTTCGTGTGTCATATCTATTGTACAAAAACACTCAGTAAACATTCAAATTACCAAATGGCTAGGGAAACGAATGCAAGAGCAATGTACGTATGATAACACCACATGTTTATGATTTAATGAAAACCCTTTATCATTTCCAGTACTTTCCTTTATCTTTATGTCAAATGCCATTTACAAGTTTTCTCATCTAAAGTCTTTTTATTCGAAATATTTTCACTAATGCCTTACATTTAAATGCTTTCTTTCCATTTCAAACACTTTACATTTCAGAAACTGTTATACATTTCATGCCTTTATCTTCAAACTTTTTTACTTAAAGTCATTTTACAGTTTTCTTGCATTAAACGCTTTCTTCACATTTCGAATCTTTTACATTAACTGTTTTTATAATTCGAAGTCATTTATTTGTCTTTTATGCAGTTTTTACATGTCTTTACAATTAACCTTTATTCATGCAATTTAGTTTCGCGCACATATATTTTGATTGCACCTTTAGATCTTTAAGAGAGAAATCGAAATAAGTCAAACACCTACACAACATTCTAAATACTAACCATGAATACCTGTTCGATCATGAGAGTTACCTTAATGACCAACACGTCCTAGGATCAATATAGTCGATCCTGCGAGTTACCAGAGAAATTGAATAACAGTCAGTAAGTTTATCTGATAGTTTGGAAGACTAGCGGTTGTTTACCAGAAATCACTGGAAACAAATTGGCACACCTGGTGGGACCCAATCTTTGGACATTAGAAATAAAGATTGTTGAGACATAACCATTATAAAAACGTTGGAACCTAAGAAGTTTGCTGTTTTATGAACCTAAGAAGTGGTAAAATAACCAACAGCAACCAACCCTTATCCAGAAGAAAACGTTTGAACAAGATGTCTAATTCTGACAATCAACAAGGGGAACAAAATGCCCCACATACAACAGGCACTAATGTGTCTGCTTCGATGGGAACGTCTAATGTGATCCCTTCGAATGCACAGTCCGTTGCATCTTCTACCAGTAATATAGCCACTAATGGAGTAAGTGGCATATCAACTAATAGTTCGATTTTAGGAAATACTGGAACCATTGGTTATCCTGGGGGATTTCCACCATCAGGGACACAAACCCATTTCGCCACTCCACTAACTAGACCACCCGGTTTCGATAGTAATAGAACCAGAAATTCCTCTTATGGAATGCCAACATCTTTTATGGCAGGTTTACACAATTCCACATCAAATTCATCACCACAATTAGGGTCTGGGGCGAATCAGTTTATGACAAATAACCAAGGGTCAGTGGGTTATAGCACAATGCCTATTTTAACCACAAAAAACCAATTGGCCTTTAGGCAATTGATGGATGACAGTAACCATAATATGATAGGGGTGTTAGCACAAACTATGCAGGAAATATTTGCCCCAATAGTACAAAATGTGACTGTGACAAACAGAGAAAACGCTGATAACATGAGTCGAATAGCAGATTTCTTTGCTCCCCCAGATAGGCGTAGGCAGAATCAGGCGGGAGTTCGAGCAAACATCCCTGTTATGGAACAAGTTGCTAACGACCCAACTTATAGACCACCTAGAGAAGAAGTTAACTTGGGGGCAAGGGCACAAAGGCTAGAAGCCCCAATGATCCCAGGCCCACAAAGAGAAATTATGGAACCAGGGGCAAGGGTCGAAAGGCTGGAAGTCCCAGAGTTTCGAGAAGAACAACCTAGGGGGGTTGTCATGGTGGGTCGAAATCAAGATGCTGATGCTGTCGTTCATAGAATTCGAAACGATAACATCTTGGCAGAAAACAATTTAACCACCATGATAGAGAGAGTCATGGCCCAGAATGGCCTCAACACAGGAATTAGAAGGCCAAATTATGCTTCTCCTATATTAGATTTCATAATGCATACTGATTTGCCAAGAGGATATAAAGTCCCTAAGTTTACAAAGTTCGTTGGGGATACCAATGAGTCAACAGTCGAACATATAGCCAGATATCTAACCGAAGCGGGAGATATAGCCAATAATGAAGATCTCAGGATCAAATATTTCCCAAGTTCCTTGACTAAAAACGCCTTCACGTGGTTTACCACTTTGCCTCATGGGTCCATTGATACTTGGGCTTTTTTGGAGAGATTATTCCATGAACAGTTTTACATGGGACAGTCGAAAATAAGCTTGAAGGAATTAGCCAGTGTCAAGAGAAAGTTCACTGAACCCATAGATGAGTATCTAAATAGATTTAGGCTTTTGAAATCTAGATGTTACACAGTAGTGCCTGAACATGAGTTAGTCGAAATGGCCGCTGGTGGCTTGGATTACTCTATTCGAAAGAAACTAGACACTCAATACCTGAGGGACATGGCTCAGTTAGCCGACAGGGTTCGACAGGTCGAAAGGCTAAAAGCCGAAAAGGCCAGAGTCTTCAAAAATAACAAGAAGGAAAGGATCTCCTACGTTGGAACTGAGGAAGCAGAAGATTATCCTGAATTCGAATTCGAAGAGGTCGAAATCGACCTCGCTGAATTAAAACAGGCACCACCTTACTCCTGCAAGTTATTAGTTCCCACAAAAGGGAAAGAGATTGTTGAAAATGAGAAAAGTGACAAATTCCCAAAGAAGGTTTATACTTTCGATGTCACTAAATGTGACGAGATTTTTAATTTACTTGTCAAAGATGGCCAACTCATTGTGCCATCAAATGTCAAAATTCCTCCTTTAGATCAAAGAAAGAAAAGAGGATTTTGCAAATATCATAGTTTCCTAGGCCACAAAACCTCACAGTGTTTTCTTTTCAGGGACCTAATTCAGAATGCAATCAAAGATGGCAGACTGAAGTTTGCTGATAAAGCAAAGATGAAAGTGGACGAAGATCCCTTGGACGTCGCAGACACCAACTACTCCGAGCCTGCATGCATTGGAGAGATTAACATGGTGGAAGCTGACCAAATTGATGCCCCAATAGGAGAGAAAGGTACTGAAAACGAAAGCTGGGTGATGGTCGAAGTCGATAAGGAGGTCACTGAAGACGTCCAGAAGCTACCAGAGACTTCGATTGAAGCAGCACCTATAGCTGTTGCAAAAGAAACCCAGGCTACTGAAGGCCGGGAAAATCAAAACCAAGAGCTAACACAGGTCACTGAAGGCCTGAGGCTGGAATTGGAGAAAGCCCAAATCACGAAGCCAACTTCCCCTCAGAAGGAAATATGGGACACTCTAGGGGAACCCAGTGGAAAATTTGACTATTTGGTCAAATATTCTGCCCCAGAGAGTTCGAAGGTCCACATTGAAGATATAAAACCCACATGATGGGGAGATGATGAAGCTGAAGGGGAGGATGTTGAGGTAAACATGGTGGACATGGAAAGACCTCACTCTGAGATGGAGGAGGTAGAAAGATATTTGGAAAAAGAGAAGTATAAAATGGAGGATAATCATGCTGGAGATGCTAGTCTCAAGGATTACCTCATGACGTGCCACAAGGGAGATACAGGAATGATACTGTGCCCTAGGTGCAGCATCCTCTGCAATCAGAGAATCGCTGCGAACTTCGAAAGGGTACAGAGAGCTCGAACTGGAAACAATTGGCGCCAGGATAACCAGCTTTTCAAGTGTTATCCTAAGGCTGGAGAAAGTTTGCTGGAATTTGTGTTTCGCTGCTACAAAGGGGCAACCAAGTGCTTGATATGCCCAAGGTGTTCAGCTGTGTATGATCAAAGCATGGCCAGAGCCTTCGAAACAATTCCCTTCGCCCCTTGCTGGAACCATCAAGAAACTGTGCAGATGGGCCCACGTTTCGATAGCAGATACAAACAACGAAGGCCCGATAGTCCTCATCCCAGGGGTGCTCGAAGAGTGACGTTCAAACTCCCTACTGAAGTGCCAACCGACAGATGCCTGCAAGTCAGAAATGACAAAGGCAAAGACAGATGGAGAAACACCGAACAAAATGTGCGCCATGCTACGACATACAGAAGGCAATTCAACATAGCAAAAAGGGAAGAGGTAAGATTAGAAAACTACAAAGGAAGGAACCCCATGTCGAGATCCCAGTGGCGCAGGCAACAGAGGATTCGAAAGGCTGAGAGGGAAGCTGTGGCAAATAAAGGGGTCACTTCAACAAAGAACCAAGGTGAATCTAGCACCAACAAACCCTCACCAAAAAATCAAACTGAAGACAAACCTCCAGTTAATAGGAGGCTTTTCTCTGAAGTGCAACTAGATGAACCAAAGGAATACACTCCAGGCCCAGAAGAAGACGAAGATATGATAACAGATAACTTCGAATCGGAGGGGGAGTCTTCGTTCAACCTAAACTGCAACGTGGTATTTGTGCTTCCCTGTGAATTTGGACAGGAAACTGAAATTGATGAATATGAGGAAGAAGATACCATAGACTTGATGAAGCATAGGCCTGTGTGCTACTATGTGATGGACAATGGGGCTGTCGAGGAGCAAAATGCGTTCTTCGAACGTCCAGAACCTACTATGAAGAACCATCTTAAGCCACTATTTATTCGGGAAAAAGTTGGTGCCCATGGCGTGAATAAGGTTCTAGTGGATGGGGGTGCTACAGTCAATTTGATACCCCACTTCATGCTGAAAAGGTTAGAAATACGCGAAGGGGACATCAAGCCCCACAATATGGTTCTATCCAATTATGAAGGAAAAGTGGGCAAAACACTGGGAGTGGTTCAGTTGGATTTGACAATAGGCTCAAGCTGTAGGCCCACCATGTTTATGGTGATCGAAGCCAAGGCCAACTACAACTTATTGCTGGGAAGGGAATGGATCCATGGCGTAGGGGAAGTACCTTCGCCAATGCATCAGCGACTAGTTCTATGGAGAGATGATGGGATCGTGGAAAACATCGAAGCAGACCATAGTTACTTTATGTCAACAGTCAATTTAGTTGACAAGAGGGATTATGATAAACATCTGGCAAAGATTGCTCCGTGTGTTCCAAATGATGAAATCAACGAAACCAGAAACGCCCTCTACTACATGACCCTTCGCCATGATGGCATATACTGGGATAGAACAATAATCAGTGAAGAAGAGGGAGTCGAAAGTACTATACAAAGACAGCCAGCAGGCTGGGACTTCGACAACCTTATCCATGACTGAGTCCACCTTTTTTGAAAGGATTTCGGCCTATATGGCTGAGAACGAATCAAAAGCGGCCTTAGAGGCTGAAATAAATAAATTAGCTGTAAAGATGAACGAAATAAGCGGGGAATGGCTCGAAATGCTCACCCTTTAAAGAACTTGAGATGGATCAAAGGTTGGACGCCATCTACGATAAAGAAGATTTGCACCAGTGGTTCTCACAAAGATTAAAGCTGAGATCGAAAGGTTGCTGCTTTGCAAATTCATCAGAACCACAAGGTATGTCGAATGGTTAGCAAATATAGTACCTGTTATTAAGAAAAATGGTTCTTTAAGAATTTGCATAGACTTTAGGGATTTAAACACTGCAACCCCTAAGGATGAGTATTCCATGCCTGTGGCAGAAATGCTAGTAGACTCTGGTGCAAGGTTCGAATACTTGAGTATGTTAGATGGATACTCTGGGTATAATCAGATTTTTATTGCTGAGGAAGATGTTGCCAAGACAACATTTCGTTGTCCAGGAGCCTTAGGAACCTACAAATGGGTGGTGATGCCTTTTGGTTTAAAGAACGCTGGGGCAACTTATCAAAGGGCAATGAATTCGATTTTTCATGATTTCATTGAAACCTTTATGCAGGTGTATATTGACGATATAGTCATCAAATCTATATCTGCAGAAACACATTTGCTTCATTTGAGCCAATCATTCGAACAAATGAGAAAACATGGCTTAAAGATGAATCCCCTTAAATGTGCATTTTTTGTGCAGGCTGGAGATTTCCTGGGTTTTGTGGTTCACAAGAAAGGGATTGAGATCAACCAGAACAAAACCAAAGCCATAATGGAGACGAAAGCACCTACGTCAAAAAGGGAGCTGCAATCTCTGCTAAGGAAGATTAACTTCCTCAGAAGATTCATTTCGAATCTGAGTGGAAGAACCCAAGCTTTCTCTCTGTTGCTTCGTCTAAAGCAAGGCCAAGCCTTCGAATGGAACGAAGCCCATCAGGAGGCATTTGACAAGATAAAAAGATACCTCTCTCAGCCTCCTATCTTGTCTCCACCTTCATGGGGGAAGCCCATGAGATTGTACATATCTGCCTCTGAAGTTAGTATAGGTAGTATGTTAGCACAAGAAGATAGCAATGGTATCGAAAGAGCCATATACTATTTAAGTAGAGTACTAAATGATGCAGAGACCAGATATAGCTATTTAGAAAAGCTATGTCTCTGTTTGTATTTCTCTTGTATGAAACTCAAGTATTATATAAAGCCTGTTGATGTTTATGTTTCATCTCATTTCGATGTCATTAAACACATGCTTTCAAAACCAATAATGCATAGCAGAGTTGGTAAATGGGCTTTAGCCTTAATAGAATATTCTTTGACTTTCATGCCTTTAAAAGCTATGAAAGGCCAAGTGATTTCTGACTTCATTGTGGACCATTCATTGGTTGAGCAGACTGTCATGAGTTACGTCGAAATGCAACCATGGAAATTATACTTTGATGGTTCAACCCACAGGAATGGAAGTGGTGTTGGAGTCCTTCTAATTTCTCCTGAAGGAATTCCAACAAAATTCAAGTATAAATTAGATGGTCCTCGTTGCTCGAACAATGAAGCTGAGTATGAAGCGCTCATTGTTGGACTTGAAGCTTTGTTGGAATTGGGGGCAACTAGAGTCGAAATTAAAGGAGACTCAAAATTAGTGGTCAAGCAAATAACAAAGGAGTATAAATGCATAAAGGAAAATTTGATGATATACTTCGTCATAGTCAACAGGCTACTTAGGAAATTTGAATACATGGATATTCAACACATACCAAGAGTAGAGAACCAAGAAGCAAATGACTTAGCACAGTTGGCTTCGGGTTATAAAGTTTCTATCAGGAACTTTGAGGATTTAGTTGAATTAAGGGGTAGAGTTATGGCTACTAGATTTACACCATCAGATCTAGAAAGTATGAAATTGGGATATGCTGAGAAACAGGGAAACGAATGCAAGAGCAATGTACGTATGATAACACCACATGTTTATGATTTAATGAAAACCCTTTATCATTTCCAGTACTTTCCTTTATCTTTATGTCAAATGCCATTTACAAGTTTTCTCATCTAAAGTCTTTTTATTCGAAATCTTTTCACTAATGCCTTACATTTAAATGCTTTCTTTTCATTTCAAACACTTTACATTTCAGAAACTGTTATACATTTCATGCCTTTATCTTCAAACTTTTTTACTTAAAGCCATTTTACAGTTTTCTTGCATTAAACGCTTTCTTCACATTTCGAATCTTTTACATTAACTGTTTTTATAATTCGAAGTCATTTACTTGTCTTTTATGCAGTTTTTACATGTCTTTACAATTAACCTTTATTCATGCAATTTAGTTTCGCGCACATATATTTTGATTGCACCTTTAGATCTTTAAGAGAGAAATCGAAATAAGTCAAACACCTACACAACATTCTAAATACTAACCATGAATACCTGTTCGATCATGAGAGTTACCTTAATGACCAACACGTCCTAGGATCAATATAGTCGATCCTGCGAGTTACCAGAGAAATTGAATAACAGTCAGTAAGTTTATTCGATAGTTTGGAAGACTAGCGGTTGTTTACCAGAAATCACTGGAAACACCAAGTCTTGGCAGTTACCTGATTTTACAGACCCGCATATCCAGGCGTAAAAATAGAAACCAATGGCCATTCGCCAGGGGCATTATATAAACCCTTACTTGTGAGGGCCAGGTATCGAATATTCACTATTCACCACCAATACCTTAACACTTTTCTTGTATCTCCTTGTTCTCACTCTTACTTGATCGTCAGAGTGCCTTGTAGGTACAACCCCTTTTTTTCGCCTCGACATCACAATCCGACTACAGATCATCATCCAGCCACCTTGCAGGTTCTGATCAACCAGTAAGATCAATTATCATGCCGTCATAGAAGTGGGGAACGATTATTTTTCCCTTTTCTTTAGGAGTATGTGGATTTTCCTCTTTAAATGAGTTTCCACACCATTAGTGCTCTAAGACACGTCAATCCCCATATTTCTAGGAAACAAGTAGTTTTATAATCATAAGGCGGGTTATTTGACAATAGGACATGTGTTGTAGATAATAGATGAATGATTAGATCAAGGGGCACGTAGCCGACCCATTTCAGAAGATATGTTGTATTGTGTGTTCTTAGTGAGCTTTGTACTGCATCCTTTGAAACTTTTACAAATATATCAGTACAAAGTCCCTCAAACACGAGGACTTGTAAATAACAAAGTGATTTAGTTTGACTGCATTTTCAAATTTGGACAAGTCCCTCAAACATGTTTGGGTCAAGTCTCTTAAGTATGATTTGAGAGTAAATCTGTAAGTTTCAATTAAAGTGAACCCTTAAATATATCAGTTGAGGTGAATCTTCAAATATTAGTTGAACTGAATATGCATACAATATTAAATATGATTAATGATGAACTAATCTTGAAAAGTGACCGTTGCATTTAATGTACACTCTTTCATTACTGTGAAACATCAATTTCATTCACTATTTCTTTAAAAAAATATTAATTATTTTAAATTTGATAAGGTAATCTCCAAATGAAATTAAAAAAACACAACTTAATTCAAAAGAAAGAACAAACGAACAAACTTAAAAGTTCAAATTTAATCAAACTTAAAATCAAATTTAGAAGTACCATTTTTCAAACAACTAAAGAATTGAATTCAATTTTTGAAAGGCTAGAGTAAAACAACCATAATATCAAATATTAATTTTAAAAGGCTAGAGTGAGACTTTGAATTTGCTATTGTGAAATATTTTGAGAATGAAAAGGAAAAAATAAAAAGAAAATGAGAACCATGTATTGGATTTGTATCAAAGGTTTTCAATTTCTCTCACATTGTCATTGTTCCTTTTGGAAATATATAAGGGTCACACTAAAATGAATTATCCCTTTATGTATAGTATTAAATAGTTATAAATTATAGATGCAAAAACTTCGATAAGAAATTAAAAATTGGCTAGACAGTGGTAAAGATGGAGTTCTGTCAAAGGTATTTTACATTTTAGTGAAAGTTAAGGAATTCACGTGCCTATATCTTATATAAACGTTATCAATGGATTCACTTTCATTTTATCAAGTTTTGTTCTACTTAAAAACAAAATCGACCTTCCGGTCGGTGTTATGTTTAGTGTCTAGCACTAGTACTTTTTGAAGTAGTATATCTCCCACTTCAATCTCCACGTACAAACACTAAAAGTTAAGAACGCCATGATTGATAATAAAATTTATTGATGAATTTCTATTTCATACTAATAACCATCAACAGGGCGATCAAAACAGATCCAGTCAATTAAAGACCAAAAAAAAAAAAAAAAAGACAACACAAACTATGACATGCGAATAGTTATGTGTTTTTTAAGCTTCCTATGAAACCAACCCCTATACACAATCATATCTCTAATGTTATCTTCAATTTTTTCATTATCAATTGAAACACCAAAATTGATTCTATTCCTATGGTTCTAAATCCCACAGACCATCTCAGTCAAAGCCAGTTTTAAAAGAACCTTTCTCCATCATTTACCTCTTGTCTGCTGCTTCACCCATTGCTTTTCAAGGTCTCAAGTTTGTGGAACATACTGAACTCCAATCCAAGAAAGAATATTCTGTCAAAATTTTCACAGTAAGACAATCAAAGATCAAATGGTTTATAGTTTCAGCTTCATCACAAAAGCTACACTTAGCCTCCACATTAATATCAAATATACGCAAGCGATCTTTAGTTGCTAGCCTATTATGACATGCTAGCCATAAAGTCAAAATCGCCATGGGCCTAGCTGCATTACCATACATCATGTGCTTCCAACTTATAATATCAGTTATAATATCAGTATCCCTAATGATCTCTTTGTAAATGCTTCTCATACTAATTTTTTTATGTGACAGCATCAAGTTCCACACACCTTGAACATTGTTAATACTCTCTCTTTGATTTAAGACATTTTTAAGAATCCACGAGTTATCCTTCTTAGTTGGTGCAGTCATCACATTCTGGTTTTTGAGATAGTATTTACGAATCCATTTCACCCATAGATTACCATCTTCCACAGTAACTTTATCATAGCTACTTGGTTCCATTAAAATTAAACGTAACTCTAAATTTAATATCTCATAATAATTTTTTTTGTTGATATAGTCAAATATTTAATATACAATAGAAACAATATATTCGTATCCTAATGAATTCAAATATATTTTAGTATGTACAATAAAAATAATATATATTATAATAAAAAAAACATTTATCTGTGTTTATTATAATATATTTTGTTAAAACTTTTTTAATTATCTAATTTTGTTCCTATCTTTTATCACTATTATAAATTAAAAATATAATATTAAATTGGAATGAACGTTTTTACATTATAGTTATTTTTTTTTTATTTTTTTGGACAAATATATATTCTTAGAATTTTAAAAATAAAATCTTAAAACTGTTGATATTTATTTAAAAGTTTTTATAGGAAAACAAAGTTAATAAATTAGTTATTTATACACATCAATACCTATACGAACGCACGAGTAACACATCAGTACCGTGTGAACACACGAGTACCAAACGTGTGTAACACATCAGTACCCGTGCGAATGTACGAGTAATACACCAGTTGTGTGAACGCACAGATAATCATACTAAAATTCGTATGAACGCACGAGGTATTATATTTTTTGTACAATTAAAAAAATAAGATTAAATATATTTAAAGTCATATATGAATTCAAACACGAGAAAAATAAATTATTTTTCAATTACTTATATTACTAACATTTTTATTTCGAAATTATTTTTAATTTAATATATAAAAAATTAAAATATATATTATTGATGTAAAACTATTTATTGAAACTTATAAACTTTTTTGTCATAGCACCGACTAGGGCACCACTCATAAACTCCCGAACCTCTCTCTTATCTAAAAATTCCTACACACAAACAAAACAATTGAGTTATTAATCAAGAATGAAAGCTAAAAAAAACTATTGGATTGAAATAAAGTAAACAGAGACTCGTGCTTGGTGTGGAAGTTGAAATCGAAAATGGAGATTAGAGTTAGGAAGAATGTTAATGTCTTTAAGGATAGTGTAAACATCACCAGAAGAAGAAGAATACAGGGTTTTAGATTTTGTGTTTGAAGACATTCTAGGTTTTTATGATATTTCTTCTTCTTCTTCTTCAACTTGTGTTTTTTTTTTCCGCTTTCAATAATGAGTTTGATTGATTCGGTGCAAATTGAACATAATCTGAAACCCTAGGAGCTGTTTGATTCTTCTATATTGTTCATGTTCATGTAATTCAACTTCTTACTACTTCACATGTGTACGATACACTCAACGGTTCTAACTTGAATCTGCAAAATATCTATCTTAAATTATTATTTTACCCTTTTAACTTTTACAAATTAAATCTTTAGCTCTTTTGAAATTAATTTCGAAATAATTTGTTTTAAATTAATTTCAAAGATACTCCGTATGATATGAGTGTTAAGAGTCCTGGATAAAATAAAGAAATGATCCATCTAAAGAAAGAAGATTCGGGGAATAATGAGTTCGATTTCTGATGGGAATATTTATTGGTCAGTACCATGACCTTTCGGCACGAACTCTGGACTACTAGGGTCCATTCTCCTAGGAACTAAAGTGTGAAAGCAAAAAATAAAAATAAAAACATGATTGATAATAATGACTTAGATAAAGATAGATGTATTTACTAAAATCATAATTAGTGACAATCCTTAGTTGTGTATAGCGGTGGAAATAGGCCAGACCAACTAACAGGGACCTAGTGCCTAGCCTACACAGGCCCAAGCCAGGTCAAACTTCTTTTTTTAAATAGAAAAGGTCTAGGCTTTTTATAAGCCTATTTAATTAAAAAGGTCAAACCTCGGGCCACAAAAAAAGCCTTTTAAACCTAGCAGGCTGGCCTA
The DNA here is from genome assembly GCA_948472305.1 of Vicia faba. Classification (NCBI taxonomy): domain Eukaryota; kingdom Viridiplantae; phylum Streptophyta; class Magnoliopsida; order Fabales; family Fabaceae; genus Vicia; species Vicia faba. The sequence continues at coordinate 1,710,370,772 of OX451737.1, read as the reverse complement.
TATAAATAAATATGAATAATTTCATTATTATAATTATATTGTATTTTTTACTTTGAATTAAAATACAAAAATAAAAATCGGTTATCTTGAAGAACTTATTAGAATATGCTGAAAACACCTTATGAACTTTTTCATAAGTTATTTTTATAAGTTTTCCTAAACAAATAGTTTCACGATACTTATGCTAATAAGTAAACTCAGATAAGTCAATGTAAACAAACTTTAGTACCATTGATCTTTTAGTTTCTTAGTCTATAAAAACATTAATCAAATTTCTTATTTGCATATGTTCAAATAAAATAGGCTTTTAAGTGGGCTAGCAGGCCAATCAGGCCTTCGAAAAGACCAGGTTCAGGCCAAAAAATAAGCCTATGATAGGCCACATACCAGACTTAGGCTTTGATATTTTTAGTAGGTCAGGCTCAAGCCTAGCTCGGCCCAACCTATTTCCACCCCCAGTTGTGTAGGACTATATAAGAGTTTTAGGATTATTATTGATGTAGAAAAAATTCACACAAAGATTGTGAGAAACTCTGTATCTATATGATTTTTGAGTGAATTGAATATCTCTTCTCAACTCAGTGGTTAAGGTAGTTAAAGAGGTTTATGAGACTTGGATCATTTGATTCATGGGGTAGTTATCATGCCCCTCTTAGTAGCGTGTAACGATTATTTTCCCATTATCTTCAGGAGTATATGGTTTTTCCTCTTTGATTGAGTTTCCACATCGTCAGTGCTCTAGGACACATCAATCCTCATACTTCGTGAGTAGGCAACAAGTAGTTCTATCCGAGTCATAAGACGATAGATTTGTCGACAAGAGGGAAAATGTTACCGACAATATGCAGATGATTAGATCAAGGGGCGCATAGCAGGCCCACTTAAGAGGAAATGTTGTATCATGTGTCCTTAGTGAGTTTTGTATATTTATTATTAAAATAAATTTTAAAAAAATTAGGCCAATACAGAAATAAAAGGCAAGTGAGCTTGTTAGGGGGAAACTGTAACACCCCATTTTCCCAATGAAATAATTATAATAAAAATACACAAAATATATCATAGTCCACAAGCGGGATGTCACATACTTCAAAAATTCATAAGGTCTTAAGTCACTTTATTACTTCATTTCATATAAAAATCAATTCAATAGCGAAATAATTAAATTGGTTTACTCCCACGACACTAAGACCTCAACAATAATGAAAACTCCACAAATATGTGGTCCAACATGAGTATAAGGTTAAGATACGTAAAAAATAAAACAATGCAAAGACAAATCAAATTCCCAAAATCTCGTGTTACCTATCAGAGCAACTCCTAAGACTCGATCAGGTAACACTCACTCTAAGCACTACTCAGATACCTGATTATCTGTACTCCACGAGGAGCACCGACACAATAAAACAAAAGGGGTGAAAATTATATTCAATAAATATACAGTGAATATTACATGCTAAGGAGTAGTAATTCACACAATTCACACAATTTACATAATTCACAAAATAAACATTTCACACAAATACACAGTGCAATGCAACAGACAACAACTAAATGCATGCGGTACCAACAGGGCATAAGCCCCCATCACAATAATGCCAACTTAGGGAAACAACATTTTTGTACCACAAAATTTTACCTCCCATATTTCTCAAAACATTTCAAGAAAGATCCTCAAGTTGCTCAAGGAAGCCCCAGGGTTGATCAGACAAGCTCTCTCCTAAGGCAGTCTACCTCAAATTAGGGTTTCATGTTGCATCAAGATACTTGAGTCCAAGGGACCCCGATAGCTCATAATTTTCATAATATGTTCTCAAGATCATCCATGTCAAGTTTCAAGCCTTGCAGAGAAAGTTTGCTCAGTGAATTGCTCAAAGGCCTGAAAATCGACTGTGCTAGGGCAAAAGTCAACTGTGGCCTACATACAGTCAAACTTCAAGATTTTTGGTCAACATCCTCATTTTGAAGTATATTTCATCATTTTATTAAGGGTTGATCATGATTCATCAAGGATTGCTCACAATTCATCAAGAACCAAAAGTTGCTAAATTAGGGTTTTGTAGGAAAAGTTAACTCAACTTTGATCAAGCATAACTTTCTCATACTTTATGAGAAATGACCCATCCAAAGCTCATTTTGGAGAGGATTCCATGATATACAATCCATATTCAGCTCCCAAGTTCAAAATATGCACTCACAAGAAGTTGTGAATTTGGACATTATAGGTCATTTTGAAAAGTCAACAAAAAAACCTTTTTTGTAAAAGCTTCATACATGAACATGGAATACAAAATTGAGATTAGACCAAAAGGGTTGCTTAGAGGAAATCTCAAGATTTCTAAAAAGTCCAAGAACACCTTCAAAGAGTCAAAATTGAGGAAGTTATGCATTGGTGAAGTTGACCTTTTTTGCAAAATTGTCAAAAGTCAACTATGCCTCAAATTGCAATTTTTTCCAAATGGGTTCAATCTTTTGCACTTGTTTTGAGTTGGTAGCCTGGTCCACGAGCCCTAGCCCTTTCCACTTGTCATTATCTTGTTTTTATTATTTATTTTGATTTTTATTTGAATTAAATCAATTTTAATCAAAACAAATCATAGAAAATCCAAATCATTGAAATCTCAAGATCTTGTACATGTTTCAGGTCATATATCCAGTTGGAAAGTGATTGAATTCGTGCCAAGCCTTGGTGTGCACAAAAAGATTGGTTTTGGCTATTTTTGGAAATATATTCAAAGGAATCAAATCAAGATCAAAATCAATAATGGAGAAAGATTGAGATCATGTTTGCAACCCTAATCCATTCCTCAATACATAAGGAGCATTTGCAGACCTAAAACAAGAGGTTGGAGAGGCGCACAAGGTCAGAACAAACTTGAAAAAATCAAGAAAAAGTGCTGAGTCGAATTCATAGTTCCAGGCAATTATAAGGCTTCCTGACCATCCCAATCACTTCATGGGAGTGCAAGCAAGAGAAACCAATCAAGAACAAAGAGTTTCTAACCCTATAATGCACTGTAAGTCAGCCACGACAATGGCTCTTTCTTGAATTCGAATTGCATAATTGTGGCATCTATAGCATGAAATATTTGTATATTTTTGATCCTTGGAACATTTGCAAACTATCTGTAATATTCAATTGCATTTTTATGGACTGTATCAAGACTTGCCATTGTTAGGGTTCTTGGTCTCGATTTGGGATCTTTCCATACAGGTAAAATTGGGCCATGAAAGGGGCACCATCACACTCAGAAGGTCAAGACGAGTTGATTGTTGGCCTTAAATATTATTTATCTTGCTTATGGTTGATTTTGAGAATATGCAGGTTTGTAGTGACAGATGATGTACGTAGGTAAAAGTCTGTGACTTTTACCAACGGAGAAAGGAAGAAGATGACTAGCGTGGCACCATGGGATTGGTTCATTTGAATTATGGCGCCGTTTTTACATTATTTCATATTATGATTATTGTGTATTATATGTACAACAAAAACAACTAGCTCAGTTGGTTTCCAGGCGTTGGAAAGTGCTTCAGGGCCTAGGTTCGAATCCCAGGTCCCCCCATTTGCTTCATATTATTTTATTTTCAGTAATCAGGCGCGTGTTTGTGTGGGATGACCACCATAGTCCATCATGATCCAGCCAACCAAGTGTCCAATCATCCAGATCCGATGGCCATCATTTGAGGGACCATGATACGCCTAGTCAATGCAACGCATGGGAATCTGGCAAGTCAAACGTGGGTCATTCCTTCTTGGGCCATAATTGCTACCCACACTCCCTCAATTTGCTATTTCAGGCCCAAATTTCCTCTCTTTTCTTTTTTATTATTCTTTATTAGTTTACTTATTTATTTTACTAACACAAAAATAATAGTTCTTTTTATCAAAAAGTCACAAAAATATTTTCATCCAATTAAATTTAGGATATTTATTTTTTATACAAAAATTAATTGAATTAGGTTATTTAATTTTAGGTAACTTAAATTGTTTTTGTAAATAAATTAGAAATTAATTAGAACAATTAGGGTTTTAATTTAATTCTATTTTCTTTTTCTTAAAAAAATAACAAAACACAAAAATAGGCCATTAGTTATTTTCTTTAATTAATTTAATTAGCTAATTAATTTTGTATTTAATTTTAAAACCTAATTCTTTTCTTAAAAACAACAAAAAAACAAAATTTCTTTTGATTAGGTTAGACGGGGTCAAAACCCTAGTTCTCTCTCGTTCTAAATTTCATCGCGCGCTTTATTATTATTTTTACCATATTGATGTAATTGCTCACAAGTTGTAATAGTTTAATTAGGACTTTTATTTTCATTTATCGTTTTTTTATGGGTTGTTTTTGGCTATGTAAATACCCGAAGCCTTGTAATAGCTTAGCTTTACTTTCCGCACTTTAAATTCCATAAAATATCGATTGTTAGATGTATGAATAATAGGGATGCATGACAAGAATATATGTACACTTTAAAACGGTTAGCTAACCCTAAATGTGCAAAGATAATAAACTTGAAATTGAATCACTCGCACATGCGCACTCCTAGGGTATACTCTCACTTCGGTTGCCTTCGGTAAACGATCATTAAGTATAGGGTATTTTAGTGGTCGCTCTCTTGTCTAAACAAAGATCAAAGTCCCGTTAGAAAAGTTGCCTCGGATACGTTGCCTCGAATAAATGATCTAAGACATTAGGGTTACTACTAAGACGTCCTAACATTGCTTTGGTGATCGTATGTCCCTTTTGAATTGACCCTTAAAACTCCAACGATGGTGCTACCTACTCACTAATAGTGGGATAATGCTATCTAAAGGAAACGAACATAGAACAATTCTTTTTTCGAGTAGGTAGATTAACTCTTAAGTACTTGCTCAAAACAAATAAACTTTTTTCACACTTACACTCCTTTTCAAACAAAGTTTTCAAAAAACACTTCGTAACACTCTTGAAGACAGAAGCAAGGGTTAAATCAAAGTCAAACAAAAACTTTTCAAATCACACAAACACACAGAAGCAATTTTGAAAATGATGAGTAAGTACCTAAGAGCCCGTGGAAAATCACGGATAGAAAGGGTGCTAATACCTTCCCTTTCTATAATCTATCCCCCGTACTCAAAATCTCAAAAAAGGGAATTTTTCTGTGCTTTTTTCCTTTCTTGTTGGATAAAATAAAAGTCGGTGGCGACTCTTGCTTTCCGCAACATTTTGCAAACACAAACGCAAAACACAAACCAGCAATTCCTAAAATAGTCCCGGTTCTAGCCACCGTATCACAAACACCGTTTGCCAATACAGGCCATCGCTCGCCAATACATGCCCTCTCTTCATGAACGCATGCAACACTCACATGCAACAACATAATTACATTGCTTAATTTCATCCATCAATGCCACGCCAATACAGGCCATCATGATCACTATCATTATGCAACATACGAATTCAAACCAAGTTCCATGTTATAATTCAATTTCTATTATTACTAGTCTTCTTATATCTACCTAAGTCCTACTAGTCATTACGGGTCAAAAGAAACTACACTGCATGCAAAAACGGAAAAGAAATCGCAAAAACTGGATTTTCTGCACAACTACCTGTCCATATGTGTACCATACGAGTATGGCCTTCTCCTTGCCCATCTCATACGTGTATCATACGTGTTTGACCAAAATGACCAGATCCCATACGTGCGCCATACGAGTATGGCTTTTGCACCCATATCTCGTACACGTACCATACGAGTACGACTAGAGACGTTTCCTTCTCAAAATTCCTCCCAATTTCTCATACGCGTATGGCCTCCCTTCATACGTGTATCATACGAGTATGACCTTCTCCCTGCCTATCTCATACACGTATCATACGAGTATGGCCAGTCTGTTGCACTAAATTTCTATTATCACACCTGAACAATTTTCACTCGTTTTGAGCACTTCCAACCTCATAATTTGGGTCCAAAACAACATTCTTTCACATAAAAACTTATAGGTTTCATCTAATTCCATTATTCTATCATTCTACTTCAATTTCTACATCTAATTCTCCAATTTTCGTCACATTCTAAAATCTATAATTTTCCAGATCTGAGATTTTATGGACAACACAACAACATCAAAATCATCAACAACAACATGTTCATGGCATCAATTGAATCACGAATTTCATACAAAATCACATAGAGATCACATAAATCAAACAAAAAATACATTCACTCAATTTGTTCATGAAAACCTAAGGAGGGAAAGAAACCTTCACTACTCTCTCAAGCTATAATCACCCTTTAGAGAACCCATTCACTCCCTTACCTTAGTTTGGAGCTTTGATTCTTCAAGAATGGTGGAATCTCTCTCGCCCTATTTCTTCCTTCACTTCTCTTCTATGTTTCTACGTGACCGTTTTTTATCCTAAATGTTTTTACTATTCTCCCAAATGTTTCAACTTCAGGAAAATCACATACTACCTATAACTCGTCAATCGCAGTCTGATTCTCAATAGATAAGGATGCCATCAACAAAAACAATTGAGCTTCATCCTACATTAGCTTATTCAACTGTCTAGCAGATAATAAACCAGATTCCTCCTCCTCTTATGGAGTAGAAAACCACATTGATTTGTTGCAACAGTTAATACGAACATAGTTATATTCCAACCAGTTTATACCCAAAATCACATCCAGACCAGTCAACGGTAAACAAACCAGATCAACAACAAAATCTCTGTCATAGATGGACAAAAGACACTTCAGGCACACTAGAGAAGTAGTCATCGATCCCTTAGCTGGAGTATCAATAACCATTTCCCCATTCATAGAAGATAACACAAGACCCAACCTTTTCACACAGTCAACAACAATAAAACAATATGTAGCACCAATATCAATAATAGTAATTAAATGAGTACTATTAATGAAACATATACCTCTGATTAAGTGGTCTCCACTGGAGGTCTGAGTCTCAGCTAAAGCAAACACTTTCCCAACTGATCGATCTTTCTTCGGTTTCTAGAACTGGGAATTGATATGTCCTTCTTCACCGTAGTTGAAACATATTACTTCCTTGTGTCTATATTTAGTCATCTCATGCCTGAGTTTTCCATAACAGAAACACCTCTTTACTTCAACAGTACATTCATTACTCTGATGACCAGGTTTTCCACATTTGTAACACACAATACTAGCAAAAGTACCTCTCCCATGCAGTCGAGTGGACCCATTCATATGGAGCTAGGTGGATCTAGCATGCCCCGACCCATGCCTTCTGAGGATGATCATGGAGATACCAGTGCTCCCAGAGATTCTAGTGCTTCTGGAGATACCAGTAATGCTCCTGGAGAAACCAGTGCTCAAGAAGATACAAGTGCTCCTGAGGAGAAAACAAGGAGGGAGCACATCTGAAGGAGAAATAAGCCGCAAAAAGTTAGATATTATCATGGCAGACTTGTCATTTAGCCCAACTCTGTATCGTAAGTGTTTATATATGTTTTATATTATTTTAAATTTGAGTTTTATTTAATCAATTTTAACGCAAGATTTTGGTGTTTAGGATCTTGCCCCATCAGGCAATATCGATCATAACAAGCATTATTAAAGAGAAGTATACAAAATTTTGGCCGAGTTATGGAGTTGTACCTGAAGATGACATAAAAGATTGGTTTAATGCATTTAAGGTATATTTTTTCCTTTATATTTTTCCTTTATATTATTCCTTTGTATTTTTCCTTTATATTTTTTGAAATATCTTTCCTTTATATTTTTTGAGATATTCATGATTCTTGATTGCTTAATTTTGAATTTCATACAACAATGTAAGTGTTGTTGGGATGTTAGAGATAACGTCCAAATTGAAGAAAATTTTCACTCAAAATATAGTGCTCGATTTTCCGACACCATGAGGAATGTTAGAATTAAATGGGAAAAAAAGCAACGTCCACGTTGGATAGGAGTAGAAGTATTTCAAGATCTTATTGCCCATTGGAATTCTGAAAATTTTAAGGAAATATCTGAAAAGGCAAAGAAAAATAAAGCATCTAAAGCTGGTGGTTGCAACTACGCAGTGGGTAGTATTAGTGTTGCTAAAATTACACGAAGGATGGTACGTAAATCTAATAATTTTTTTAATTAACTTATCATTTATATTTTAGATTACATATAACTAATTATATTTTTACTTATTCAATTAGCTTGAAGAGTTGGGTAGAACTCCACTTCTTAATGAGCTCCATCTAGAGACTCATCTCAAGAGAAATGGAGACTTTGTTGACGAGCGCGCAAGAAACACTCAAGTAAGTTTTTCTTATATTAAAAACATTTTATTTTAATTCTTTTATATGGACCCAACTTATTTGAAATATTATAACAATTAATTTTTTTTGTATGAGGAGTTTGATAGACAACTTGCCCTACAGTTGTCAGAGCATCCTGAACTTTAACCACCACCGGGATATCCTATTGATCCTGTTGTGGGTTTCAGACATGGTACAATGTTTCAAGTGAAAAGAAGAAGAATGGGAGAGTGTATGGTGTTGGAGGATACGCCAAAACTATCAAGTGGCGTGATAGGAGTTTTAAAATGAGACTTGCTGATGGAGAAGGATCATCAACTCCACCTATATTAACCGCCAGAATGCTTGAAATTGTGAGAAACTTGGCGAATATTGAGGCAACAATCCAAGTAGCAGAAATTGAAGAGATGAAGAAAAAAATTAGAGATGCAACAAGAAATGCAGAGAAGAGAAACAAAGTTGCGAGAGGAAATGAGGAGGCAAGCACAAGAGTATCAAGAAGCAATGCGGATTGCAAATGAGCGGGTTCAAAGATTTGATCAATTTTTTGCTTCACAAAATTCCGGTGGTGGATTTGGAGGAACTAGTGGATATAGAGGAACTGTTGAAGAAGAAGAAGAGCAAGGAGAAGAACAAGATGAACAAGAATAAAATATTTAAATTTGAAAATTTGATGTTTTATTTTGTATGAAATAATTGTTAACTATTTTGAACTTGAGAACTTTATTTTATTGTAATTTGTATGAAGTTTTATTTTAATTTATATTATGTTTGATTGAATTTTAATTATTATATTTATTATATTAATTTTATTATAATAATATAATTTTATAAAACTATCATTATTGGTTTTTAGTCTATTAATATCAAATTTCTTTTATAAATTTTTTGACAATTTGACAGGGGTTTATCCCCTCGCAAATGATAAGCGTTTACATTTTGCCACGGGCTAAACCCCAAGCAAAAATTCTGACGCACGTAGACACCATAGCATGTGCCTACGCCTGCACGTTGCAGGCTGTATAAAACCAATTGCATTTAGCGAGGGGTTAAACCCCTGACAAATTACTCACGTGTATAGCCCCTTGCAAATAAATTTGTGACCCCCTGTTTTGCTAGGGGACTAGTCCCCTCGCAAAATTTCTATTTGTGAGGGGTTTTTGCCATTTTTGAGAGGTTAAGCCCCTGGAAAATAACGTTTTTTTGTAGTGATTCCATCTTCATCGTTCATAATGTACTCCTATGAGTGACGAACATTGAGCCAAAATTTCAAAATGATCCAACTGTAGGATTGTGCATAAATGATGATTTTGTGCGACTAGTCTGAGCTGAAACCAGGCTGCAGGAATTGGTGTGGTTGTTCGGATTTTCACACTCCTATCATATTTTATTTGGTTGTTTTTCACATATTAACCATATTCATCTTTGTAGAATAATAGCAAAGACTTACACACATAGTCTACTAACCTATATTCATTTGGGCCACTATAAATAGGAGGGATAGCCCAACAAAATCCCCCGACCGACTAGTTGGAGGGCAAGACCAATGCAGATACCGTGCGATAAAACTCAAACTTTCCTCTAGGAAACACCTTCGTCAACATATCTGAATCATTCTCATCAATGTGAATCTTCTCAAACTCCATCAATTTGGAATCTAATGCATCATGAGTCCAGTGATAACGAACATCAACATGCTTCAATCTCGAGTAAAAAGAGGAATTCTTCGATAAGTGAATGTCACTTTGATTATCACAAAACAAGACATATTTTTCTTGTTTCACATCAAGTTCCATTGCAAATTTCCTCAACCATAATATCTCGTTTGACATTTCCACGACATCTATAAACTTGACTTTGATAGTAGAGAGTGCAACACACTTTTGTAACTTTGATTACCAAGCTACGACTCCCCCAGAAAAAGTTATCATATACTCCGAAGTAGATTTTTGATCATCTAAACTTCCAGCTAGATCCGAATCCATATACCCAACCAATATAAGCTTCTTGGATCCCAAGGTTAGATTTATAGATTTTGAATTCTGAGTATGCAAGTTGTGGTCTCTAGAAAATATAGTTTTGAGAATCCAAAAATTAATGTAATTCAACTTCTTACTACTTCGCACGTGTACAATACATTCAACGGTTCTAACTTCAACCCGCAAAAATATCTATCTTAAATTATCATTTTGCCCTCCAATTTTTAGAAATCAAACCTTTTAAATTTTTTGAAATATTTTAATAGACAAAATTCACAATAAAAGAACATTTATTTTAAATTTCAAAGATATGATATGGGCGTTAAGAGTCGTTTGCTCGATAAAATAAAGATATGATAGATAATAATGAGTTGGATAAAGATAAGTGTATTTATTAAAATCACAATAAGTGATAATACCTAGTTATGTAGGATTATTGAGAGTTTTAGGATTATTGTTGATGTAGAACAAACTCACACAAAGATTGTGAGAAACTCTGTAATTATTTATATGGTTTCTGAGTGAATTGAATATCCCTTCTTAACCCAGCGATTGAGGTAGTTATAGAAGTTTATGAGGCATAGATCATTTAACTCATGGGGTGGTTATCATGCCCTTCTTAGATGTGTGGAACAATTATTTTTCCCTTTTCTTTAGGAGTAAGTGGCTTTTTCTCCTTATTGAGTTTCCACATCGTTAGTGGTCTAAGACACGTGAATCCATCATATTTCGTGAGTGTCTAACAAGTAGTTTTATCCTAGTCATAAGACAAGTGATTTGACAAGAGGACATATGTTGTAGAGAATATGCAAATGATTAGATCGAGGTGCGCGTAGCAGGCCCACTTCAGAATATATGTTATATTGTGTGTTCTTAGTGAGCTTTGTACTGCCTTCTCTGGGACTTTTACAAATATATCGGTACAAAGTCCTTCAAACACGAGGACTTGTAAAGAACAAAATGATTTAATTTGACCGCCTTTTCAAGTTTGGACGAGTCCCTTAAGCCTTGGGGAGAGTCTCTCAAGTATGGTTTTGGGGATAAATCTCTAAGTTTCAATTAAGGTGAACCATCAAATGTCAGTTGAGGTGAATCGTCAAATATTAGTTGAGGTGAATACACGTGCAATATTAAATATGATCAATGATGAAATAGTCTTGAAAAGTGGCCAATACATTTTGATGCACACTCTTTCACTATTGATCTACAACAATTTCATTTACTATTTCTTTTAGAAAAATATTAATTATTTTAAATTTGATAAAGTAACCCTACAAATGAAATTAAAAAAACACAACTAAATTCAAAAGAAAAAGTTCAAATTTAATCAAACTTAAAATCAAATTTAGAAGTACCATTTTTCAAAGAATTAAAGAATTGAATTCAAATTTTGAAAGGCAAGAGTAAAACAACCATAATATCGAATATTAACTTTAAAAGACTAAAGTGAGACTTTGAATTTGCTATTGTGAAATATTTTGAGAATGAAAAGGAGAGAAAAAAAAAAGGAAAATAGTGACATGGAAAGGAGAGAGAATGAGAACCATGTATTGGATTTTGTATCACAAAGATTTTCAATTTCTCTCACATTGTGATTGTTCCTTGTATATATTTTTATTCAAGTGTATAGATGCAAGCCTGAAATTAAATTATTAGACGTGGTGGTATAATAATGTGTTAGAAAGTTGCAAATGATTAAGTTACTGCAAGCAAGAATAAGTTTGAAAATATATAAGGGTCACACTAAAATGGATTATCCCTTTATGTAATAGTATTAAATAGTTATAAATTATAGATGCAAAAACTTCAATGAGAAATTAAAAATTGACTAGACAGTGGTAAAGATGGAGTTCTGTCAAAGGTATTTTACATTTTAATGAAAGTTAAGGAATTCATGTGCCTACATGTTTACAATGGATTCACTTTCATTTTATCAAGTCTTGTTCTACTTAAAAACAAATCCAAATAAGCATATTAATTTATAAAATTAAAAGTTAGACAATATGGTCACAAACATCTATATATACAAAACGCAATATTTTGATATTGTTTTTTATTTTGTTGCAATTGAAGTAAAATCTATTTACTTTCTTTCAAAAACCAACTGCTGCGAACGTCCGCAATTTCTACTTCCAAATAGAAACTTCCATTGAGCAATTTCTTCTTTTTCTTATATCTGCCACTACCACATAATAGAAAGGACAAGACCATATTAATTTAATCTAACAATCCAAAAAATGAGACTCTGAATGATACAAAGAGGAGCTAAATTAAATTGGACACAGTAACAGAAGCTAAGTTAATTTGCTTACCATGTTCAGACTTATAGAATGAGAATTGTAAGGACATATTCAAATCATATATTTTTTTATCCGAGACTCTTAACACAGATGACTCACCGAATCCTGAATGAGGCTCTTAATACCATAATGTAACAATACGATTGGTGAGTGATTTTTTTACTCAGATGTAATGAGATTTGTCAATCCAAAATTCATAACCTTTATCAAGAAGATTTGATCCTTTGATGTTTGACTACATCACATCACGCGGAAAACTATTGCTTTGTATAGTATTTAATATGTAGTCTACTAAAATCAATATTGTCCAAGAGCCATGCAATGTCATGCTACATGTACTCAAATATGTGGTGTAAGTTAAAAGATGATGTAAAATGGATTTTATCTTCTTGTAACTTATACCTTGTGTTTAAATACATAGAACATGGCATTGCATGAATGTTAGACAATAATGATATCAACTTCAGTCAACCACATATTAAGTGATATATGAAACAATTGTTTTTGACTTTGAATACTTTCACTTGCCAGGTGTGATGCACCGGGTCACCAAAGGATCCAATCTTGTGAAGAATAAACTAATATTGAAGATTGTATTTTGGATTGGCAAACTTCATTACATTTGAGTAAAAGAAGTCTCTCACAAATCATGTTGTTAGATTTTGGTAAGAGTCTCCTTCAAGATCCAGTAGATTTTCTTTAAAAAAAAGAGTGGATCTCCTACTATCTGGTTTCTCCAACTAGATCATCTGTCTTTTATTTCCACGTTCTAAATGTAAATATCATGAACATGAGAGAGTGTGTTAAGAGTTTTACATCGAATAATATATAATTAAAAAATGTGTTTATTAGTGGAGAAAAATCCTCATAATTAAAATATGTGTTTATTAGTGCAGAGAAATCCTCATCATACAACCCATCCAACTAACTTTTTTAACAAATATAGTTGATTTCAAATGACATTTTATTAGTTTTAAAAATGAGTCTAAGAATAAGCAACAATTATATGGATTTTTAATATTATGCATGTATTATTAAGATGATTCAATATCATAATCATAATATAAGAACGATTTAACGTTGAATGCACGTGAGAGAGGTATTTCAAATGATAAAACACCTAGGATTGGAATAATAGTAAGATATATAATATGAGCAATGAAAAACATAAGTTGGCAGTGATAGAAATATCATACTAGTATCTCTGCCAATGCAAAGCTCTCCTGCATGCATCGATCTATCACAAACCTACATACAATAACAAAACATTTACATCAGCCATAGCCATATATGCCACAACTATCAAGTAGGACACACAAACACAATAACTAACTATACCTTGGCAATAAAGAGAGTAGTGATATATATCTCAGAGGCAAATAAAGCAAACCCTATATATTCACAATTCAAAGTACGTACCAAACCCTATATATATATATATTCTAAATGCAAACGCGTTTTTTTTCCTTGGGCTTTCATGATTGACCTAATCACCGCCTATGTGGAAAACTTATACCATATTTTCAATCACTGATTTCATACGATCTTATTATTATGATAAGGATTCACAAAATATAAATAAATCATTTACCTTTTAATTAAATACATGTAATATAATATTTAATTATTATAGTTTAAATTAAACAATATAAGTAACGGAAGATATATTTTTATCAAGTCTTGATATGTTCATAATGATGCAAATTGTTTATATTTCTCTTGCATTATTGAATAGCAGGATAGGAAATTTTTTTAGATGAATTATGGTCATTATAAATATGAATTTATATGAAACTATTAATATTTATTTAAAATTTATATCAAATGATCAAAATTTTTATTAATTACTATTATTGCTATTTTTATTTTACAAATATACGTTTCATGTTTCTATATATACCCAATTTACATTGTCTCTCTCTTTTGAAAATAATTACTACATATTTTGTTTCATGTATTTAATAATTCACTGATTTATATTTTATTTTTATTATTCATTCTTTATAATATTTTTCCTATACACTTAGTATTTTTTATTTATTTTTCTATATTCTTATTTGTCTTTACCTTTATTTATTTTTTGTTATTTTATTTTAAGGAATATCAATTCAAAAAAATTTCATAAAAACCTTAGAAACTTAATCTTTTTTATAAAAGAAAAATTATCAAAAGAAACAAGAAATTTAATTTAAAACAAAAGTTTATGAATAAATAAGTTAATCATGTAAAAGTTAATAGTTATGGACTAATAATTATTGACTATTAATAATAATTAAAATGAATTTAATTGAATTGAATTTAATGTGATGATAATTTATGGTTTTGAAATGGAATATTTTTTTTTGGGTTTAAATGCAATTTTAATTCTCTTATTTTGATTTTTTTTTCAATTTTGGCCCCTTTATTTTAAAAATCGGTTTACATAGTCTTCTTATTTTGTTTTTATGAGAAATAAAGTCCCCTTTCAATTTGGGTGTGTTTTTTAATGACATGGCAAATCCGTTACATATATGTCATGCGTCACATGGATATTATAATTTATAATTATATGTTTTGTTTATTTTTTAATTTTAATAATGAAATTAAAAATAAAAATAAAAACACAAGGTTAGCTGCACCTTATCTCCCACCAGATTAAAATTAAAATAATTTTGGTAATTTCGGTATTCCTAATTTTACAGAGTCTGTGTCCTCTCTCCCACCAGGTTAGCTGCCTCTTCACCATGTAAGCTGCGTCATTCATCAATTTTCAACGTCTCCCTCAAGTTGCGTTGTTCCTCTTGTTCCCAAGCGCCATATTCCTCATCTTCCTCAAGCTTCATTAATCTTCTTCTCGTACTTCTGATATATCATTCATGTCTTCCTCAAGGTTTTAAATTGCTTCAACAGATCACTTGGGTTTAAGAAGAAGAGTCCATACATGTTGGTGTGACACTGAGTCACCATTAATGACATCATGAACCTACGAAAATTCAGGTAGAAGATTTTATGGTTGTGGTGATTACAAGCTCATGAGAAAAAAAGGTTGTAATTATTTTGAATGATATGATAAAGATATGGGCGATTGCGCAAAGGATGTAATTAGGTCGTTGAAAAACATAAATGATGAACTTACGGAGTTGCTGAGGGAAAGAGAGGAAAATGAAGAGCTATTGAAGGCAAAGAACAAGTTTATGGGTTATTTACTGGGTTTATCACTTGTATTTGTTATGTTAATTGTTGTTTGCAGTTGCTGCAACATAATTATTTAAGTAGGTGTAATGTTGTAACATGTGTCTGTTGCTTATATATGTAACGTGTGTTTGTTGTAACATTCTGCAATTAATTGCATTTGTATGAACCTTTAATATTACATTCAATTGAAATGAAATGTGTTGTTGAAATTACTTATGTTGTTAATTTATGATATGCACTATAACAAACCTGTTTTGATTGATATGCCCTATAACATATATGTAAATATTATCCATTATAACAGACCTATTTTGATTGATATCCATTAAATATTATTCACTATAACAGACCTGTTTTGATTGATATCCATTATAAAAGATCTGTTTTGATTGATATGCACCATAACAGACATTATATTTCCATAACAAAGATTCATTATATTTCCATAATAAAGATTCATAACAAATCCAAAAGCCATTAATAAGTTCACTATCCAAAAGCCATTATAGGCCCAAAACATGTTCAAAACAAAAAAGCCATTATAGGCCCAAAACAAGTTCACTACACCGAAGCCATTATAGGCTCAAAACAGGTTCACTACACAAAAGCTATTACAGACTCTAAACAAATAACATAAACCCTAATATAGAACTATTCTTGAGTTTCTCTTGGTGCTTGAGACCCTCCTTCTATGACAGTTTGCAAAACATCCTTTTTTGCCTTTTGTTTTGCCTTTTTGTTGCCACCCTTAGGAATATATCTCTCAGTCGCTCGATTCCCTTTGCAAGTTCTTTTGTTATGTCCCATATTACCATATTTTTCGCATTTCAAAGTTTAAAGAAGTCTTAGAAAAGTGTTTGTGCTCCTAGGCTCATCATTAGCCTTGTTTGGATTCTTCTTTGGGCGTCCAATAGCTCTTCTCATGACAGGTGGATTGATGGCTATGTTTCCATCATTTGGCCATAACCACAGCCTATTTATTGGCAAGATGATGTGACTGTATGTAGAAAGCATAGTAGATCTCCTATATGTACACAAAATTATATCATTAATATGACAACATAAAAAATGCAGACCTAAAATGAAAAGACAAGTTGAATATGATTGGTTACCTATAATACGATGAAACATAATCTTCTGGTGCTTTTTGTTATACCATATGCAGGCAATAACAAGGCAGCACAATATCCCAGTTAAATTTCACCTCCTGCAAGAGCAATTCTTTTGAAGCAAATTCACAACATAGGTTTCTCTACCATTTGACACCCCAAAAATGGCAAATTCATTATCACCGTGCCAAGTTGTTGTCCACCCACCAGCTTCCCCTTTTGACCTTTCTAATACCTTTTGGATGTTGGGACTTATAATTCCTTTACATTTAACTAGGACATCTTTTTGTGTAACAATCCTCAATGTTAAATAGTAATTGATTCCTTACAACAATGTAATAATCGGTTTTGTCTCGATACTTCAAGATTGCTCTATTGAAGGCTTCACACATGTTATTGACTTGCAAAGCACATTGAGTATCTGTCTTAAAATGTGATCTACTCCAACAACCAGCGGGAACTGCCATCATGTCTTTCTAAGCATTTGGATTAAGTTCTTTCATTGATTCATTGCCCTTTTCCAAACAGGTAATGTTGTTGCCCTAGCAGCCCTCCATAAAGCTTCCTTCATCACTATCTCTGAATATTTATTTCTCTAATTTTCGTACAAATGTTTGACACATGATCTATGTTCAACGTATGGTTTTTCTTCAAAATAGCCGATACTAATCCCTAAAAGAATGGCATAAACAAATGACTATATGATAGCAAAAACACGACAAATGACAATCTAAAATAAATATTAAACAAAAGCATTTCAGTACCTTTTGCTGGTCTGAGATAAAGCCATATCCATTGTGTTAAATGACTTGTAAATCATCAAGTAACAAATCTAAGAACCATTCCCACGAGTCTTTGGTTTTGGCTTCCACAACTACATATGCTATGGGCATGATCTTGTTATTTCCATCCACACCAATAGCAGCCATCAACTTACCTCCAAAACCCCCCTTTAGAAAACATGCATCCAACCCAATTAAGGGTCTATACGTCGTCGCAAATGCAGCCTTACATGCTTCTAAGCATACATAAATTCTTTCAAAAATAGGACCACCATTTGAATCTGCACATTGAATCTTAACTGTAGAGTTAGGATTTGACTTAAGCAATTCATTAGCATATATCCTCAAATGTGAGAATTGTTCACGACCAGCTCCTTAAATCAACTGTAGTGCTTTTCTTTTGGACCTATAAGCTTGGCCTTTTGACAATTTCACTCCCCACTTTGCTAAGGCTTCTGCAATCAGGCCTTTACGTTTCATATCAAGACTATGTCTCAACATATACATAAATATGTGCCCTAACCATTTAATTGTTGCTTGTCTATTCCTAAGTATCCTATTGCAGCTATGTTTTTCAGTGAGACTTACAAGTTGCCAAAATGTGTTTCCAGACCTCATACTAAACTGTACATAAAAAGGACAACCATCCATGCACCTTATCACTATTCTCTTCTTATCATTCTTGCTTATGAAAGCGTTTTTCTTTTGTTCCATTGTGTATTCCTTAACATCATCTCTAATTTGCAACTTGTCTTTGAACATCATGCCTAACTCAAATTTAGCGGTCTCTTTAAAAACTGAAAACCTTGGTTTGTCATCTTCATTATCACTTTTTGGAGGGGTGTGTAGCTCATCCAAATCACAACCATCTTCATCTGAAACAACACCATATCTGGATGAGCTTTCACCATGTTGTGCATTGGGAAAAATTGTTGTCCAATCTGCAATAACATCAGCACCTATATACCCATTTGGTGTTCTCTAAAAATCACCAATGGGTTCACATACATAAGATTATAATCTTGAGTCCTATGTCTTTTTTCCAGATTACTTACATATTTTTTCCACAAATTCGGATTTTGCAAAACACCTATTGGGATCTGTAAGTATAAAGTCGAAGGAAAGGGTTCAAGTCAAAAAAGAACAACATAGTCTTTTTTGTTTCCTTGATTGATTGATTTTTTAATCAAGTTGGCAATAACGAACGGATTGCCAGTCATCCGTGTCGCTAAAGCGCAGACCCATATATATATATATATATATATATATATATATATATATATATATATATATATATATATATATATATATATATATATATATATATATATATATATATATATATATATATATATAGAGAGAGAGAGAGAGAGAGAGAGAGAGAGAGAGAGAGAGAGAGAGAGAGAGAGAGAGAGAGAGAGAGAGAGAGAGAGGTCCGTCTTTAAAAGAGGCGTTCTCGAATCTCAAATAGAAAAACAAAGAGTTAGAATGAAATTGTAAGAATATGCCTTACTTTTATCATTAACTTCCTCATTTTCACCATCAACTTCCTCACTTTCATCACCAGCTTCCTCACTTTCCTCATAATCCGGATCAGTTTCACCACCACTCTCCATATTAGCTCCCTCATTCTCCACATTTATACCAGCTCCCTCACTCTCAACATTTACATCAACTTCATCTCTCTCCACATTCACATCCACATCCACATTACCTCCCTCTCTATCTCCACATTCACATCAACTTCATCTCTCTCCACATTCACATCAGCTCAATCTTTTTCCAAATTCACATCAGCTCCATCTATTTCCATATTTACATCAGCTCCATATATTTCCACATTCACACCAGCTTCATCACTATCTATGATTTTCGATATATCAATAATGTGTTCGACATATATGTCAACTATCTTAAAGCCTTTAACATCTTCAACAAACCTTAAAATATCTTGGTCATTATTCAACGGTAGAAGCCCACGAGAAAACGAAAACCTAGGGTGCCAATACCAAAGACACTTTATACTCCCATAACCTACACCCTTTACCATTTTTCAATATCCATATACGGCAGAAAGTCTACATCCCAGTCCCATTTCATTTCAGTCACCTTTTCACCAATATACCATCTCATAGGATGAATTATTAATGTCCCCTTATGGTGTATTCTAAGTCTGACATGTTGAACAGGTGCTGGCATACACAAAACAAATAGAAGAATAGTTTGACATACATGCAGGACCACAACTATGTTAAAAATAACCATTACACATAAGGGACCATAATTCAACAATAACTAAAGAATATAGTTTGAGACCACAAGAAATCAGAAGCATTAACCTTGATACGAACGTTGGGTTTGCCAATTCCAAATCTCACGAAGAACATAGTGTAAGGTTGAAGATGACTACGAAAATGCCAGGTCGAAGAGGATGACAACGTTGCAAGGTTGAAGAGGATTAAGATTATGAAGACGAAGACGATTAATTTTATGGTTCAAACTCTTCGAAAAGCTTGCTGAGATTTCTAGGGTTCATTTATTTGGGGGAAATGTTTCATCTGCTTCATGATAGAAGGTGCTTAAATAAAAATTGGCTAAATTACCAACATATAATAAAAAATAAATGAATTTAGTAAAAAATCAATTATAATTTCCATCTGACACATGACACATATGCAATGGATCTGTCACGTCATTAAATAACACACCCAGATTGAAAAGGGGACTATATTCCTCGGAAAAACAAAATAAGAGGCATGTGTAAATCGGTTTTTAAAATGAGGAGTCCAAAATTGAAAAAAGACAAAATAGAGGGACTAAAGTTGCATTTAAGCCTTTTTTATTTGATTTTTTTTCTTTATGCATTTAAAATATTTTCATTCAATATTAATGTAAAAATGAATTCCTTATAAATATTTCTATTATCTGGTTTTAATATATTTACTTTACTGTTTAATATATTATTTTATGTAAGGATAGTAAAATGAGTCACAGTTTGTTGGACGGTCCGTCCATCCGCCAAAAAAATGGTGGATTGGGTTGGGATTTTAGGCCTGCCGTCCATCAAAACTCGCTCCGCTAAAGATCGTCGTCCGTCAAAATCTGTCGCGCTTATTTGTTTAGTTTGTATCACTTTAAGTCTGTCCCTATTTAGTTAATTCTAGTAATTTTTAATATTGATGGTTTTATTTTATACATTTATTTGTGAATATATGCAGTATTTTTGAAGTAAAATTTGTTTAAAAAATATTTTATAAAAAATTATTCTAAGAAATAAGTGAAAAAAAATCTAATTGAACTGTAAAAAGTAGGCGGACAAACTCGCCGCCCGCCAACCTGTCACCTTGGCAGAGCGAGTTATATTTTTATGTCTATTTTCATTTGACAGATTTGTCCTCTCTATTTTTTTTGACGAATTTACCTGCCTCACTTTTATTTAAAGGATTTAAAGAGGAGTAGGACAAACAACCCGTCCCCCCTAATTTTATAATTTTCTTCTGCTTTATATAAAAAGTTTACTGAAATGAAAATTAGAATAAATAGCTATATTTAATTTTATCATAAAAAAGTTAATTAAATTTAAAAGTAAATTTAAATGGAAGTTCATACCAACCTTTTTTTTCTCTCTCATAAATAAGAATTAATAAGATTAAATAAAAATAAGAATATAAATGTATTTTGAATTCAAGATAAATATTAATTCATTAATAATTAATAATATTAATTTTATTTAATACAAAAATCATGATTAAAGAATAGCTTGATTATATAATTTTATATAAATTCAATCAGTTATACATCACCGTCATTATTTCCATTAAAATTAAACGTAACTCTTAATTCAGTATCTCATAATATTTTTTTTTTGATATAGTTAAATATTTAATATATAATAGAAACAATATATACGTATTCTAATGAATTCAAATATATTTTAATATGTACAATAAAAATAATATATATTATAATAAATTCAAAGATTAATATATTTACTTGACGAAAAACAATTGACTGTGTTTTAATATAATATATTTTATTAGAACTTTTTTAATTATTTTATTTTGTTCCTATACTTTATCACTATTATAAATTAAAAATATAGCATTATATTGAAATGAACGTTTTTACATTATTGTTTTTTTCAGTTAGCTTTTGGATATTCATTGCATAAATGTTCCCTTCTACCCCGTTAAAAAAAATGGAAGGGACAACTTCGGCAAGTAGAAATAGATATAAAAATTTAACTCTCTCTTTTAAGATGACGGCGGCGGACTTATCCGTTAATTTTTTTATTTATTTGTTTTTTCATTTTTTAATATATTAAACGTTTTTTTTATATATATTTCAATTAGATTTTTCACTTCTTTTTTAGAATAATTTTTTATAAATCATCTTTTTAACAAAGTTTACTTAAAAAATATTGCATATATATTTACAAATAAATGTATAAAATAAAATCATTAAGAATTGGACCTACTAGAATTAACTAAAAAAGATTGGACTTAAGGTTGGACAAGCTGAACGAATAGGCGCAGCAGATTTTGGCGAGCAGTGAGTTTTGGTCGTGCGGGCTTTGGCGGGCGACACTCTTTAGCGGGTCGAGCTTTGGCGGGCGGCATATCCAAAATCTCAATGCAACCCGCCATATTTTGGCGGGTGCGCGGACCGGCCCGGCGGGCCACGGTCCGTTTTATCACCCATACTTAAAACTATACATATTGAAAATCGATACATATTTATAGGTTTTTATACGAAAACAAAGCCAATAAACTAGTTGTTTATATACGTCAGTACACATGCGAATGCACAGGTAACACACCAGTACCGTGTGAACGCACAAGTAACAAACGTGTATAATACACCAGTACTCGTGTGAGCGCACGAGTAACACATCAATATTATATGAACGCACGGGTAATCATACTAAAATTCGTGTGAACACATGGATTATTATGTTTTTTTGTAAAATTAAAGAAAATAAAAGTAAATATATTTAAAATCATATATGAATCCAAACACGGAATATATATTTTTTAATTATTTTTCATTATTAATATTTTTATTTTAAAATTGTTTTTAATTTAATATATGAAAAGTTAAAATATATATTATCGATGTAAAACAATTTGGTAAAACGATTTTATTTTTCTTTTAAATTTTTTTTTTTTAAATAATAAACTCTTTTAGTAAAACAATTTTGTTTTTTTAAGTATTATTTTTTTTAATAAAAATTTTAAACTTTTTTGGTAAAAAAATTTTGTTTTTCTTATTTACATTTTAAAAATAAAATTTGTATACCACTCCAATACTCTCGTGCGAATGCCACATATTCCACTAGTAATTATTATGATAAGGCTTCAAAAAAATTCACTAAATAAATAGCTGATTATAAACACAAAGCGGCAATATATTTCAACAGTGGCGAGGAAGGACATATTAGTACTCAATGTCAGAAACCGAAGCAAGCTTAGACGAGTGGGAAGGTGTTTGCTTTAGGTGGGACTCAAACATCCAGTGGGGACCGTTTGATCAGAGGTATATATTTTATTAATAGTACTCCTTTAATTACTATTATTGATACTAGTGTTACACATTATTCTATTACTGCTGACTGTGTGAAAAAGTTGGGTCTTGTGTTATCTTATATTAATGGAGAAATGGTTATCGATACTCCAGCTAAGGTATTGGTGACTACTTCTCTTGTATGCTCGAAGTGTCCTTTATGAATCTTCGATAGAGATTTTATTGTAGATCTAGTTTGTTTACCCTTGAGCGGTCTGGACGTGATTCTAGGCATGAACTGATTGGAATATAATTACATTCATATTAACCGTTACAACAAATATGTGTGGTTTTCTACTCTTGATAAGGAGGAGGAGGAAGCTATATTCTTATCTGCTAGACAACTGAATGAGTTGATGCAGGATGAAGCTTAGGTGTTTTCGTTAATGGTGTCTTTATCCATTGAGAATCAGTCTGCAATTGATGAGTTGCAGGTAGTATGCGATTTTTCTGAAGTTTTTCCAAATGATATTCCAGATGTGCCGATAGAAAGAGAAGTGAAAATTTCTATTGATCTTGTACCTGGTACCATACCCGTTTCTATGGAACCATACAAGATGTCAGCATCTGAATTATCAGAGTTGAAGAAGTAATTAGAAGAATTACATGAAAAGAAATTTGTGAGGCCCAGTGTATCACCTTGGGGAGCTCCGGTGTTGCTGGTGAAGAAGAAAGACGGTAGTATGAGACTGTGCATTGATTACCGATAGTTGAATAAAGTGACAATCAGTATCCACTTCCGATAATAAATGACTTGATGGATCAATTGGTGGGAGCGCGTGTGTTTAGCAAGATTGATTTGAGATCGGGTTATCATCAAATTCGAGTAAAGGATGAGGACATTCAGAAGATAGCTTTTAGAACTAGGTATGGATATTACGAGTATCTGGTAATGTCGTTCGGTGTTACTAATGTGTCGGGAGTGTTTATGGAGTATATGAATCGTATCTTTCTCACTTACTTGGATCGGTTTGTAGTGGCATTCATTGACGATATTTTGGTCTATTCCAAATCAAAAGAGGTACATGCTGAGCATTTGCGAATTATGTTGCAAGTGTTAAAAAAGAAGAAGTTATATGCAAAGTTGTCAAAATATGAATTTTGGTTAGAGAAGGTTAGTTTCCTTGGTCACGTTATTCCAGGTGATGAAATTATTGTAGATCTGTCCAAGGTAGATGCAATGTTGCAGTGGGAAGCTCCAAAGTCAGTTACAAAGATTATAAGCTTTTTAGACTTGGAGGGTTATTACAGGAGGTTTATCGAGGATTTTTTTCCTCCAAATTTGTACATTTGCTAACTCAACTGACTTGTAAAGGTAGTGCGTTTGTGTGGGACATCCAATGTGAAGAAAGTTTTACCGAGCTAAAGAAGAAATTGACGACGATTCTGATTTTGATATTATCTAATCCTGAAGAATTGTTTGTTGTGTATTATGATGCTTCTAAATTGGGTTTAGATGGTGTGCTCATGCAGAATGATAAAGTGGTAGCTTGTGCGTTGAGGCAATTGAGAATTCATGAAAGGAATTACCCTACTCATGATCTAGAAGTAGCTACAGTGGTGTTTGTACTAAAGATTTGGAGACATTACCTGTATGGCTCCAAATTTGAAGTGTTTAGTAATCATAAGAGCTTGCGGTATTTATTTCTTAATAAAAATTATAAACTTTTTTGGTAAAACAATTTTGTTTTTCTTATTTACATTTTAAAAACAAAATATGTGTACCACTCCAGTACTCGTGCGAACAACCACATATTCCACTAATAATTATTATGATAAGGATTCAAAAAAATTCACTAAATCATTTATATTTGAATTAAATAGATGTAATATAATATTGAGTTATTATAGTTTAAATTAAACAATATAAGTAACAGAAGATATATTTGTATCCAACAACTATTTATTTTTAAAGTAATCGAATAAACTAGGGGTGGCAAACGAGCATGTCCGCCCCGTTTAAACCCGCTCCGCAAAAGGCTGCAAATAAATGGAGCTGAGGCGGGACGGGCATATTTGAGAATGCGGGCCTAAAACCTAGCCCCGCCCCACAAAAAAATGAGGGCAGGATAGAGAAAGCATGTGGGCATTGCACCTTTTAAGCCTAAAAACACAAAAATTTATGAAAATACACATGCCCGCAAAAGGCCGCGTAGAAAACAGGACGGGGCGGGCCAAACACATTAGAGGGTGATGGCCTAAATCTTTGGCACTCCCCGCACTAAAGTGCGGGCAAAACAGACATGCCCAACGGGCGGGACCCGTTTTACCACCCCTAGAATAAACTAATTATAATGATAAATGATCATCATTTTGTTTTGAACATGTGCACTAAATTATTGAAATTAAATTTTACAAATTTATTTTAATCAAAGTTAATTTTGTGTTCTATTTTTTTATTTCATATTCATTCAGTATTAATAATAAATATGTTTTCCATATTTTTTTTATAATTAACCAAGATAAAAAAAAATTCTTCAATTTTTTAGAGTTACGTTTTTGTTCCGATCGAAAATCAAATATGGGTGCAGTTAGAGAACCTGTGATCTTAAACGGTGGATCTAATCTCACTTATGATGGCGGGATGAACCGACATGATTAGTACTTTAACGCTCAAATAGTTCATGTAATTATGGAGTGTGCCTAAGAGGGGATGAATTAGGTACTTTAAAAATTTCTGGTATTATAGAAGAATGATTCTTTATTTTTTGGTTTATGTAATGTGATGAAAGCTCTAAAGTGCATAAAGATAAAGAACACATTAGGATTATACTAGTTTCTCTCACCGTCCGAGAGTACGTCTAGTTCTCTTACAACATGTAAGAAATTTCAATAATGTTAGAACTTTATACAAACCTAAACTAGACTTCTAGACACAAGCTTTTAACTAATCACTAAGGAAAAACACCTTATGATCAACCAAGTTGAAGTGAGAATAATACTCTCTAAATTAACTCTCTTGCTTCCAACAATCATTGACAACAAGATATTACAAAACTAAATTTGGAAATATTTATTAATAAGATTGAAGTTTAATGAATAAATATCAATTACTAGGATTGATCTTTCCTTTCAAGTAAGCAATTCACAATGATATACAAGGGCTCAAATGTTTATAATGATGCTGCAATTTTTTTGTATTGATATGAAAAAGTATGTAGAAAAATTTCAATGAAGGTTTGTATGTCAAGACACTTGTTTGAAAATGCAGAGAGTAATTTATTTGAATTGCAATGAAAGAGTTGAAGAAATACATTCTGATATATGCAATATTTATATCACTATTACACCATTTTAGAATAGTGCAAAATGATCAAAGAATGAAATGCTTGAAGGTGTAAAATTTAAAAACGTTTGAATCTGTTTTTGCTGGAAAAAATGTCACTGTTTCAGTGGTAACAAATTACCTGAAAGGGTTTAACCGATCATGCCTGAAGCATTACTAAAAAAATTTCAAAATATCGTGTGTGTAACCGGTTACCAGAATTGTTGTAACAGGTTACACCTCTCTTTTACATAAAAATAATGGCATGGTTTCGTGTATGTAATCAGTTACTAGAAATGGTGTAACCGGTTACACCTGCTTTTAATTTGAAAAAAAAAGACTTTAGGAAATGAGTTGAAACTAGTGGCAAGCAATTTTAAAATGGATAATGCATGTACATGAATATGTTAAGTAATTTGAGCACTTAAATATTAGCATGGTAGAATTACGTGCTTGTACCTTAAAAGATATGATCAACCATAAACATCCAAACTAGTCTTCATAAATTGAATGAAATTTGATAATTGATGCTTTAGTTTTGACTGGAGGCTTTTTCTATGATTATTTGCTTTGAAACTTGTCTTCATCAAAATTAATAGTTGGAGATACTTGACTTCACATTCTCCCCCTTTTTAATGATGACAACTCTTTTAAAGTTTGATAGCATTTGCTCCCCCTAACAAAGATAACTCCCACTTGATCCTTGATTGAAAGAATCTGACATTTTATCGCTTGTTGCAAAATGTTAGAGAAAGGCATACAAATATACATAACATCTAGCATCTTCTCCCCCTTTGTCATTAGAAAAAAGAGTTGAAATATTATGAAAATATAAGATGCATAACACAAAGCTTTGGATAAATACATAACATAAAATATGACATAACGTGATATTACAAACCAAAGCATATTGTCTTAAACAGTAAAGAAGTATTAAACATAATGGAAGTCATAGTCTAGATTTTAAACAACAAAACATAATGGGAATGAAATATAAACAACATAAACTCAAAATATAATAACAACAAAGAACAACTTCAAATATTTAGTCACTTTCATCCATCTCCCAATCTTCACTTCCCTCCTCTTCACTTTCCTCCTCTTTATTTTCCTCCTCTACACTTTCCTCTTGGTGTTGGTTTTGGTTTTTGAGGGTGGCCATATCAAGATGGAGTTCAGAAGATAGACGAGTATACATGGCATATAAATTTTTGTAGATGACTTCATTTGAGTATCCTCCTTCGAGTGCGGGAGGGGGACATAAATAGAAGGATCATCAATATGTTTGTAAATACCATATGCATCTTTGAAAATTATCATAGTTTACCCGACTTCCCCAATATTAACTTCACATACTTTTTCACTTATCTTCTTCATTGGTTCCTCTTTCAAGTCAACTCCACAATATTCCATAATCCTTGTGATCAATCTTGCATAAGGTAGTCCATCACCCAAACCTCTTAGATGTTGCATATGATGCATTATGACATATTCCCATTTAACCTTCAACCATTTCTTAATCGCATAAATAAGTTTCATCTCAGAATCACCAACTTAAGAGTGATTGGAGTTTTTAGGTAAGAGGATATATGCTATGAAGTAGTGAAGCATCCTATCACTAACCGATAGGTCCTTACCGGACAAAATCAACCAGTTTGAGGAAGAGTTACGAGCTCTCTTGTTCATAATTTCCTGCTCAGTCAAATGACTAATGCTAAAGTAGTAACTAAGTTTTCTATAACCAGCCCATTAAGGAGTAAAACTATGTGACATCCTCTCACCCTCATATGGAATATCTAATATTTTTCCATAATCTTCCAAGGATAAAACAATATCTTTTCCCTTAACTTATGAAGTAAAAATATAGCCAATAGAAATATTCAAGTTTGCATAAAAATCTCTAACTAGGTCAGGATAATAGGTTCTTGAGTCAGTAATCAAACTATCCAACTTCTGATGATGAAGTAAGGCTGGACAATCAAAGCTTAAAGAGGGAACGATAGCAAGATTACCATATTTGGGTGGAGTTAGAGAGCGATTCCTGAAGGAGAAGAGCAATCTTGTCTGCTTGAGGGTTGGTTTCACTGTTTCAAAATCAGAAGACTCTGAAGCTTGAACATAAGCACTTTTCCCAATTTTTGCTTTGCCTATCTCTCTCTTTGTGGGTGCCATTGATGGAGCTTGAAAATTTGGAGAAGTTAGGTTTGAAGAGGATTTTTGGAATAACTTTATTGATGTTGTTGTGTAAAAGTGCTTTTTGGAATAAATTATGAGGTTGTGAAAAAGAAAAAGTAATTTATAGAAGTTTTAATCAGTGGAGATTTAATTGGATTATGTTGGTATTGAGTGTAGTATGAATGGGTACTAAAGGATAGAGTTAATGACTTGATTTTCCAAGTAAATAGAAGGTGGTCGGTGGAAGAGTAGGTGGAAGAGTGAGATGAATGTTGACCAAAATGTAAAAGACATTAAAAGTATAATAAAAAAACAAAATTAATTTTGGTTCAGTGGTAACCGTTACAAGGATATCTGTAACCGATTACGAGCACACGTAATAGTTAAAAACAAGCCCATAAATTGAATTTTTTGAATTGGTAACCAATTACACCAATTATTGTAACTAGTTACATGCAGAATTTTTTTGCCAAATACAAAAAAGTAGCAACGCACAAGATTCATGGGAAAATTTAATAGAATAAAAACACATAGAGGACATGCATAGGCATCATAAAAGCTTATAATATAATAAAAAACATACAATAGGAAGATTTCACAATTGAAATTGTGAAAACATGAAAGATGAAGTATGATAACATGTACCTTGTTTGATGAAAAAAGAGTATCGTCATTAAATTATGATTGACAATAAGTCTCGGAATAGTCATCATACGTCATGCTCATCCAATATGTCTATTTCTAAAGTATCCCACCTTCGAGGGACGTGACTGTTTTATTCGTAGGGCAACAAGTGTGGGTTAACCCTAGAGGTGCAAGTGTGTGAAGTGTTTGTTTTCATACATTTTTGTCTTTGAATTAGGGGTTTCTACTTGTTGATTTTATGTCTTGTCATATAAATCCTAATTACTAACATTTATATTTGAAAGCGATAAATTGCGAAAATGTAAAATTCTACGCTATTACATCATTTGGAGATGCAGATACAATTTACGAATGGGGAGTAAAAGAAATTAAGTCTAATTACTATTACAACCATATTGAATACGAACAAATAATGTACAAGAATGTAAGATGATATACAAAGAAAAGGAAATTGTTTTTGTTTAAGTTTTTATGATAAGTTTTTATGAAAAGGGGTTAACCTAATTAAACTAAAAAATGAAAATAATTTAATTAGTCTAAGTTAACTTAAGAAAACTAAACCTAATTTAATTAAGAAAAGAAAATAGATTAATTAAGAAACAATTTTTTTTAGGATTTTTTACGAAAGGTTTTAACCTAATTAATTAAACTAAAATCAAAAAGGTTAACCAACTAAATTCCTAAGTTCTAGATTAATTCAATTAAGAAAGAAAATTAAAATAAATTTAAGTTTAATACTAATTTAAAGAAAATTTTGTTAAAGAAATGTTTTTTTTTTAATTTTTTTGTCTAAAAGAAATAAAATAAATAAAAGTATACTAAATATCTAAATAAAAGTATAAAATATTTTTGGTGTTTTTTGTGATTAATAAAAATAATAATAATAATAATAATAATAATAATAATAATAATAATAATAATAATAATAATAATAATAATAATAATAATAATAATAAAAATAAAGATAAAGAAAAAAAATAAAATAAAATAAAAAATAAAATCAAGTCAGAGGGTGTGAAAATGAAGAGGGATAGTTTATTAGTAAAACAGTTTTTTTTGTTAGGTTAGGCCTAAATTTTTTTTTTGTGTAGTCAGAAAATAAAAACAGAAAAAATAGTGTAAACGGCCTGTGTGGTAAAAGTGAAATGAGGGGTGCTATGAAGCAAAAACCATCCAGGCCCAAAGCAAAGATCCAGCGTCTGTTTGGATCCAGTGGGGGAGGCTGGCAAGGGAGTATCATGGATGGCAGCATGGGATGTGTTGGATTGGTGTTGATGAGGATCCAATGGCTAGAGATGAGAGGCGTATCATACGCGTGTGTGGCATGCGTGTATTGAATCTGTAAAAATAAAACAAGAAAAGGCAAAAGAGTACCACTGGGGCTCGAACCCAGGTCCCTATAGTTCTAAGCCTTACGCGTGCGCTCTCTACCACTGGGGTGGCTATACATCCAGTGTTATAAACAAAACCATAAATATATATTTGAAACATGTTCCTGAAGATGACTTCATCTTCTTCCCCGCGCCAACAATTTTGAAAACTTGAAGTGAGAATCGTGTATGGAGTTTGAGCCACCTTTGAGGTGTCCTATTGATCTGTTTAGCTTGCCTAGACCTCCCTGAGTGCGTTGCAACCTTTAATTTACTTTGAAAGTCCCTGAATCTTCCTACTCAAGTCAAACTGCAAGCTTGATTTTTGAAAATGATAGATGATGAAGATGGAATTACAGTTAAGAAGCAGGTGTTGGAATGGCTTGTATATGAGGTATATTAAGTGTTTGGATGATTAGAAATGGAAACGCACGAGTAGATTTTGATTTGGTGGTTTGAAGCTCAAAAATGTCAATTTATGGCCAATTTTGTGTTGCAGAATGCTTGGGAAGTTTTAGGGTGCTTAAGCTCGTGTCTTTGCTTGCAATAGACTTGTATATTTGTATAGAAAATGTTATAGATGTTTTTGCACAAGGGATTTCTGAGTTGTAGGGTTTTGGCTAGGTGGCTTGTTTTTGAAGAAAAGTGGAAAACAAGTTTCAATATGTTGTAACTTTAATCATAGAGTTGTTAATTACTTTAAACATAATGCTTCTAACTTTATAGCTGGAGTGTAATCAGAATAAACAAGTTAGGAGCTCAATGCATTGACTTTGTGCATAAAGCTTACTTTACAAGAATGGAATGGTGACTTTCTTCCAAATATGGAAAATTGCTTTGGATAATGGCTTAATCACTTGGACCATACCTCAATCAATTGTGTAAACAATTAATTATGGAGTGATTTACAAGTTAGAAGCCTGCAAAACAAGATTGTGCAACATAGGCTTGAGATTTGAATTCTTGTTCATCACAAAATGACCTATAATTCAAGTTTGAAACCCTAACTCCATCTCTTCGATTCTCCTAGCTAAAAAATGATCTCATTGAGTTCTTGGACATTTTGAAAATCTTGGAACATTACCTACATCTTTCATGTTGGCCATTTTGACAAAATCCTCTTGGAGCTTGGTGAAAATTGACCAAGAAGTTAGGTCAAAAATCTGCCTAAACTAGGTCAAATTTTCACTGTGTTTAAGAAAAAGTGCATGACTTTGTGGATCCATAACTCAAAATCCAAGCATTTATAGGACTTAATCAGTAAATAAAATTTGTATATCTCATCAATATCTACAACTTTCATGTTGGAGGTTTTATTTGAATCATCTTGCATCTTGGTGATAAGTTGACATGAAGTCATGAAAAAATAAGACTTAAAACACCTAGAAAATTTTCTAAGTCTTGAAAAGTTTGACTTTTCAAAATGACTTTTGACTTTCTTGATTTCTTGATGATCAAGTTTCATATTTTTGAATGTCTTGATGAAATGTGGTCTTTGAAACTCAATTTTGATCAAAAAGTCAAAGTTTGACTTTTGGTGTATCAGTTAACTTTTCATCAGTTAACTGAATTTTAACTATGAATCAATTGATCTCGAGAAATGTTTTGAGTCATGAAATTAGGCCAAAATTATTTACTTGAATCCTTGAGATTATGTTTCAAACCATTAAGTCACGCATTGGGTCAAAAGTAAAAAATCAAGCCTTCTAAGTCAAAACCCTAATTTTGACCATTTTGCCCTTTTGATGATTTGAACATTTTTCTTGGGGAATTATGATCCAAACTTGATCAATTGATACATATAACTTCAAAATGTTGATATTGGTCAGAAATATTGAAGTTTGTCTGTAGGTTGACCATATTTGACTTTTTACTCAATATAGCTGATTTTGGGTCATCTGATCGATTGACTTAGGAATTTTGAGATGCAAGACTTGAAACTTGATATGAGAATTATTAGAGGTCCATAATGATCCATGAAAGTAAATTGAAGCATTAGAAGTCCAATTTTCCTTGTGAAGATCCAAACCCTAATTTGAGACATTAGTGTTAAGGAGATGGCTTGACCAAGTCAATACTTGTGTAAGCTTGAACCATTGAAGATCTTGTGAGAAGTATCTTGAGAAAAGAGAGGGAAAATTTTGGGGTACAAAAGTATCCACAAATGATACTTCAACATCATCTTTAAGAACATGACCGTGAAGAAAGTGACGTCGAATGTCTATGTGTTTGGTTCTTGAGGGCATAGGATTCTTGGTTATGTTGATAGCACTTGTGTTGTCACACTTTAACATAATGCATCCAAGATTTAAGCCGTAGTTGTTGAGTTGTTGTTTTAACTAGAGGATTTATGCACAACAACTTTCTGCTACAATATATTCTGCTTAATCAGTGCTAAGAGCAACACATGCTTGTTTCTTACAAGACCATGATACTAATGTGTTTCCTAATATGTGACATGTACCACTTGTACTTTTTTGATCAGTTTTACAACCTGCATAATCCGAGTCAGAATAACCAACTAAATAACATATACTACCTTGTAGATACCATATACTAGTGTTTGTTGTTCCTTTAAGATACTTCATTATTCGCTTCACTGAGGCAAGATGAAATTCCTCTGGTTTTGCTTGAAATCGAGCATAAAGACAAACACTAAACATAATGTTAGGAAAAATTTCCATCAAATATAACAATAAACCAATTATACCTCTATACTTTGTAATATCAATTGAAACATTGGATTCATCTTAATCTACATATGTTATGGAGCCCATTGGAGTAGCCATCACTTTACAATTGTCCATAACAAATCTTTTCAACAATTCTTTGCAATACTTGGATTGGTTGATGAAGATGCCATTCTTTAGTTGCTTAATGTGAAGTTAAAGAAAATAGTTCATCTTATCCATAATAGACATCTCAAATTCTCCTTGCACCATCAATGAGAATTCTTCACACAGATCTTTGTTTGTTGAACCAAATATGATGTTGTCAACGAATACTTGAACCAATAAAGTATTATCTTTGATTTTTTGAATAAAAAAGGTCTTATTAACTTAACCTTTTTAAAATCCTCTTTTGACTTGAAAGTTGCTAAGTCTATCATACCATTCTCTTGGTGCTTGCTTTAAGCCATAAAGAGCTTTCTTCAACTTGAAGACATGTGAAGGATTCCTGAAATCTTCAAAACGGGGAGGTTGCTTGACATAGACTTCCTCATTTATGTATCCATTAAATAAAGTGTTTTTTACATCCATTTGTAAAAGCTCAAAGTTTAATGAACAAGCATAAGAAAGTAATAAATGAATAGCTTCTAACCTTGCGTTATATCCCAATTTCCCCCCTAAGATCTCTCCTAATTT
The DNA here is from genome assembly GCA_948472305.1 of Vicia faba. Taxonomy (NCBI): domain Eukaryota; kingdom Viridiplantae; phylum Streptophyta; class Magnoliopsida; order Fabales; family Fabaceae; genus Vicia; species Vicia faba. The sequence goes on along the minus strand of OX451737.1, from coordinate 1,710,336,770 downwards.
CAATGTCAACCCAATCATATCAAGATCACACACTAGGGTTTGTTTCTTCTTCCTATCTTTAGGTTTGTTCGTAGGGGATCACCAAGCACCTTGATTTGTATGGTTTTGTACATGTGTGTTTTTATGATTGATTTACTTTTAACTAACAAATACAATGTATGTATATTTGCTCTATGGATGTTGGCATTATAGGTGATAGCACAACACATTTCACCAGGTTGATTCATATGTTCATGAGTTTATTTCCATGCCCTCTTCAAACAAAGATTCATTGATATTTAAGATTCATCTTTGAGTGTGCTTTAATACAATGTCATTACAAGGCCTAATATCATTAACCATGCTTTAATTTGCTAAAGGAAGTCAAAATATGCAAGATTGATTCAAAAAGTTTGACTTAATTGGACAAGTTCTTGATTCCTTGACCACAAGTACGTACCTCCCTAAATTCCCAACATTTGGAAATGATTTTCCTTTCCATGGGTTCATATTGTCATTTACAACAACTTCTCTTCACATAGCAAAGGCAATTGTGCAAGAAAGATTGTCAAAAGTTGAGTGGGTTTCCAAGTCATTTTGATGCTTTAGGAGCTAGCATTTTGAACTTCTGAGGGCTATATATTGTTCATATTTTGATATGTTTTAGTGATTCCAAAGATATGTTTCTCTTTAAAGGGTTATTAACAAATTACTTTAATATTTTCAAGAAAATTTTGTATGGAAGATCACTAATGATTGAGAAAGATTACAAGTCCTCTAGATAGGCCATCAAATTCTTTTATGTGACTTCAAAGGATCATAACTTGGTCAATTTTTATCATCTTGAGCTTATTATTTTTTCACATTGATCTTAAGAATGTTAATTTTAACTCTCTTTTTGATCCAAAGATTGAAAATGGTGGGAAGATGCCTTTTAAGTTCAAATTATAGGTCACCTCATGGATTTTCACCAATTTCACAAGGCCTTAACATTTTCAATACTTGGAGTTTTTGAGTGACACAAGTTTCACAATGCTCTTTAGGAAGTCTACTTCATGATAACATCAATGATCAAAGCAAAATTTTGGGGTATGGCCTTGTTTAGAATCAAAACATTATAGGTCATTTTTGAAGAAGAAACTTATAATTTTTTCTAAGTATAAAAGTCAACGTATTTTTCTTGATTTTGACTGAACATAACTTCTAGCTCAAGCTTCCAAATGAGGTCTTTCTTGGCACATTATGAAGAGTGTTACATGATCTTTCTAATGCATCAAGAATCATCTTGTAAAGCTTCCTAAATTGAACATGCCATGAGTTCAAAGTCAGCTACTTGAAAATGAATTTTTCTCCAAAGTCAGAATTTGAAATCCATAATTTTCCTTCTAATCACCAATTTTTCATACGTTTTTGATCTAAACATGATTAACAAACTTGCTCAGACTTGTTTAAGCATCAAAACATAAGAATTTGATGAGTTTTAGTTGAATTAGAGTCATGCTTTTTACATTTTCAGGCTCTGTTGTACCCCAAAATTTGCCTCTCATTTTTCTTCAAGACATTCTTCTAAGATCCTCAAATGTTCAAGGTGGCTCAAGAATTGATCATATAAATCTCCTCAAGACATTTTCGGTCAACATACAATCAAAATTCAATATTTTTGGTCATCATAAATATTTTGAAGCTACATTCATCATTTGATCAAGGATCAGTCATGATTCCTCAAGAAAAGCCCTCAAATCATCAAAAGTCAAAAGTTTCCAAATTAGGGTTTCCTTAGGAGAAGTCAACTGAACTTTGACCAAACATAACTTTCACATACTTCATCAGCTTTTCCCCAACCAAAGCTCATTTTGAAGGGAATTCAATTCTATATAACTTTGCCTCTCTAAACTCAAGTGCAAAAAATGCATCATTTGAGAGATATAAGCCAATACATTATAGGTTATTTCAAAAGTCAACAAAAAGACACTTTTTGTCAAGGCAACTTACATCAAGATAAATCTTCAAAAACAAAAATGATCAACATAGATATTTTAAAGGACATCTTGAGCTTTCCAAAAAGTCCAAGATCATCTTCAAAAGATGAAAATTGATAGAGTTATGACCATTGCAAGTTGGGAAATTTTGAGCAAATGCATGAAGTTCAAATTGAGAAAGCTTGATATTTTAAGCTATTGGGCCATGGATTAAGAGTCCAAACGTGTATTACACTCTTCATACACCTCAAATCTTATACTTCCACCCCATGACATGTTTTTATTTTAATTATTTTTTGATTTATTCATTAAATAATGAAAAATAAATAAGATAAAATTATATCTTCTTCTGCAAGGTCCAAACCCACATGACTTTGACCTAATTTCCACTATATATTTCCTCATTAGTTCTCATACAAGACACAAAAAAACCCTTGCCTCTCAAGCTTGACAAAATATCAACTTTTTTTCAAGAACCCTAAATTTTCAAACCCTTATTACATTGCCTTCCACCACAAAACATCACTTCATTCTCTTCCAGCAAGCCTATAGAGTAAGTGTTGACTAAATTGGATGGCATAAAACACATGAAAGTGCCATACATGCATCTCTAATTTCACAACTTTACAAAAATTGACATCTTTAATTTTGTTTTGTTTTAAATCATACTAATGTTATTAACATGTTTCTGAGTTGTATCCGAACAGGTTTGGACCATCGTAAGGGTCCCATGCATGCTAAATCATAAAACACAATTCTTCCACTAATCTGCCTTGTTTATGATATAACTCAAAAACCATTGAGTTTTAGCCCACGAAAATACCACCATTGGATTTAGAAGACTTGATTTAGGGGGTAGAGTCCTCTTTATTCACTAACGTTTTCTATTTTTGCAGGTGTAAGAATTGTCTTATCGGAGAAGACGCCGGAGCTAGGGCTCTGGCGCTTCTCCGGACAATATATCCATGTTTATATTATATGTATTTTAATTCAATTATATAAACGGATGTATAGCCACCCAGTGGCAGAAACACGCGTGTTAAGTCACTTCTCTCCCAGGTCACGGGTTCGATCCCCGGTTTTGCCAAAATCCTCATATTTTCATATTTTTGCAAGATTATCATATAACGCGTTGAACCTATTGTTTTGAAACCAATCAGAGCTTGGCCTAGTGGTATGCTATGCATGAAGAATGTTTGAGGGCGTGGTGTGATGCGGTGGGAGAACTGACTTGAGGTTTTACGTTTATGTTCGCAAATGTTTCGGTTTAGCAAGAGTCGCCACCGACTTTTATTTTATCCAAAAGGAAAGGTAAAAAAGCACATGAAAGACCTTTGAGATTGTTTTTGGGTTCAGGGGGTAGATTATGAAAAGGGAAGGTGCTAGCACCCTTTTCATCCATGGTTTTCCATGGACTCTTAGTTACTTGTTTTAGATCACTTGCTTTTGCTTTTCAATTGTTTGAAATGGTGCTTTTGTGTGTGGTTTTGAAAGTATTTTGAAAAGAGGCCTTTGTTTAGGTAACCTTTGTAATGATTCTTGTTTGAATGTATACAAAGGTGTTTGTCTTTTGAAAAATGTTTCAATGTTTGAAAGTTTGTTTGGAAAATGTTTTGAAATTGTGTGTTTGTTTGAAAATAACAAGAATGGTTTTCAAATTGATCAAGTAACTAGGAGTTGTCTACCCTACTCAAAGATCTTTCCTACACATTTTTATTCCTTTGATATTGTTGTTTTACCATTGTATTTGGTAAACAACCCTATCTTTGGATGTTAAACGGGACGGGCGTGGGTCATCGTATGACCATGATAACAATATTGCCAAGTATCTTAGCAAGTTTTGTGGGACTAGATCATTTTTGTTTAGGCAACCAAGATAGCGTCATCGAGGGACTATGATCTTTTTGTTTTGATTGATTTTTTCAAGATACCTAGCATGCATACCATGGCCATTTTAAGAAAACAAGTGGATGAAACCCTAGGGGTGCTTGTGTGCATTGTGTTGTCATTTTCATGCATTTTTGTCTTGTGTTTAAGTCATGCTATTTGTTTGATTATGGTCTTTGCATACAAACCATAATCTTACTATCATGGTATATGAAAGCGATAAAATGCGTAAAAGTAAATTTAAGACTATTACAACATTATTATGGGGAGGGAGATACAAGTTTGAATAAGGGGTATTGCTCAAAATAAAACCCTAAAACTATTACAACCAAATTGAATTTATTTGTACAAATAAATAAATAAGCAAATACTTAAATATGCAAATAAATATAAATATGCAAAATGTTTTTGTATTTATTTTTATGTATGTAAAAATAAGTTTATTTAACTCAAAATAAGAAAATAAAAAATGATTATTTTTGAAAAGGGGTGAAAACCCTAATTTTTGGTTTTAAAAGAAAATGTATTATATTATTTATTTATTCATTTATGTACAAATAAAATAAATAAAAATATATATAAAAATGTTAAAAAATAATATTTGTGAGAAAATAATATTTTAAGTATAAAAATAAAAATGTATAATATTTTTATATTATTTATAAGTTTATTTAAGAAAATAAAAATATTTAACCTAATAAACTATTTTTTTGTCATAAAAAATAATAAAAATAATAAAATAAAAATGTAAAAATTAAGAAAATATTTTTGGTGATTTTTAATATTTAGAAAAAATAAATAAAAGTCAGAAATGTGGAATATTCAAGAAAATATAAAAAAATAAAAGAAATGGGCCAAGGGGGTGCAGGAAGTAAAACAGGGGGTGTCAATAGTAGAACAAATCAGGCCCAACCCAATATCACTTCATCCATGTCCTCTTGTCAAACGCGCGCGTGCCCTGCAACTCAAATATGTTCTCTCCATTCTTTGCGTGAAATCAAAAACTTACAACATGAAAATTATAGAGCTTTAAACCACGATTCCAATGATATAAAAAACTTGATCTAACTCTTAAAGACCAGAGAGAATTTCCTTGGCCCTAAATTCTAACCTAGTTTTTTCAGCAACTTCAACATCTAAATTCTCCTAGCTCAGTTAATATAAATACAAGCTATGCATATGTACAACTCAAGGACATTAAGGACTACATTTTTGCTTCACAAACCTAAGCCTAATGATTCCTAAATAAGGAGATAGAAGTTTGAAAATTACCTGTTTCAGTCAAGTTCTAATATGGCAATGCATCAACTTTGAATGAGGCCTGAAGGACTTTTGAGCTTGCTTGATGTTCCTTTGACCTTTCCCAATGCTTAACTTGCTTTGAAATGATCTGAAACTCCTTGTAGAACTCAACCTGCAAAGCTTCAAAATGAAAATGGTGAAGTGTGCGAACGAGGTTATAGTTGCAAAGTAAGGGCTTGGATAGTTTAGGTGTGATGTTTAGAATGTGTTTGAAATGATTCCAAGCAAAACGCACGAGGGAATATGGATTTGGCTTGGGTTCTGCAAAGCTTGCCCTATTTTGGGCAGAAATGGAGTTTTTGGTGTATTTGGGTGTTTGAGAGGCTTGGCAATCATGTTTTGGCTTTGTTACAATATGCTGAGATTGTTTCAAATGGTCTCAAGTCTTGGTTTGAACAGATGCACAAGTTGTGTTCACTTTTGCAAGTTGGCTTGTTTTTGAAGAAAAGGTTGAGTTGACAAAGCCAAAGCCTGTACAGGCCTGCTCTTTAGCTGCACACAGTTGGTGTACTTTGCCTCAAGTTTGTGGACTTTGTTTGCAGCAAGAAATTGGGTCCATGGCTCAAGATAAACAAAATGACATAAAGCATGCTTTATCAAAGTAGCAATGTTGCCTTTTTGCCATTTTTGGATTAACTCTTTGTGTAATGTTCTAAAGCTCAGAACAAAGCCTTTAAAAAATGTATTTGTATTTAATTTATGAGTGTATAAATTATTATAACCTGTAAACCAAGTACAAGCATGCTTTGGACTGATTTGCAAGTTGTAGTAATGTGCAAAATGCCTTGGACAAAAGTGATAATTTGCCATTTTCAAACCTTCGATTATCCCTAACCACATATGATCTTGGAGAGTTCTTGGACATTTTGGAAAGCTTGTAACATGATATACAATCCATATTTGAAATGAATTTTTAGATTCCAATTGGAACTATGTGAAAAGTTGTCATGAAGATAGGTCAAAATCCTGCCTAAACTAGGGCAAAATTTCACTAAGTTAAAAGTTTCATAGACCCTTATTCACAAAATCATAACTTGAGATCCAAGCATATTTTTGGAAAACTTTGTGAATCAAAGTTGTAGATTTTGTGGAGAACTACAACTTTCATGTTGGAAGTTTTCTTTTAATCCAATTTCATCATAGAGAAAAAGTTGGGAGAAGTTGGGAAAAAATAAGAAATTTTCATAACTTAGAAAATTTCTAAGTTATGAAAATTTTCCATTTTAAACCCTAATTTCCAAAATTAGGTTTCTTGGTCAACAAGTTTCATGTTTTGACATACCTTGATGAAAAATGAACCTTGGCACTTGATTTTGATCAAAAAGTCAAAGTTTGACTTTTCAGTGTACAGTTGATTTTTGATCAGTTGACTGGAAAATTCATCTGTCAATCCAATGCATTTGAGATCTTTTGAACCTTGTGATTAGGTCAAGATGATGCCATTGAGTCATTGAAATCATGCTTGAACCCAGTTTTCCATTGGCTAGGTGAAAAATCAGAAATTGCCCTTCTGTAGTCAAAACCCTAATTTTGACCATTTTGCCCTTTTGATGATCTGATCAAATTTCTTGAGGATTTGTGGTCCAAACTTGATCAAATGGTTCATATGAGTCTATAATGTTGATGTGGATAAAAAATAATGAGGTTTGACTGTAAATTGGTCACAGTTTACTTTTCCCCCGATACAGTTGATTTTTAGGTCAATTGTCCAATTGACTGGGCAAAAATTTGATTCAAGGCTTGAAACTTGGTATGAGCAATATTATAGGTCCAACATGAAGTATGAAAGTCACATTAAGCATTGAAAGTCCAAAAATCCTTGTGCAAACTCAAACCCTAATTTCAAGTCATCAGTGCAAGGAGAGGTCTTGAGTTGAGCAAACCCTAATCCTATCTTGAGTCCAAAGAGTCTTGTGAGGAGAATCTTGATAAAATGAGAGGGAAAATTTTGGGGTACAACAACTGCCCCTGTTCAATCTTCTTGAACCTGAAGAGTTAGATTGGCGAGCTTTGTCGTTCGTGACTCGAAGGTAAAAGATGATTGGACACTAGAGTGCCCGTAAATTTGCACTCGTCAAAATGTAGTTGAGGAAATGGGCTTAAAAGATGCCATTTAGAGATGTGATAGAATCTTATTGGAGATGGGCTTAAAGATGCCATCCAAGGATGTTTGTTGAACTGCAAGTTTTAAGTCAGGAGAATGAATATCAGAATGGTATCCGTGTCTGGAACGTATCTGAACTGTATCTGGAGACTGAGTCTGTATGAGCAATGGAACGGCGTCCGTGTTTGGAGCGTATCCAAGTTATAACTGTATTTGATTCATGAATGAATAACAGAATGACTGCCGTGTCTGGAGTGTATATGTATTGTATCTGAATCTGAAATCTGAATAAGCGACAGAATGACATTCGTGTCTGGAGCGTCTCTGGGCTGGGGGAAAATTTGAATGAGTGACATAATGGCAACCGTGTCTGGTGCGTATCTGGACTGTATCTGAAGTTGAGATCTGTATGAGTAGCAGAATGACTTCCGTGTCCGGAGTGTATCTGAAGTGTAACTGGGATCTGAATAAGTGACAAAATGACTTTCGTGTCTGGAGTGTATCCGTACTTGAAATTGATAGTTGAATCTGAATGAGAAATAGAATGACTTCCGTGTTTGGAGCGTATCTAATCTGTATCTGATTGTTGAAGTCTGAATGAGTAACAGAATAACTTCCGTGTGTGGAGTGTATCCGTACTGTATCTGAAATCTTTGAATATTTGTTAAAGATAGCTGTTAATCTTATCCTGAAAAGGGTAAAATGTTAGCTGAAACACAAAGTTATGTTGCATGAAATGTATGATGCAATAAAATGTGTTTTATCAATGTTTATGATATATGAATGTAATGTATGCGCATGTAAGCTGATTCGCCGTATTGCTGAGGAAAATAAATCCTTGATAGCTTGGGATAATGAAATCTTTGATCGCTGCCGGGGAAAATAATCCTTGACCGCTGCTGGAGATTCAAAATCTTTGATAACTTCTGTAGGGATGTGAGAATCCTTCATGACTTTCCTGGAGATACAGGGATCCTTCAAGTCTTTGGAGTTGGAACATGATAATCATTCTGTTGTGAAAATAATGCCAAGTGTTGCTTGAGAAACCTGCTTGGGGAATCCCGAGAACTTTGATGACTATTGCTGGGGATTACACCATGGGAATCCTTACTCGGCTGGGGAATAAGGAAACTCTGATGGCTTCTGCGGGGAATTAAGAATGAGAATCTTCAATCTGTTGAGGATTAAAAAATTCTGACAAATTCATGCAGGGAGTAATAAAAACTCTGGCAACTTCACTGGGGAATCAGGAATGAGAATCTTCAATCTGCTAGGGGAATTTGAATCCTTGGGGACTTCAAGCTGGGGATTTAAGAATGAGAATATTCATTCTATTGGGGAGATAAAAACTCTGTATGGAGTAGCTATACTGATGGGAAGTAGCTATCCTGCTGGAAAGTAAGCTCAAGACTCCGGGGGGAAAAGCTTATTCCCGTTTGGAGAAAGTTCAAGAGTTTGGGTTGTATGCCAATCTACTGGGGAATTATCCTAGTTTGGGGATAAGACAAAAGTTAACTGTTATCTGGTTGATTCTCAGACTTTAAGACAACTTGCTGGGGAATCCAGGGAAAACTGAATGGTTTCCGCTGTGGATTGGTAGTTGGAAATTTGACTTGACGGGGAAGAAGGTTTCAACTCCGCTGAGGGTCTGTAGTTCAAAGTTTTTGCTCCGCTAAGGATTGGGAGTTTGGAGGTTTAACTCTGATGGTGGATTAAGGGTTTGAAATATAACTCCGCCGGGGATTGGGAGTTTGAAGTTTAACTCTGGCAGGGATTTTGAAATTTAATTCCCTAGGGATATGTATTTCAATGGCTTTAGCTCCGCTGGGGATCTGGACGATGTACTGCAGGGGATTTCTCTTGGAATAGCCTAAAGACGTTTTCCTATCCTTTCAACCTGTCAGTAATTATTCTTTCAAATTTCGTTTACTTGTAAACAATGATTATATTCAAATGCACATGCTTATTAATAAATCATTGGACATTTTCAAATAAAACACAAGTGTAAAGAAAAATAAAAGGCAAATAGTTTTCCGCACTTTGAAGTATCTTTGTATTAACTTTGTGTAAGTATTTTGTACAAAGGAGACAGACATCCTAGTAAGATAATGTTGTCATAAAAAAGAGAAAAATTTATACAAAGAAAGATGGCTATGTGTGAAAATTCCATGGGGTTCCCATTCTGCTATAGGCTTCGTAACTCTGAATATCTTGTCCATTCGTTGCTTTGTCCGAAGATGATTGAGTTGATAAGAAGCCTGGAGCTTGTCTTGTGAAGAGATTATCCTTAAAGTGATCCGACGAGACATAGTCATATGCTTTAATTCCCTAACTTTTGCCTGGACCGCCCTTTTGGGTTTTCAGTCCACCGGGAAACCCTTTTTTTCCCAAGTCGCCCTTTCGGGTTTTCAACTTGCCGGGTGTACAGATTTTTTTTTGTTTATTCCTAATTTTTTCCTGAATCGCCCTTTCGGGTTTTCGATTCACCGGGATGCCTTTTTTTGCCCAAGTCTCCCTTTCGGGTTTTCAACTTATCGAGGCGTTTATGCGTAGTATCTTTTGACTATGTCTGCGTTCGCAGGGTGCGGCAGGTCGTCGCCGTCCATGGTGGTCAAGATCATTGCCCCACCAGAAAAGATGTTTTTGATCACAAATGGTCCTTCGTAGGTAGGAGTCCATTTGCCCCTGGGATCAGTTTGCGGCAAGATGATGCGCTTGATTACAAGATCCCCGACTTGATATACCTGGCGCTTGACTTTCTTGTTGAAAGCCTTGATCATCCATTTTTAATACGTCTGACCGTGGCAAACAACAGTAAGTTGCTTTTTGTCAATCAAGTTAAGTTGATCAAGCCGGGTCTGAATCCAATCGTCTTCACTCAAACCAGCATCTTTCATGATTCTCAAGGAGGGAATCTGAACCTCGATAGCCAAAACCGCTTCCATGCCATATACCAAAGAATAGGGTCTTTCCCCAGTTGAAGTGCGTGCCATGGTACGGTACCCGTGAAGAGCAAACAGTAACATCTCATGCCACCCCTTGTAGGTGACAGTCATCTTTTGTATGATCTTCTTGATATTTTTGTTCGCAGCTTCGACAACACCGTTCATCTTTGGCCGATAGGGAGATGAATTGTGATGTTGAATCTGGAACTGCTCGTACAAAGCGGTAATCATAGTATTGTTCAAGTTTGTATCGTTATCAGTGATAATCCTTTCGGGGATACCGTACCGGCAAATGAGGTTCTGCTTGATGAAGCGGGCAACAACATTCTTTGTGACGGATGCGAAGGAATCTGCTTCGACCCATTTGGTAAAGTAGTCAATGGCCACCAAGATGAAGCGTTGTCCGTTGGATGTTGTAGGCTTGATCTCTCCAATCATGTCGATTCCCCACATAGCGAATGGCCAAGGAGCTGTTAAGACATTGAGAGGAACTGGAGGTATATGTACCTTGTCTGCATAGATTTGACATTTGTGACAAGTCCTGGAATGTTGATAGCTATCAGCTTCCATGGTAGACCAGTAATAGCCTGCCCGTAGAATCTTCTTAGCCATCGTACGTCCACTAGAGTGAGTGCCAAAGGTACCATTGTGCAGTTCAGCCATGATCTGTTCAGCTTCAATCTTGTCCATACAACGGAGCAGAATGCAATCATGATTGCGCTTGTATAGGATACCATTGCTCAGGAAGAACTTGGCAGAGAATCTCCTCAAGAACTTTTTGTCGTTGACGGAAGCTCCTTCAGGGTATTCTTGAGTCTCGAGATACCTTTTGACGTCATGAAACCAAGGTCAGTCCACTACTTCTTCGGTATTAATCTCGTGACAATGTGCAGGTTCGTCCATCTGTTCAATGGTGATTTGGGGAGCCTCATTATCCCAATTAAGTTTAAACATGGATGACATTGTAGCTAGAGCATCCGCTAGTTGATTTTCTTCTCGCGGGAAGTGCTCAAAGGTAATCTGCTCGAAATGTGGTAATAATGTCAAGACATGTTCTTTGTAAGGGATGAGGTTTGGATGTTTAGTATCCCACTCTCCTTTGATCTGACTGATGACCAAAGTTGAGTCCCCAAACACAATCAAGGATTTGATTCCCAAGTCTATAGCAGCCTTGAGACCAAAGATACAAGCTTCATACTCGGTCATGTTGTTGGTGCAGTTGAAGCAAAGTCTGGCTGTGAAAGGTGTATGCCAACCTTCTGGAGAGATGAGTACCGCGCCGATACCGTTGCCAAGTGCATTGGAGGCACCATCAAAGTACAAGGTCCATCGGGATCCTTGTTCAGGTCCGTCATACGGTCTGAAATCTTCAATGTTGTCCAAAGTCATGATATCCTCGTCGGGGAAGTCGAACCTCATGGATTGGTAATCTTCGACAGCTTGATGGGCCAAATGATCGGCTAGTACACTCCCCTTTATAGCTTTTTGGGTTGTGTACTGTATATCGTATTCTATCAGGATCATCTGCCATCTAGCGATTCTTCCAAATAAAACAGGCTTCTCAAAGATGTACTTGATCAGATCCATCTTAGATATCAACAAAGTGGTATGAGTCAACATATACTGCCTTAGCCGGCGAGCAGCCCATACCAAAGCGCAACAAGTTTTCTCGAGCAGTGAGTATCGGGTCTCACAGTTGGTAAACTTTTTTCTAAGGTAATAAATGGCATGCTCTTTTCGGCCAGACTCATCATGTTGGCCCAGTATGCACCCCATTGAATTTTCTAGGACAGTCAGATACATGATTAGCGGTCTTCCTTCGACGGGTGGCATCAAGATGGGAGGTTCTAGCAAATACTCCTTGATTTTATTGAAAGCAACTTGACAGTCATCATTCCATTTAACCACCTGATATTTCTTCAACAGCTTGAAGATTGGTTCACAGGTAGATGTTAGGTGAGAAATGAACCTTGCAATGTAGTTTAGGCGTCCCAAGAAACCTCTGACCTCCTTCTCAGTGCGAGGAGCAGGCATTTCTTGTATAGCTTTGACTTTGGCAGGATCAACCTCGATGCCTTTGTTGATGACAATGAAACCCAAGAGTTTACCGGACCTGACTCCGAAAGTGCACTTGTTAGGGTTTAATCTGAGCTTGTACTCCTTCAACCTGACAAACAACTTTTGCAGATGGTCGAGGTGTTCTTCTTCTGTTTGTGATCGGGCTATCATGTCATCTACGTAGACCTCTATCTCATGATGTATCATATCATGAAACAAAGCTACCATGGCGCATTGATAGGTTGCCCCAGCATTCTTCAGTTCGAATGGCATCACTTTGTAGCAGAACGTACCCCACTGTGTAACAAAAGTAGTTTTCTCCATGTCCTCAGGGGCCATTTTGATCTGGTTATAGCCTAAGAATCCGTCCATGAAAGAAAATACCTTGTGCTGAGCTGTGTTGTCAACCAAGATGTCAATGTGCGAAAGTGGAAAGTCATCTTTAGGGCTAGCCCTGTTTAAGTCTCTGTAATCCACGCACATTCTGACTTTGTCGTCCTTCTTAGGCACTGGCACAATGTTAGCAACCCATTGTGGATAGGAAGTAACAACCAGAAATCCAGCACCAAACTGCTTCATAACTTTTGCTTTGATCTTTTCAGACATGTCGGGCCTCATGCGACAGACTTTCTATTTAACTGGTGGACAGTCTTCTCTTGTGGGTAGACAGTGTACCACAATGTCTGTATCCAATCCCGGTATGTCTTCGTATGACCAGGAGAAGATCTCAACATATTCATTCAACAGCTGAATTAAGCGCTCTTTAACACTTGGTTCTAGGTTGGCACCCACTCTAACTTCTTTTCTGTCTTCCTCAGTACCCAAGTTGATTGTCTCTAACAACTCCTCATAAGGTAGAATAGCCCTTTCTTTCTATTGTAGCAGTCTAGCCAATTCTCCCGGCACCTCACAATCTTCCTCACCTTCGTATTCGGCATGGTAGACCAGATCTTCAGAGTCACTGAAGGCCATAGCAGAATTGTTACCCATGGAATCCGGAATGGAAGGGTACATGCATTTGTGAGTGTGGGTGTGTGTAAGGGATAGCCACCTTTAAACAAATAAAATGTAAAAAGAAGGAAAATGAACATAAAAGTTTATATGTGAAAACGTCCATGATTCATTAAAATGGCATATGAAGATGAAAAATCAAACCCTTACAAATGGACCTATGTACCTCGGGTAAGGCACAAGCTTAAAAGTGTACGAATTGTTTAAGAATTATTACAAACCAACAGAAATGTTTGAAAGATAAATTACTGATTTATGAATGTAATGGGAATAAATTCCTTTGCCTCCCAATTGCACAGTCCTCCGTCAACCGTAGGGAAAATCCAGTCTTCCAAGTTGCTCTCCTCTTCACCATCCTCCAAAGCATTGACTCCATGATGGGTGATCTTCACTAGTGGCCCTCCAGCCCGGGAGCGGCGTACATCCTTTTGAGCAGAAGCAGTGAAACCCAAGCCGAACTTATCAGATTTGAAAGGAAAATCGAGAAGCTGCCCCCAGATTGTGCTTCCTCCTTCTTCAATCACAGCCTTTGCATCTTTGAGGGATGATATCCGAGGCGTAGGTCTGGTAACCATGGGTACAAAAGAAACTGTCTTGGTTGCTGCAATCTCTTGAGCTACCTCTTCAAAATGCTGAAAGGGGGTTTCGATGAATTCGCCATCCAATTCTACATAGCGGAAAGAATTTAGATGGCTTATCATGTATTCCTCTTCGCCGTGAACAATTACAATTTTCCCCTGGATAGGGTACTTGAGCTTTTGATGCAGAGTAGAAGTGACGGCTCCAGCATGATGAATCCAGGGTCTCCCTAACAAGCAAGAATAGGAAGGACGGATGTCCATCACGTAAAATGTGGAGTTGAAGGTTTCAGTTCCCACTTTAATCGGGATGTCCACCTCCCCGTGGACCATCCTTTTAGAACCATCAAAGGCTCTGACAATGATGTTGCTGGGCTTCAAAGTTAGACCTTCACAATCTAGCCTGTACAAGGCTTTCTTTGGCAAGACGTTCAGCGATGAATCGGTGTCCACCAGTACATGTGCTAGAGTAGTCCCTCTACATTCCATCGAGACATGCAAAGCGTCATTATGTTTTCTCCCTTTGATTGTTAAATCGGCATCGGAAAATCCTAGACCATTGTCTGCTGTTAGGCTAGCTACATATTCCTGGAACTGGACCGCGGAGGTTTCCTGTGGCACGTGGCCCGTCTTCAAGAATCTTATCAAAGCTTTGGCATGAGCCTCTAAACAGAGCAGCAGGGCCAACATAGAGATTTTTGAGGGGGTTTGCCCCAGTTGCTCCACAACATTATAATCGCTTTTCTTGATTATTTTCAAAATCTCTTCCATTTATTTTTGAGAGGTTTCAAGGATGATCAACGGCTGAGCCCTCGTCCTGACGGGCTCTTCTTGGATCTCTTTCCCTCTATTATCAGCAACAGCAGAGGGGACAACCACAGGAGTTACAACTTCTTCAATAATCGGAGTTCTTACAGATATGTTGACCGGTACAGGAGTGACCTTAGGAGCAGCTGAGGGTCCGAAGATTTCCCTTGGAGGAGCAATCTCCGGAGAGAAAATTCTTCCACTGCGGGTGATTTTACTCGTTCCAGCAATGTTTCCAATGTCAGAAGTCTCTTCATCAGAACTCTCTTTAGTTGATTCAATTTGTTTAACACCGTGGTAGAAGTTCTCACCCCCATCGTTCCACGGTATTGATTTGTCGAACTTGTACGGGATAGGCCCCGACATGGTTATCTTCAAAGGTGCAATCTTCGGATCGAATGTAATCTTAACAGGTCTTTTGGAGACCTTGGAAAGATTGGAGGATATGGTAATTATTGAAATATCATTGACAGGAGTCGGTGTAACGGGAGTCTTTTCAAAAAGGATCTCTTGGTTATCCATTAGGCGTTGGATGCCTAACTTCAACAACGGACAATCGGTTGGTAAGGATGAACAAAGGTAGCAACCTTCTTCACAACCTGGGAAAATCCCAGCCTTCAGAAAATTCAACTTGATTATCGGTAGCGGAGTCATTAAATCATCAACAGTAGCAACAAAAAGATCTTCTTCAACAACATGGGTATTGTGGCCATGCTTTGGCATTGGAGCAGAGATTACGTTCGGCTTTTCAGGGGCGTCGAATTTAACTTCTTTAGCGTCTATCAAATCCTGAATTTTATTCTTGAAGGCCCAACAACTGTTGGTGTCATGCCCCAGGCTGTCTGAATGATAAGCACACTTGGCATTGGGATGGTAGTGTGGTGACCTAGTGTTAGGGTTTTTAGGGGCCTCCCTCGAGCTTGCAAGGTTTAACTTCAAGAGATGGGGTAATGTAACACCCCGTTTTCAATTAATTGATTTATTTGAATTTGGGAATTTATTTTATTAGAATTAATAAAATAAAAAGAATTATTTATTTTGGAGTATTTGAGGAAAATAAAAGAAATAAGGAATATTGGGATTTTTATGTTATTGGGCTTAGATGTTGTTAGTAAAGAGTGGGGGTGCAGAGAAATAAAGTTATGTTTGGGACTTAGGCCATTTTCTCATTTTTGGTTTTCACGTAAGAACAGAAGTTGGAATTTGGGAAAATAGAGCTCTGAAGAACGGAGAACGAAGAACATCGCTCAGGAACTCAAAGCTGCTAATTGATAAGGTAAGGGGGGTTTATACTCGATTTATATTTGTTTATGGGTTTATGTACGGTTGATTCGGGTAATCGTAGGAAATCCCAATTGTTAGATGTTTCTAGGGATCGATAACCTTAGGATTGAACTTTGTTAGAAAAGGTTTAAGTTCCCGATTTTATGAATCAATTAGAGACTTTAGGTTCCTATGATGGATTGGATGTCTTTGTACTATATTGCACCGCCGTAGAGAGGTATTTTCGTGCAAAAAAATGGGTATATGAGCTGCTGCAAAAACAGAAAAAATTGGGTTCGCACTCATCAACACGGGCGCGTTGATTTACGCGGGCACCCGTGTTGATTCACTGTATGCTGATGAAAATGTGTTTTCTGGCCATAATTCAACACGGGCGCCCGTGTTGATTCACTGTGTTGGCATAAAAATGGGTTTTCTGGGCACAATTCAACACGGGCCGTGTTGATTTACACGGGCGCCCATGTTGATCCCCTGTTTTGTCAAAAAAACGTGTTTTCTGGACACATTCCCACACGGGCAGTGTTGTTTTACACGGGCACCCGTGTTAAACCTCCTGTGTTGGTTTTTAAACTATGTTTTCCATGCATGTTGTTAAGTACGGATTGATCCGGTTTTGATGTGCAGTGTTTGACATGTTTTGAATATGTGTTTATTGAATTCCTAGTGTTGATTGATGTGTGTATCGAATAACGATTGTATGTTATGATACCAACACTATGTGGATCTTATTGTCATGCTTTTAGATGATGTTATCAAGCATGAATTATGATATAACTTGATATGATTGATGTTTAATAGTATGCTGAGTGGTTACATGCTATTCCTATCATGTTATGTTTGATATTGTTGATGTGCATGATATGTTGATTGATGTTCATAGTATGCTGAGTGTTACATACTTACATATCATGTTGCATTTGTTAATTCCCATTGTGTGGAATTAACATGGTGGCCAATATACGTGTCCGCGATATAATGGAACGTTGAGGTGGTAGCCGTGTCCGCGATATAATGGAACGGTGAGTTATCCGTGACCCGCGATTTAATGGGGCGGTGAAGTGGTACCACATGCATGGGTGTGTTGCATTACTCGAATATAACATGAATGGATGATTTTTCCAATGTTATATTTGATTGTTTGTATGCACGTATGATTGATAAATGGTTGATGATGTTTGATGAATGTTTGCAAATATGAAAGGCAATATGTCATGGATATATGAATTGTAAAGGTTTTGTAAACTATGAAATATGCTAATTATTGGGTGATGCTTATGATTTTCGTGAATTGATTGTTATGAATGTATAACCAAATGTATATTTGAGAAGCTCACCCTTACTGTTGCATATTTCAGATTGAGGAGCTTCGCTCAGGTGCTTGGCGAAGGCTTATCGTGTCTAGTTTAGTTTCGTTTTAGTATGTCCGGGTCATGCTCTGATAGTTGTAACTCCGGGAACGTTTGGTTGTCGAGCTGCTTTAGTCAGACTCGTTTATTTTCTTTTAATTGTTATAATATGACGTTGACTTTTCCAGGTGTTAATCCCTGATGATTTTGGAAAATATTATAACATTTGATTTTATTAAATAAATTATTCCGCTGTGTAGACATGTATGAGTTACCACTAAAATTATGCATGACAGGAATTTATTTTATTAAAAGAGAATTGTAGCATTCCTCGATTATTACATGTACTCTGAGTTTATAATTTTTAATATTTGCGAAAATTATATGCGGGGTTTTAGAGGGTGTTACAATAGTGGTATCAGAGCATAGTCGGTCGTTGTGACCAGAGTCTTGAGTCAGTCATTCCTTTTCGTATGCGACTAGTGCAAGGTAACACTGTCGATACTGTATTCTGATGTGGAGTATGTTTTAATTCTCAGGAATATGGCTGGAAGAGGTAATGGACGAAATGATGCTGCACTAGCTGAGGCTTTGGGGATGTTAGCTGGTGTACTTGCTGGAAACCCAACTGGAGGCGTGATTGGTGCTGATAGGCAATTGGGAAATTTCCAGAGGAACAATCCTCCGTTGTTCAAAGGTACACATGACCCCGAAGGTGCTCAGAAGTGGCTGAAGGAAATCGAAAGGATTTTCCGTGTGATCGATTGTGCTGAAGATCTGAAAGTCAGATATGGTACGCATATGTTGGCAGAAGAGGCCGACGACTGGTGGGTTGCCACAAGGACTGAAATGGTTCAGGATGGAGAGGCACTGACTTGGGCTAACTTCAGAAGGGCTTTTCTGAGGAGGTACTTTCCTGAAGATGTTCGGGGAAGAAAGGAAATTGAATTTTTGGAGCTTAAGCAGGGCAATCTGACTGTTAGTGAGTATGCTACTAAGTTCACTGAGTTGGCAAAGTATTATGCACACTACAACAATGATGAGGCTGGAGAATTCTCTAAATGTATCAAATTTGAGAATGGTCTCCGAGATGAGATTAAGCAGGGAATCAGGTACCAGCGTATTCGTAGATTTTCTGATCTGGTGGATTGTAGCAGAATCTTGGAAGAAGATATTACCAAGAATCGGTCGTCTCACTCTCGTGGAGCTGTTGATAAAAGAGGGAAGCAACATATGGACCGTGGCAAGCCATATGGTAGAGATAACCAGAGATCAGGCGGTTGGAAAAGGCCTAGTGGGGGAGATTCTAAGGCTCCTATCAGATGCTACAGGTGTGGTGAGTCTGGTCATCACATTCGAGATTGCAAGAGTGATGAGAAGAAGTGCTATAAATGTGGAAAGGCTGGTCATTTGTCTATTGATTGCAAAGGGAAGTCTGTTACTTGTTACAATTGTGGCGAAGAAGGTCACATTCGTCCGCAGTGTCCTAAGCCTAGGAAGGATCAGTCAGGTGGAAAAGTGTTTGCTTTGTCTGGATCTGAGACTACCCCAGAGGATCGATTGATTAAAGGTACGTGTTTTATTCATGGCACACCTTTAGTTGCAATTATTGATACTGGTGCAACTCATTCTTTCATTTCTTTGGATTGTGCTGAGAGGTTGAAACTGGACATATCTGGTATGCGAGGTAGCATGGTTGTTGATACTCCTGCCTCGGGTTCAGTGACAACTTCACTCGTATGTAGGAATTGTCCTATTGAGATTTTTGGTAGAGGTTTCGGTATGGATTTAGTGTGCCTACCGCTTGAACAAATTGATATTATCCTTGGGATGAACTGGTTGGAATTTAACCGGGTTCATCTGAACTGCTTTGCTAAGACGGTGATTTTCCCAGAAGCAGTTGGTGTCGAGAATTTGACTATGACTGCTAGGCAGGTGCAAGAAGCAATGGAAGATGGTGCTAATGTGTTTATGTTACTTGCTTCGTTAGATGCAACAGGAAAGGTCAGGAGTAGTGAATTGCCAGTGGTGTGTGATTTTCTAGAAGTCTTTCCTGATGATGTTGGCGAGTTACCTCCTGAGAGAGAAGTGGAATTTTCTATAGATTTAATTCCTGGTACGAGACCGGTGTCGATGGCGCCATATCGTATGTCTGCGTCTGAATTGGCTGAATTGAAGAGTCAGTTGGAAGATTTACTGGAGAAGAAGTTTATTCGTCCAAGTGTTTCGCCTTGGGGTGCTCCGGTATTGTTGGTTAAGAAGAAAGAAGGTTCTATGAGACTGTGTGTTGATTACAGGCAATTGAACAAGGTAACCATTAAGAATCGGTACCCGTTACCGAGGATTGATGATTTAATGGATCAGTTAATTGGAGCCAGTGTATTCAGTAAGATTGATTTGAGATCTGGATATCATCAGATTCGTGTGAAAGTGGAAGATATTCAAAAGACTGCTTTTCGAACGAGGTATGGGCATTATGAATATTCTGTTATGCCGTTCGGAGTTACTAATGCACCTGGTGTTTTCATGGAATATATGAATAGGATTTTTCACCCATATCTGGATAAGTTTGTTGTGGTTTTTATTGATGACATTCTGATTTATTCCGAGAATGACGAAGAACATGCGGAACATCTCAGAATTGTGTTAGAGTTGTTGAAAGATAAGAAGTTGTATGCAAAGTTGTCCAAATGTGAGTTCTGGCTGAATGAAGTTAGTTTTCTTGGACATGTGATTTCTAAGAATGGTATTGCAGTGGATCCTGCGAAAGTAGAAGCGGTATCTCAGTGGGAAGCGCCGAAGACTGTTTCTGAAATTAGAAGTTTTCTTGGTCTTGCAGGTTATTACAGAAAATTTATCGAAGGATTCTCAAAGTTAGCATTGCCGTTGACGAAGTTGACTCGTAAAGGACAAGCGTTTATTTGGGATTCTGATTGTGAGAAAGGTTTCCAAGAACTGAAGCGGAGATTGACTAGTGCTCCTATTCTGATTTTGCCGAATCCGGTGGAATCTTTTGTGGTTTATTGTGATGCATCTCTGTTGGGTTTAGGTGGTGTTTTAATGCAGAATCAGCAGGTAGTTGCGTATGCTTCGAG
Source organism: Vicia faba (assembly GCA_948472305.1). NCBI lineage: Eukaryota > Viridiplantae > Streptophyta > Magnoliopsida > Fabales > Fabaceae > Vicia > Vicia faba. Next base: position 1,710,316,395 of record OX451737.1, on the reverse strand, counting down.
ACAGTTGAAGGTTCATGAAAGGAACTATCCTACTCATGACTTAGAGTTGGCAGCAGTTGTGTTTGTCTTGAAATTGTGGAGACATTATCTGTATGGTTCGAGGTTTGAAGTGTATAGTGATCATAAGAGTTTGAAGTATCTTTTCGATCAGAAAGAGCTCAATATGAGGCAAAGAAGGTGGTTAGAATTCCTCAAAGATTATGATTTTGGTTTGAATTACCATCCTGGTAAGGCAAATGTAGTTGCAGATGCTTTGAGCAGGAAGTCCTTGCATATGTCTATGATGATGGTTCGTGAATTGGATTTAATTGAGCAATTCCGAGATTTGAGTTTGGTTTGTGAAAGTACTCCGAAGTGTGTTCGTTTGGGTATGTTGAAACTTACTAGTGGTATTCTAGAAGAGATCAGGATCGGGCAGAAATCCGATGTTAATTTAGTTGATAAATTGACATTGATCAACCAAGGTCAAGGTGGTGAGTTTAGGATTGATGAAAATGATGTTATGAGATTTGGCGATAGAGTTTGTGCTCCTGATGTCGCAGAAATCAAGAAAAGTATATTAGAGGAAGGACATCGCAGTGGGATGAGCATTCATCCGGGTGCCACGAAAATGTATCATGATTTGAAGAAATTGTTTTGGTGGCCGAGAATGAAAAAGGAAATAGCTGAATTTGTGTATGCATGTTTAATCTGTCAGAAATCGAAGATTGAGCATCAAAAGCCGTCTGGGTTTATGCAACCGATGTTTATTCCAGAATGGAAGTGGGATAGTATTTCTATGGATTTCGTATCTGGGTTGCCAAGGACTCCTATGAATTGTGAAGCGATATGGGTCGTTGTGGATAGGTTGACTAAGTCTGCTCATTTTATACCGGTGCGAATGGATTACTCGATGGAGAGATTGGCACAGTTGTATATTGAGAAAATAGTGAGTTTGCATGGAGTTCCTTCTAGTATTGTGTCAGATAGAGATCCGAGGTTCACTTCGAAATTTTGGGAAGGATTGCAGAAGGCTTTGGGTACTAAGTTGAGATTGAGTTCAGCTTACCATCCTCAGACTGATGGACAGACGGAGAGGACGATTCAATCGTTAGAAGACTTATTGCGTGCTTGTGTTTTAGAAAAAGGTGGAGCTTGGGATAGCTATTTGCCATTGATTGAGTTTACTTATAACAATAGTTACCATTCGAGTATTGGTATGGCTCCGTTTGAGGCATTGTATGGTAGACGGTGTAGGATGCCTTTGTGTTGGTATGAATCTGGAGAGAGTTCGGTAATTGGGCCAGAGATTGTTCAGCAGACTACCGAAAAGATCAAATTGATTCAAGAGAAGATGAGAGCTTCTCAGAGTCGTCAGAAAAGTTATCATGATAAGAGGAGAAAGAATTTAGAATTCAGTGCTGGAGATCATGTGTTTATGAGAGTTACTCCGATGACGGGTATTGGTCGGGCGTTGAAGTCTAAGAAGTTGACTCCGCGTTTTATTGGTCCGTTTCAGATTACGGAAAGAGTGGGAGAAGTTGCTTATCGCATTGCTTTACCTCCGAGACTTGCGAATTTGCACGATGTTTTTCATGTTTCTCAGTTGAGGAGATACATTCCAGACCCATCTCATGTAATCCAAATAGATGATGTACAGGTAAGAGATAACCTGACAGTAGAAGCATTGCCTATGAGGATAGAAGATCGGGAAGTGAAACAGTTAAGAGGTAAAGAGATAGCATTAGTGAAGGTTGCTTGGGGAGGTCCAGCAGATGGAAATATCACTTGGGAGCTGGAGAGCCAGATGAAAGAGGCTTATCCGGAGCTGTTCGTCTAAGGTATGTTTTCGAGGACGAAAACTCTTTTAGTGGGGGAGAGTTGTAACACCCCGTTTTCAATTAATTGATTTATTTGAATTTGGGAATTTATTTTATTAGAATTAATAAAATAAAAAGAATTATTTATTTTGGAGTATTTGAGGAAAATAAAAGAAATAAGGAATATTGGGATTTTTATGTTATTGGGCTTAGATGTTGTTAGTAAAGAGTGGGGGTGCAGAGAAATAAAGTTATGTTTGGGACTTAGGCCATTTTCTCATTTTTGGTTTTCACGTAAGAACAGAAGTTGGAATTTGGGAAAATAGAGCTCTGAAGAACGGAGAACGAAGAACATCGCTCAGGAACTCAAAGCTGCTAATTGATAAGGTAAGGGGGGTTTATACTCGATTTATATTTGTTTATGGGTTTATGTACGGTTGATTCGGGTAATCGTAGGAAATCCCAATTGTTAGATGTTTCTAGGGATCGATAACCTTAGGATTGAACTTTGTTAGAAAAGGTTTAAGTTCCCGATTTTATGAATCAATTAGAGACTTTAGGTTCCTATGATGGATTGGATGTCTTTGTACTATATTGCACCGCCGTAGAGAGGTATTTTCGTGCAAAAAAATGGGTATATGAGCTGCTGCAAAAACAGAAAAAATTGGGTTCGCACTCATCAACACGGGCGCGTTGATTTACGCGGGCACCCGTGTTGATTCACTGTATGCTGATGAAAATGTGTTTTCTGGCCATAATTCAACACGGGCGCCCGTGTTGATTCACTGTGTTGGCATAAAAATGGGTTTTCTGGGCACAATTCAACACGGGCCGTGTTGATTTACACGGGCGCCCATGTTGATCCCCTGTTTTGTCAAAAAAACGTGTTTTCTGGACACATTCCCACACGGGCAGTGTTGTTTTACACGGGCACCCGTGTTAAACCTCCTGTGTTGGTTTTTAAACTATGTTTTCCATGCATGTTGTTAAGTACGGATTGATCCGGTTTTGATGTGCAGTGTTTGACATGTTTTGAATATGTGTTTATTGAATTCCTAGTGTTGATTGATGTGTGTATCGAATAACGATTGTATGTTATGATACCAACACTATGTGGATCTTATTGTCATGCTTTTAGATGATGTTATCAAGCATGAATTATGATATAACTTGATATGATTGATGTTTAATAGTATGCTGAGTGGTTACATGCTATTCCTATCATGTTATGTTTGATATTGTTGATGTGCATGATATGTTGATTGATGTTCATAGTATGCTGAGTGTTACATACTTACATATCATGTTGCATTTGTTAATTCCCATTGTGTGGAATTAACATGGTGGCCAATATACGTGTCCGCGATATAATGGAACGTTGAGGTGGTAGCCGTGTCCGCGATATAATGGAACGGTGAGTTATCCGTGACCCGCGATTTAATGGGGCGGTGAAGTGGTACCACATGCATGGGTGTGTTGCATTACTCGAATATAACATGAATGGATGATTTTTCCAATGTTATATTTGATTGTTTGTATGCACGTATGATTGATAAATGGTTGATGATGTTTGATGAATGTTTGCAAATATGAAAGGCAATATGTCATGGATATATGAATTGTAAAGGTTTTGTAAACTATGAAATATGCTAATTATTGGGTGATGCTTATGATTTTCGTGAATTGATTGTTATGAATGTATAACCAAATGTATATTTGAGAAGCTCACCCTTACTGTTGCATATTTCAGATTGAGGAGCTTCGCTCAGGTGCTTGGCGAAGGCTTATCGTGTCTAGTTTAGTTTCGTTTTAGTATGTCCGGGTCATGCTCTGATAGTTGTAACTCCGGGAACGTTTGGTTGTCGAGCTGCTTTAGTCAGACTCGTTTATTTTCTTTTAATTGTTATAATATGACGTTGACTTTTCCAGGTGTTAATCCCTGATGATTTTGGAAAATATTATAACATTTGATTTTATTAAATAAATTATTCCGCTGTGTAGACATGTATGAGTTACCACTAAAATTATGCATGACAGGAATTTATTTTATTAAAAGAGAATTGTAGCATTCCTCGATTATTACATGTACTCTGAGTTTATAATTTTTAATATTTGCGAAAATTATATGCGGGGTTTTAGAGGGTGTTACAGGGTAAAACCTGAGCAGGAGTCATGTTTATCCGGGTGTATTACCATGCAGGCCTTTCCATTCTTGATTGATTGGTTCTGGGTTGATTGTTTCTAGGTTGATCAGCTGCAGACTTCTGAATCATTACGACCCCCACCGCTGGCCGGCGCTCAACTCTTCCTTGACCTCTTTGGGAGTAGACAGCCGAGACTTCTTTCTTTGCTGGAAAAGTCTTTTTGATGGCAGCGGAAGCAGATGCATCCTTTTGAATTTTCCCGCTCTTTATGCCGACTTCAACTCTCTCACCAGTTAGAATCAACTCGGTGAACCCCGCAGACGAACTTCCAATCAGGTGATTGAAAAAGGGGCCTGACAGTGTACCCAAGAACATATCTACTAGCTCCCTCTCAGATAGAGGTGGTTGTACTCGTCCCACCAAGTCTCTCTATTTCTGGGCATACTCTTTGAAACCTTCATTTAAGACCATGCCCATACTCTATAATTGAGTACAGGTTGGTGCTAAGTCCGCATTATATTGACACTGCTTGTAAAAGGCGGCCGCCAAATCCTCCCAATTATGCACATCAGACCTCTATAGCTGGTAAAACCAATCCAACTGCGTCCCTGATAAACTGTCCTGGAATAAATGTACCCACAGGTCTTTGTCAGAAGAATGTGGTGGATTTTTCTGACGTAAGATTGCAGGTGCATCTTGGGACAAGACAAACCATCGTACTTAGCAAATATAGGCACCTTAAACTTGGGGGGAATTACAATTCCAAAGACCAACCCTAGCTCCTCAAAGTCCAGCCCAGGCACTCTTTGTACCTCCATGGCAGCTAGACGCTCTTCCAGATTCTTGTATTTGTCATCTGCAGGAGGGTACTGCTGTTCAAAATAGTCTTCATCCTCTTCTTCTTCTTCTTCCTCAGAGTCAGATGGCACTGCAGTCTTTTTTGAAGAAGTGAAAAACACAAGAAGGGGGTTGAATTGTTGAAACTTGAAATCAAATGCAGACAACACGTTATTTTTATCCTGGGTCATTTGATCTCAAACTACTCCAGTCCACCCGTCAAGGTGATTTCGCCTCTCTCCAACGAGGTCTTAATCCACTATATTCAACTGAATACAAAACTGCTTTAACAACTTCTAAAGCCTTCTTGAGTCTAAACCACAGACCGGTTTCTCAAGGAAATTCTTTCTTACAGATAAATGAACTATTATGTGTGTTTGATGTTTTCTACAAAAAATATATATCACAACTGTGATAATACACAAATATAAAGCTTATGTGAAACTAGAATGCTAGAACTATAGAGTAAGCAATTTGAGAGCTTTAGCAAACTGTATGAGTAAGAACGAAGATGATTGGCTTTAGGCGTGTAGAGTATTGTAGAGCATTAGCCATTTCACTTCTCACTGATTTGTTTAAATACTTCTTGGAAAAGATACGTTGATGCCAATAATTCCATTTCAATGCTCATTACGTTCTTTCCATTTTGAGAAGATCTTTGTCTTGGAATAAAGCCGTTGGTAATTAATCTGCCTTGAATGCAGTAACATTAACACTTCAGAATGTTCTGCTTGATTAAGATCAGAGTGTGTTGGCTTTAGCTTGTTTTGATTGCTTTTGAGTGCTAATGACATTGTTAAGATCTAGATCAGAGTCAGAGTATGGTAAGCGCAGATTCTGTTCATCAGACTTCAGCGTAGCACATGTATTGATCTTCTGATGTGAAATATCTTCTGATGCTGATGTTGATATTCTGATATTCTGATGCTGATTACATCAGAGTTTCCTGTAAATACACAACATATTTTTAGGTAGCATCTATGTCATATATAATTCTCATAATTCATTTAATCTTGTATTTTGTTATCATCAAAACTCTAACTGAGGGTTGTAGAATCAAACTATGTTCTAACAATCTCCCCCTTTTTGATGATGACAAAAACTAGATTTTTTCAATAAAAATGAAATGATGAAAGTATCAGAGTTTAAGGATAGGGAGGAAACGGTATCAGAGATAATCAGATAATGAGTAAAAAGTATCAGAGCTAAGAAGGTAAGGAATAAAAGATATCAGAGTAATGATGAGAAAAACTCCCCCTGAGTTGATTATTTCCCTTTGATTCCTTGAGACCTTGAGTATCAGAACTTTATTGAACCTTTCTTTGAGCATCCGAATTTTTCTTCATCAGAGTTCTTCAGATTCTTGTACCTGTAAGCTTTTCAGAGCAAAGAAATTCAAATATAATGTTAGAATGTTTGAGACTGTTGTCTCAGTAAACCGTTATTGAAAAATATCATTCTTTCTCCCCCTTTTTGTCAGCGATCAAAAAGCATATATAATCAAAGTTAAACAGATCAGAGTAAAAACACGTTTGTATTAAAACAGAAGCAATGATAGTTTAGAACAAGTAGAAATATTACAGACAAACATGTAAAGAAAACAAGGAAAACATAAGAAAAATCTAAGAAGAAGGAGGAAGTCGTGTGAACAGAAGGAGTTCTTGAGAGAGAGAAAAATTGAAAGGGTTTTCTTGAGAGGAAGAACACAAACACAGAAATCAGAAATATTGCTTGAAAACGAAAGTAAGGGTAAAAGTTATGAATGTGTGTTAATGGTGTTTAAATAGATTTTGAAAAAGTTTTTGAAAACATAAACGGTTAAGAGAGAGAAATAAATCATGATTAATAACATTTAATGATGGCTGATTTTAGGGGATTTCAGAAAGATACTTAAACGGTTACTAGTGACATGTGTCTCAATGCAACCAATCAGCACTTTGCCTTTTCAGAAGCGTGAACGCGTGTTCAGCCTCAGGAAACAGCTGATGACTGGATGACACTTGTTTGCTTCATGGATAGATCTGATACAATCTGCATTTCTAAGATTCTGAAAGAGGATTGACCAGAAGTTCACAGAGTAATAAACATAATTCTGAAGGTTAATATATAAAATTAAAACAGTTTTATTCTGGACAGAGCTTCATGCTGAGATGATTCAAAATGAAGTTGAACCTATCTTCAGAAAGTGGTTTTGTAAAGATATCATCCCATTGATGGTCTGTATCAATAAATTTTAAGTTTAAGATTCCTTTCTGAATATAGTCCCTAATAAAATGATGTTTTATTTCTATATGCTTAGCCCTAGAATGCAAAATTGGATTTCTACTTAAGAAAATAGCAGAAGTATTATCACAGAGTATAGGAATGTTACTCTCATAAATCTGGAAGTCCTCAAGTTGACTTTTAATCCAGAGCATTTGTGTGCTGCATCCAGCTGCTGCTATGTATTCAACTTTTGCTGTTGATAGAGCAATGGTGGATTGTCTTTTGCTGGACCACGAGATCAGATTTTCTCCCAGAAACTGGCAGCTTCCAGAACTGCTTTTATGTTCAACTCTGTCTCCAGCAAAGTCAGCATCACAGTAACCTACTAAGCTGTAATCACTAGATTTTCTATAAAACAAACCCAGATTAGTAGTACCTTTCAGATACTTGAAAATTCGCTTAACAGCTGTTAAGTGAGATTCTCTAGGATCTGATTAGAATCTTGCACAAATGCATACACTGAATAAAATATCAGGTCTTGAAGCTGTAAGATAAAGAAGAGAACCAATCATACCTCTGTAGACCTTCTGTTCTACCTTTTTGCTTACCTCTTCTCTTTCCAGAATGCACGTGGGATGCATTGGAATCTTTGATGGCTTACATTCTGAGAGATCAAATTTCTTCAGAAGTTCTCTGACATATTTGCTCTGATGAATGTAAGTTCCTTCTGGGGTTTGATTGATCTGAATGCTCAGAAAGAATTTCAGTTCCCCCATCAGGCTCATCTCAAATTCTGCCTGCATATACTTAGCAAATTTTCTTCCCAGAGAGGGATTAGTAGATCCAAATATTATATCATCAACATAAATCTGGAAGACTAAGATGTCATTCTTAACTGTCTTACAAAATAAGTTTGTGTCCACTTTCCCTCTGGTGAATTCCTTTTCTAACAGAAAGTTACTCAGTCTTTCATACCAAGCTCTGGGAGCTTGTTTTAGACCATACAGTGACTTCTTTAGTTTGAAAACATATTCTGGATTTTTTTAACTTTCAAAACCATGGGGTTGGTGCACATATACCTCTTCTTCTATATAGCCATTTAAGAATGCACTCTTGACATTCATCTGATACAGAGTGATGCCTTTATTAACAACAAAAGAAATTAAAAGTCTGATAGATTCTAACCTGGCGACTGGAGCAAAGGTTTCTGTATAGTCTATCCCCTCTTGTTGACTATAACCTTGTGCTAACAATCGTGCCTTGTTTTTGATGACTTCACCTTGTTCATTCAGTTTGTTTATGAATACCCATTTTGTTCCAATGACGTTGAATCCTTTTGGTTTAGGAACTAGATCCCATACGTCATTCCTTGTGAATTGATTCAGCTCCTCTTGCATTGCTAGAATCCAGTCATTGTCCAGAAGTGCTTCATCAATTGAAGATGGTTCAATCAGAGAAACAAGTCCCATGAGGGATTCTTCAGAGTTTCTGAAGCTGGCTCTTGTTCTGATTGGATCTTCCTTTCTTCCTAATATAGTTTCTTCTGGATGATCCATGCTGCTTCTGGATGGTCTTTTCTGAGGTTGATCAACAGAAGATGCTGGATTGCTTGCAGTGCCTCTTTCTGATGTTGAGGGAGTGTCTCTGTTAAGAGCTTCTGATGACTTGTCTTCAGTACCTGTGAATTCAACTTCCATACCTGCAAGTAATTCATTCTGCTTTGACTTTTGAGAGTCAAGCTTGTAATCAAAACGAACACTGATTGATTCTTCCACAATCTGTGTTTCTGTATTGTATACTCTGTACCCTCTTGAGCGTTCAGAGTATCCTAACATAATACACTTCTGTGCTTTAGAGTCAAACTTGTTCAAATAATTTTTAGTATTTAAAATAAAGCAAGTACATCCAAATGGATGAAAATATGAAATGTTGGGCTTTCTGTTCTTCCACAATTCATATGGAGTCTTTTCCAGAATAGGTCTTATGGAGATTCTATTCTGAATGTAGCACGCTGTGTTTATTGCCTCTGCCCAGAAGATCTTAGCAACGTTAGTCTCATTGATCATAGTTCTGGCCATTTCTTGCAATGTTCTGCTCTTTCGTTCTACAACTCCATTTTGCTGGGGAGTTCTAGGACAAGAGAAATCATGCAGAATGCCTTTGTCATTAAAAAATGATTCAAAATCTTTGTTTTCAAACTCTCCACCATGATCACTTCTGACTTTGACGATTCTAAGATCCTTTTCATTCTGAACTTGGTTACAGAAGGTAACAAACACAGAGTGTGACTCGTCCTTGTGTCTTAAGAACTTTACCCATGTCCATCTGCTATAGTCATCTATGATTACTAACCCATACTTCTTGCAACTGACTGAAGCAGTTTTAACTGGTCCAAATAAGTCAATGTGCAGAAGTTCTAATGGCTTAGAGGTGGAAACAACATTTTTAGATTTAAAAGCAGGTTTTGCAAACTTGCCTTTCTGACATGCTTCACACAGAGCATCTGAATTGAACTTCAGATTAGGAAGTCCTCTGACCAGATTGAGTTTGTTAATCTGAGATATTCTTCTCATACTAACATGCCCCAATCTTCTGTGCCAGATCCATTGCTCGTTGTTAACAGACAGAAGACACTTTACATTCTGACTTTTCAGTTCAGAAAGTTTGATTTTGTAAATGTTGTTTCTCCTCTTTCCATTAAACAGGATAGTCTCATCTTTCTCACTAACAGCTTTACATGAATTTTGATTAAAGATTATATCATAACCGTTATCACTTAATTGGCTTATGGATAACAGGTTATGCATTAATCCATCTACTAATAAGACATTACTGATAGAGGGAAGATTTCCATTACCTACTGTTCCAGAGCCAATGATCTTTCCCCTCTGATTGCCTCAAAAGCCTACATGGCCTCCAGGCTTAAGTTCCAGGATTTGGAACATATGCCTTCTTCCCGTCATGTGTCGTGAGCAGCCAGAGTCCAGGTACCATGACTGGTGTTTCTGCTTTGCTGCTAAAGATATCTGCAACATGTATTATTTTATCCTTAGGTACCCATATTTTCTTGGGTCCTGATTTGTTAGTTTTACCAAAACTCTGGTTGAATTTTGGTTTGACAGAATAATTGCTACTAGTATATTTGATGTCGTGTGTGTGCCCATATACAAAGTATGATTTAAGTGGAGTTCGTTTAATAACTAAATCCATGGCATTCTTTGGTGTAGGTACCTTACCTTGGTATCCTATTCCCTTTCTGCCATTTCTGCTAACTCCATAGATCATTGAAGCCATTTTGCTTCTATCTATGCTTTTAGCAAGAAACTTCTGAAAGCCGTGATCATACTCCTTGATGATCTCATCAGCACTACTGGGAGTTTCAAGAATTGTTTCCTTCTGATAGTTTTGTAATATATTTTCTAATTTTGAAACTTTAGTTTTCAACTCAGAATTTTCCAACTTGAGACTCTCAGTTTTATCAGAGTCAGAAGCGAGATCCCTTTTCAGGTTTCTGAATTTGACTCTGATCTGCTGATATCTTTCCAGAATCTCATTAAGGCTTTCAGCTAGTTCAGCCTTAGTAAAATTAATAGCAAAGTCAGGAAATACCTCTTCTGTGTCTGATTCAGAAGCTTCACTGTATTCTGATATGTTTGCCATGAGAGCTATGTTTGCTCTCTCATCATCTGATTCTGAGTCAGCTTCAAATGTGTCAGAGTCATCCCATGTAGCCATGAGACTTTTCTTCTTTTCCTTGCCAAACTTTCTTCTAGGCTTTTCCTTCTGAAGCTTTGGGCAGTCACTTTTGTAGTGTCCTTGCTCGTTGCATTCATAGCAGAGGATGTCCTTGTTGTTTGGCTTTCTGCTTCCTGAAGAGCCTTCAGATCTTCTGTGTCCAGAGGAGGATTCTGACCTTCTGTATCTGGAGGAGGATTCGTTCTGGTTCTCAGATCTTCTAGGATTCCTGAACTTTCTTTTCCTCTGCTTCCACAGTTGGTTCACCCTTCTAGAGAGGAGGGACAATTCATCTTCTTCTGATGAGGACCCATCAGAGGTTTCTTCAACAGCCTGCAAAACCTTAGAGTCAGATTTTCTGTTAGATTTTAGAGCTAAAGGCTTACCTTGCTTTTGAGGTTCATCAGCTTCTAGCTCTATCTCGTGACTTCTGAGGGAGCTGACAAGTTCCTCCAGAGAGATTGTATTGAGATCCTTAGCTAGCTTCAGCGCTGTGACCATTGGCCTCCACTGTTTTGGCAATCTTCTGATGATCTTCTTGACATGATCAGCAGTAGAATACCCTTTGTCCAGAACTTTGAGACCAGCAACCAGAATCTGAAATCTTGAGAACATTGTTTCAATAGATTCCCTTTCTTCCATCTTGAATGCCTTATACTTCTGAATGAGCGCAAGAGCTTTAGTTTCTTTGACTTGAAGGTTGCCTTCATGCGTCATTCTGAGAGAGTCAAACATGTTCTTAGTAGTGTCTCTGTTTGATATCTTTTCATATTCAGAGTAAGAGATAGCACTGAGAAGAATAGTTTTGGCCTTGTGATGGTTTTTGAAATCACGCTTCTGTTGATCAGACATTGCTTTCCTGTCAATCTTCTGACCATTTGCATTCACTGGGTGCGTGTATCCATCTGTCACCATATCCCACAGATCAGCATCATGGGCTAGAAAGAAGCTTTCAATTCTGTCTTTCTAGTAATCAAAGTTCTCTCCATCAAATACTGGAGGTTTGCCACTGAATCTGTCTCTTTCTTTGTTGTTGTCATTGCTGATGTTGTGATGTGTTCCTGCCATAGTGTTTTTCAATGCTGGATCTTGTACTGACACGGTTAAGTGTTATGAACTCAGAACCAGGCGCTCTGATGCCAATTGAAGAAGTGAGAAACACAAGAAGGGGGGTTGAATTGTTGAAACTTGAAATCAAATGCAGACAACACATTATTTTTATCCTGGTTCGTTTGATCTCAAACTACTCCAGTCCACCCGTCAAGGTGATTTCGCCTCTCTCCAACGAGGTCTTAATCCACTATATTCAACTGAATACAAAACTGCTTTAACAACTGCTAAAGCCTTCTTGATTCTAAACCACATACCGGTTTCTCAAGGAAATTCTTTCTTACAGATAAATGAACTATTATGTGTGTTTGATGTTTTCTACAAAAACTATATATCACAACTGTGATAATACACAAATATAAAGCTTATGTGAAACTAGAATGCTAGAACTATAGAGTAAGCAATTTGAGAGCTTTAGCAAACTGTATGAGTGAGGACGAAGATGATTGGCTTTAGGCGTGTAGAGTATTGTAGAGCATTAGCCATTTCACTTCTCACTGATTTGTTTAAATACTTCTTGGAAAAGATAAGTTGATGCCAATAATTCCATTTCAATGCTCATTACATTCTTTCCATTTTGAGAAGATCTTTGTCTTGGAATAAAGTCGTTGGTAATTAATCTGCCTTGAATGCAATAACGTTAACACTTCAGAATGTTCTGCTTGATTACGATCAGAGTGTGTTGGCTTTAGCTTGTTCTGATTGCTTTTGAGTGCTGATGACATTGTTAAGATCTAGATCAGAGTCAGAGTATGGTAAGTGCAAATTTTGTTCATCAGACTTCAGCGTAGCACATGTATTGATCTTCTGATGTGACATATCTTCTGATGCTGATGTTGATATTCTGATATTCTGATGCTGATTACATCAGAGTTTCATGTAAATACACAACATATTTTTAGGTAGCATCTATGTCATATATAATTCTCATAATTCATTTAATCTTGTATTTTGTTATCATAAAAACTCTAACTGAGGGTTGTAGAATCAAACTATGTTCTAACATCTTTACCCTTTCTCACCCCTTCATCAGATGTTGAGGGGAAATCTAGGACCCTTCTAGCTTGACCTTCAAATCTTATACCCATGGTAGCCACACCAGCCCTCTTCTTTTTCTTTTTCTCTTTTTCCTTTTCCAGTAGAGTTTTGAGCTCCTCCTGCCCCTTTCCCAAGGTCAGAAGTAGCTGTTGGAACTGTGAATTTTGCGCTTGTAAGTCTTTAACCGTCTGCTCTATATCCATCTTGCTGAAATAAACAACAGAGAGATAAGGAAACCTGGTGTGAAGACCTGCTTTTGCATATGATGAATGATATGTATTCATGTTATGCATTCAAGGATCCAAAAATTCAAATTTGTTTTAAACAAAAAGGAACACACGTCATATTAATAAGATAGAATTTGTTAGTACATCAATGCCCCATGGGCAAAATAATACAAAATTCTAAAGTAAAAAGACGTTGCGCATCCTCTTTGGTGCAATGTAGGTGTTGAGAGTATGCTCTTCGTGAAGTTGACGAGTGAGTTCCAAAACCTTCTTCTCACTTGCGTAGAATTGGGCTTCGAAAGTGTCGTGTTCTCCCTTGAGCTATATCCAACTCCTTTGTAGATCTTCAAGTGATGTTGGCATGTCAGGATGTAGGAGGGTGTATGGAACCTCTCCTTCCATAACAGGCTCTTTGATCACAGGGAGAATGTAGGGGTATGGCATCATAAGACTCTGGGCGCGGGTTCGTACCCACTTGAGGTAATGCTCAAGAGGGATGGAATTCTTGTGTCCCAAGGTCTTATTGTCCACCTTGTTGGGTATTCTCCAAGCTCGGATAAACCTTTTTCGAAGTTCTTGATCTTCGTTGTCAAAGTCAAAAACCAAGTCTGGAATCAACATGTCATGTGGGCCATACCTTTGGGCCTACCCAAGCTGTCTCAGAGCCAAGCAGGGGTTGTAGTTAATGCCTCCCATAATGCCAAGTAGAGGGACATTAGGAAATTCTCCACAATGATCAATGATGATAACATTTTCTCTGGATCGAGAACACCAATGAACACCTGAATGTGTAAGAGTCATCAATCGTTGTGACCACCTCAAACCTTGCTCATTCTTCAAAACTTATTAGGGAAGATGAGAAATAAACCATCTTGCCAGTAGAGGAGTACATCACATGAGAACACCTCTTTTCCTCATTGTTCGAGTGTGAAATGAGTGGAGGATATCCCCAAGCAATGTAGGCACCGGGTTGCGAGCCATGAAGATTTTGACAGCACTGACATCTATAAGCTGGTCAGGGTTAGGGAACAAGACCATCCCATATATGAGAAGAGCTACAATCTCCTCAAAAGCTTGTAAGTCCAATGAATTCCAACAACTTTGGGCCTTCTCAAACAGAAACTTTGACAAGAAACCTTTGACACCACTTCTAGTTTTCCAATGGCCCATGATATCAGATGGTTGCAAGTGTAAGGATTGAGCAACATCTTCAGGCTTTGGATCTCTTTCCGTACCGTTGTAGGGTAGTTGATGGAGAATAGGAATCATCAAGAGTTAAGAAAATTCCTTCAAAGTAGGTACTAGCTGGTAGTCAGGAAATGTGAAGCAGTGGTGTAGGGGGTCAAAGAACTGGAAGAGAACTTTCACCATGTCTTCCTCAGTGTTGGTGTTGACTAAGTTGAGAAGACAACCATTCCTCTCGGTGAACAGAGAATTCTCAGGAATCCTTGAAGCTAGCTCCTTGAGTTGAGGAGGAATTCTCACAAGGTTGACTTGGATTGTTTTCCTGTGAAGTGAACCCATATCCTACAAAACAGGAACAAAGATGAAGATCCAAATCCTTGAAATGGTTAGTGGATGCATATGATGCTTCATGATGTACATTATGTTATGCACAAGTATATATGTACAAGCAAGTCACACAAGTTCCTAGTTTCAGGCTTGCATGGAGTTTCATAGGTAAGTACCCTCTTGAAGTTTAGTTGGCTCAACTTGTCCTAGAAATAGTAACCGGGTTCTAAGGAGCTCAATATCACTAGATTATTTTCTGTCTTCATTGTTTCAGTTTATCCACTTTACTGGCGACTGAAATATTCCAAGAAAACAACCCTCAATGAGTGTAGTATGGAGTATCTACCAACTTCGGACTGCACCAAAGCCGGTTATCTCACTACTCCTAAAAAGGCCAAGTTGGTCAAGTAAAGGTTCTAAAAGTCCATTAGTGCTTCATGACATCACTCAGCGGCCCTGTATTCTCTTTGATTAACTCAAAGGCTATCGGTACCCACAAATTTGTCGCACTAATATAGCTATTGCTTCAACCATGTCGGTATACCCCACACAGTTTCCACAATGTATTGCTATTTACCTATGAATGTTTCCCAAATCCGGGTAGAGGATTCAAACCCAAACAATAGAACCAAAGTGTAAAGCATACAAATCAAGCAAGATAAGCATGTAAAGGTGATCTAAAACCCTAAGGTAACCCCACTTTTAGATTTAGCCCCAGCATAGTCGCCCGTTCTGTGATGCGGTGGGAGAACTGACTTGAGGTTTTATGTTTGTGTTCGCAAATGTTTCGGTTTAGCAAGAGTCGCCACCGACTTTTATTTTATCCAAAAGGAAAGGTAAAAAAGCACAAGAAAGACCTTTGAGATTGTTTTTGGATTCAGGAGGTAGATTATGAAAAGGGAAGGTGCTATCACCCTTTTCATCCATGGTTTTCCATGGGCTCTTAGTTACTTGTTTTAGATCACTTGCTTTTGCTTTTCAATTGTTTGAAATGGTGCTTTTGTGTGTGGTTTTGAAAGTATTTTGAAAAGAGGCCTTTGTTTAGGCAACCTTCGTAATGATTCTTGTTTGAATGTATACAAAGGTGTTTGTCTTTTGAAAAATGTTTCAATGTTTGAAAGTTTGTTTGGAAAATGTTTTGAAATTGTGTGTTTGTTTGAAAATAGCAAGGATGGTTTGCAAATTGATCAAGTAACTAGGAGTTGTCTACCCTACTCAAAGATCTTTCCTACACATTTTTATTCCTTTGATATTGTTGTTTTACCATTGTATTTGGTAAACAACCCTATCTTTGGATGTTAAACGGGATGGGCGTGGGTCATCGTATGACCATGATAACAATATTGCCAAGTATCTTAGCAAGTTTTGTGGGACTAGATCATTTTTGTTTAGGCAACCAAGATAGCGTCATCGAAGGACTATGATCTTTTTTTTTGATGATTTTTCCAAGATACCTAGCATGCATACCATGGCCATTTTAAGGCAACAAGTGGATGAAACCCTAGGGGTGCTTGCATGCATTGTGTTGTCATTTTCATTCATTTTTGTCTTGTGTTTAAGTCATGCTATTTGTTTGATTTTGGTCTTTGCATACAAACCCTAATCTTACTATCATGGTATATGAAAGCGATAAAATGCGTAAAAGTAAATCTAATACTATTACATCATTATTATGGGGAGGGGGATACAAGTTTGAATAGGGGGTATTGCTCAAAATAAAACCCTAAAACTATTACAACCAAATTGAATTTATTTGTACAAATAAATAAATAAGCAAATAATTAAATATGCAAATAAATATAAATATGCAAAATGTTTTTGTATTTATTTTTATGTATGTAAAAATAAGTTTATTTAACTCAAAATAAGAAAATAAAAAATGATTATTTTTGAAAAGGGGTGAAAACCCTAATTTTTGGTTTTAAAAGAAAATGTATTATATTATTTATTTATTCATTTATGTACAAAGAAAATAAATAAATAAATATATATATATATATATATATATATATATATATATATATATATATATATATATATATATATATATATATATATATATATATATATAAATGTTAAAAAATAATATTTGTGAGAAAATAATATTTTAAGTATAAAAATAAAAATGTATAATATTTTTATATTATTTATAAGTCTATTTAAGAAAATAAAAATATTTAACCTAATAAACTATTTTTTTGTCAAAAAAATAATAAAAATAATAAAATAAAAATGTAAAAATTAAGAAAATATTTTTGGTGATTTTTAATATTTAGAAAAAATAAATAAAAGTCAGAAATGTGGAATATTCAAGAAAATATAAAAAAAATAAAAGAAATGGGCCAAGGGGGTGCAGGAAGTAAAATAGGGGGTGTCAATAGTAGAACAAATCAGGCCCAACCCAATATCACTTCATCCCTTCCTCTTGTCAAACGCGCGTGCGCCCTGCAACTCAAATCTGTTCTCTCCATTCTTTGCATGAAATCAAAAACTCACAACATGAAAATTATAGAGCTTTAAACCATGATTCCAATGATATAAAAAACTTGATCTAACTCTCAAAGACCAGAGAGAATTTCCTTGGCCCTAAATTCTAACCTAGTTTTTTCAGCAACTTCAACATCTAAATTCTCCTAGCTCAGTTAATATAAATACAAGCTATGCATATGTACAACTCAAGGACATTAAGGACTACATTTTTGCTTCACAAACCAAAGCCTAATGATTCCTAAATAAGGAGATAGAAGTTTGAAAATTACCTGTTTCAGTCAAGTTCGAATATGGCAATGCAACAACTTTGAATGAGGCCTGAAGGACTTTTGAGCTTGCTTGATGTTCCCTTGACCTTTCCCAATGCTTAGCTTGCTTTGAAATGATCTGAAACTCCTTGTAGAACTCAACCTGCAAAGCTTAAAAATGAAAACGGTGAAGTGTGCAAACGAGGTTATAGTTGCAAAGTAAGGGCTTGGATAGTTTAGGTGTGATGTTTAGAATGTGTTTGAAATGATTCCAAGCAAAACGCACGAGGGAATATGGATTTGGCTTGGGTTCTGCAGAGCTTGCCCCATTTTGGGCATAAATGGAGTTTTTGGTGTATTTGGGTGTTTGAGAGGCTTGGCAATTGTGTTTTGGCTTTGTTACAATATGCTGAGATTGTTCCAAATGGTCTCAAGTCGTGGTTTTAACAAATGCACAAGTTGTGTTCACTTTTGCAAGTTGGCTTGTTTTTGAAGAAAAGGTTGAGTTGGCAAAGCCAAAGCTTGTACAGGCCTGATCTTTAGTTGCACATAGTTGGTGTACTTTACCTCAAGTTTGTGGACTTTGTTTGCAGCAAGAAATTAGGTCCATGACTCAAGATAAACAAAATGACATAAAGCATGCTTTATCAAAGTAGCAATGTTGCCTTTTTGCCATTTTTGGATCAACTCTTTGTGTAATGTTCTAAAGCTCAGAACAAAGCCTTTAACCAATGTATTTGCATTTAATTTATGAGTGTATAAAGGATTAGAACCTGTAAACCAAGTACAAGCATGCTTTGGACATATTTGCAAGTTGTAGTAATGTGCAAAATGCCTTGGACAAAAGTGATAATTTGCCATTTTCAAACCTTCAATTCTCCCTAACCACAAATGATCTTGGAGAGTTCTTGGACATTTTGGAAATCTTGTAACATGCTCTACAATCCATATTTGAAATGAATTTTGATATTTCACATGGAACTATGTGAAAAGTTGTCATGAAGATAGGTCAAAATCCTGCCTAAACTAGGGCAAAATTTCACTAAGTTAAAAGTTTCATAAACCCTTATTCACAAAATCATAACTTGAGATCCAAGCATCTTTTGGGAAAACTTTGTGAATAAAGTTGTAGATTTTGTGGAGAACTACAACTTTCATGTTGGAAATTTTCTTTGAATCCAATTGCATCATGGAGAAAAAGTTGGGGAAAAATAAGAAATTTTCATAACTTAGAAAATTTCTAAGTTATGAAAATTTTCCATTTTAAACCCTAATTTCCAAAATTAGGTTTCTTGGTCAACAAGTTTCATGTTTTGACATATATTGATTAAAAATGAACCTTGGCACTTGATTTTGATCAAAAAGTCAAAGTTTGACTTTTCAGTGTACAGTTGATTTTTGATCAGTTGACTGGAAAATTCATCTGTCAATCCAATGTATTTGAGATCTTTTGAACCTTGTGATTAGGTCAAGATGATTCCATTGAGTCCTTAAAATCATGCTTGAACCCAATTTGCCATTGGCTACGTGAAAAATCAGAAATTACCCTTCTGCAGTCAAAACCCTAATTTTGACCATTTTGCCCTTTTGATGATCTGATCAAATTTCTTGAGGAGTTGTGGTCCAAACTTGATCAAATGATTCATATGAGTCTATAATGTTGATGTGGATCAAAAATTACGAGGTTTGACTGTAAATTGGTCACATTTGACTTTTTCCCTGATACAGCTGATTTTTAGGTCAACTGTCCAATTGACTGGGCAAAAATTTGATTCAAGGCTTGAAACTTGGTATGAGAAATCTTATAGGTCCAACATGAAGTATGAAAGTCACATTAAGCATTGAAAGTCCAAAAATCCTTGTGCAAACTCAAACCCTAAGTTCAAGTCATCAGTGCAAGGAGAGGTCTAGAGCTGAGCAAACCCTAATCCTGTCTTGAGTCCAAAGAGTCTTGTGAGGAGAATCTTGATAAAATGAGAGGGCAAATTTTGGGGTACAACACGCGGGTTCAACACCCTCCCCTACTCTTTTGGTTATTTTCTATTTGTCTCACTCTTTTTTCCTTTAATCTTTTACAAAATCTTTTCTTTCAAAAATATTTTTTAATAAACCCTAACATAAAACCTTTTTTTTAAATAAACTCAAATAATTTAATTTTAGGTTAATTTAATTTTAGTTTTTTTTTTAAATTTAATTAATTTTAGGTTTTTTTAGTTTAATCAATCTAATTTTAGGTTTTATTTAATCAACCCTAATTTGATTTTTTAGGTTTTCTTGATTAATTTAAAATCAACCTAGAATTTAGGGTTTTGCTTAATTAATCAATTCTTTTTTTAATCAATAAAAATCAATTAGACTTTAGGTTGATTATCAAAACTTTTTCATCATACGATTTTCTCCTTTTACCGCTCCGCGCGCTTTATTACTTTCGCATTAGTTTTTTTTTCCAATTATGTATCTGCTACAGTATGTAATAGTTAACTAGGGTTTACATTTTCCCCGATTTTATGGTTTGTACCCCCTTTCCCGAAGCCTTGTAATAGCGTAGGATTTTTATTTCCCGCACTTTACTTTCCGCACCTATACTATGTATGCCTGTATGTATATATAATTGTATAGTAACTAGGCATGTATGGCGAGACGTAAAAGCAATCATAGATAACCCTAATCAAGATAGCTAACTAAATTGAATCAATTTTCACACACGACACAAACCTCTAGGGTAGCCTCACTCGTTGCCTTCAGATAAATGGTCATGTCCCTCGAACGTAAGGATACCCTTACCAAAGGCCCTCAGTTAAAATCATCATAAAGATCATAGTCCCGTGATGTTTCTCGAGTTGACTACGAGAAATGATCTTGTCCCTCGATGTTTCCTATGAATATATGATGATTAATCCCTTACGAAATTGCTAAAGTATCCCTATATGTTACTATGATACGGTGGGAGAGAACTGATTGTTTTTTGGAATGCTGGTTCGCGTTTTGTGTTTGTTTTCTCAAAATGTCGCGGTAAGCAAGAGTCGCCACCGACTTTTATTTTATCCAACAAGGAAAGGAAAATAGCACAGAAAAATTCCTTTTTTGAGATATTTCTCGGGTTCGGGTGGTAGATTATAGAAAGGGAAGGTGTTAGCACCCTTTCTATCTGTGGTTATCCACGGGCTCTTAGGTACTTGCTCAAAGTGTTTTCAAAAATTGCTTTTCTTTGTGTTTGTGGGTTTGAAAGAAGTTTTTGTTTGAAAGGTGTAAGTGCGAGAAAATTTTGTTTTGTTTTGGAAGAGCAAGTACTTAAGAACCATCTACCTACTCGAAAAAGGAATCAATCTGTACTAATATCCTTTAGACAATACTATCCCACTATCGATGAGTAGGTAGCATCATCGTTGGAGTTTAAGGGTCAATTCAATTAAGGGACGTGCGGTTACTAAAGAAATGTTAGGATGCCTTAGCGGTAACCCTAATGTCTTAGATCATTTTTCCGAGGCAACCGTTTCGAGGCAACTATGATCTTTGGACAAGAGGGCGACCTCTAAAACTTCCGATACTTAATGACCGCGTTCGAAGGCAACCAAGTGAGGTGTACCCTAAGAGTGCGCATGTGCGAGTGTGTTGTTTTCAGTTATTTTGTCTTTGTACATGTCAATGGTTATCTATGTTGATTTTAGGTTTAAACATTTGATCTTGTCATGCATTCCCTATTATCAAACATCTAACAGTTTATAAGTTGCGGAAATTAAATTGTGGAATTTAAACTAACTATTACAAGGCGTCGGGTATTTACATCGCCAAAAGCAACCCTTGAAATTAAAATGCAAAAAATAAATAAAGCGATAAAAATAGTAAAGGTCCTATTAAACTATTACATTCCAGGAAACAGATACAATATTGAATAAATATGGATCGCGTGCGGGAAAATTAAATCGGGCGCATTCTAGGGTTTTGACCCTTTTGTTTATTAAAGAAAAAGATTTTTTGGTTTATTTTTGAATTAAGAAAGAAATTAAATTAGGTTAAGCATTAAATTAATAAATTAATTAATTAATAAAAATGATATTTTTGGATTTTTTGATATTTAAAGAAAGAAAAATAATTTGATCAAAGTTAATAAAACCTATTTGTCTAAATTAATTTTAATTATTGCAAAATATATTAAAAGTTAGTCCTAATTAAAACTAAATTAATTCAATTAATATTTATTAACAAAAATAAAATGCTGAAATTAATTTAAATAAGAAAAATATTTTTTTGGTTTTTAATTTTATTAAGAAAAAGTTTTGATTGGTTAGTTAAATAATAAAAATAATAACAATAAAATTAAAAGAAATAATAAAAGAAAAGAGAAAAAAAAGTGAGGGTTTGGGCCTGTATAGGGGGTGAGAATTGCAATTTTGTGGCCCATTTACATGCAAGCCTGGTGGACTTTCTGATTCCAGCGTGGCACTTTGACTAGGGCATATGGTGGACATCACACCTGGACCACCAGATCTGGCCTGGGGCCATCTGGCGCTTTGAGATTTGAGGGAGTATGATGCATCACATGCTTGGGTTCACACTGAATAACCTGTAGAAAAATAAGAACAAATGCATGGGGGACCTGGGATTCGAACCCAGGTCCTGTGAGTCACTGAACAACGTCACTACCACTCAACCAACGCGCTTTAGTTGTTAGTGTATTGGAAACTAATAATAATAAAACAAAAACAAATTAATGGATCAGGAAAAAAATAAAGCGCGCTATATTTGAACCATCCACTGAGAGGGGGACACGTCTTCATCTTCTTTGTTCAACCCTGGATATTTACTTGTGGATTTATATCCGTAGCTAAATTCGCATGTTCAACCTAAAATCCGTTCTAGGCCATGGAAATTGATTCCAAGCACATGGTTGTGCTTGTCTAGGCCTCATGAGCAAACCTATATCTCTCTTGAGTCTTGATTTCGCATGCAAAAGAAATTCCCAAAAACACAAGCCACGAACCCTAGATTCGACTATGGGGTTACAGGCCAGATAAATGCAATTGGCTAATGCATAATGCTTCTAAATTGAACGATACTCATGAATATGCAAAGATTTTGTAAGAAAAGTGCAATAATAATGATCTACGAATTCAACTGAAAAGCATATTTTTGAGACACTTACAGAGCTTTAGGGCGCGTATGAGAGCTTGTTAGGGATTGGTGTCGCTTCAATGATTGCCCAGCAATTGATTAGCGTTGAGATTTGCTTCTGAATTGGCCTCCAAGAACGATTTCAGTTTCACACTTTTTCACCTTTTTTCAAGTTTTGCTTTTGATGATTCTGCAGCATCTAGCCCTTGATCTCGTGTGCTTTGGCTTGTATAAGTAATGTGCAATGCATTAGGTCAACAAATGTGGGCTGAATCCTTGTACATCAATGCTTGGAGATTTGATCCTCCATTGAAAACTTTCCAATTTTGCCAAAAATCCAATCTTTTTGCACATGGAATGTTTGATACGAGTTTGATCATGTCACTGATGATGATTAGGTCCTGAAAATAGAAAAATATCTCATGTAATCAAGTTTTGTGATTTTATTTGATTTAAATTGATTAAAAATGAAATAATTCAAATAAAAATCAAATAAAATAGAAAAATTAACAATGGACTCAAGGCTGAGGCTAGGACACGTGTGTAGTGTGACAAGATCAAATCAAATGGAAAAGAATGGGCCCCTTTGACAAAATTTGAAGTTTTGGGGATAGTTGACTTTTGGCAATTTTGCAAAAATGCCCAACTTCAACAATGCATAACTTCTTCAATTTTGAACTTTTGGAAGTTTTCTTGGACTTTTTAGAAAGCTTGAGATGTCCTATAACCAACCCTTTTGGTCTAATCGCATCTTGATATTCCATGCTCAAGTTATAAGCTTTGGAAAAAAAGGTGTTTTTGTTGACTTTCAAAAATGACCTATAATGTCCAAATTTATAACTTCTTGTGAGTGCATTTTATGATCTTGGGGTATGAATATGGATTGTAGGAAATTGCATCCTATTAAAAATTAGCTTTTGATGGATCATTTCTAATAAAGTATGAGAAAATTATGCTTGGTCAAAGTTGAGTTGACTTTTCCTACAAAACCCTAATTTAGCAACTTTTGAGTCTTGATGAATTTTGAGCAATCCTTGATGAATCATGATCAACCCTTGATCAAATGATTAAATATCCTTCAAAATGAGAATTTTGACAAAAAATATTGAAGTTTGACTGTATTTGGGTCACAGTTGACTTTTGCCCTATCACAGTCGGTTTTTGGACCCTTTGAGCAATTGACTGAGCAAACTTCCTCTGCAAGGCTTGAAATTTGACATGGATGAACTTGAGAACATATTGGGACATTGGGGAGCACTTGAGGTCATTTGGATGCAAGGACCTTGATGCAACACAAAACCCTAATTTGAGGTTGACTGCCTTAGGATATAGCTTGACTGTCCAACTCTTGAGCCATCTTGAGCAACTTGGAGATTTTTCTTGCAATGTCTTGGGAAATATGAGAGGGCAAATTTTAGGGTACAAAAGTTGCCTTCTATGACCATAACGATGACCCTCACATGTCCCTTTACATCCAACGACAAGGCTTCCTACCAACTAATGGCAGGATAACACTATCTAAAGAAGGAGGAAAATAAAATGAAATACTTTGAGTTGGTAGATAGTTCTTAATCGCTTGCTCGCAAACATTTCAAAACATCTTTTTCACAAACACTTTCTCTGAAATATTTTAAAAAAACAAACACTTTGTAAGCATTCTTAAATGATACAAGAATCATTACAAAGTTGTCGTACTTAGGCATTTTTTTCAAATATTTTCAAACACACGAACACAAAGCATTTCAAACAAAATGAGCTAAGCGATTAAGAGCCTGTAGATAACTACAGATGAAACGGGTGCTAACACCTTCCCTTTTCATAACCTACCCCCCGAACTCAAGAAACATCTCGAAGTACTTTCCTGTTCTTTTCATACTTTCCTTTTTGGATAAAAGAAAAGTCGGTGGAGACTCTTGCTATCCGCAACATTTATGATAAAATGCAAAAACAAGTTAGTTCTCCCACTGTATTACAGAATTGGCGACTCTGTTGGGAAGAACTAAAATTGGGTTTACATTAGAGTTAGATAACTTTTAAATTCTTTCCTTGTTTGATTTGTTTGCTTTATTTTTAAAGGGTTGTTTGGGTTTATTTCTTGCAAAGATCCTATACCCGGATATGGGGAACATTTTAGGTAAGTAGCAATAGATCATAGAAACTATATGACATATACCGATATGGTTGAAGTGATGGCTACGTTTGTGCGACACATTGGTTTGTACTGGTGTCCCTCGAGTCAGTCAGGGAGAATACTAGGCTTCCGCATGGTGTCATAAGCACTAAATGACCTTAGAACCTTAATTGACCCAACTTAGCCATTAGAAAGTAGTGAGATAGCCAGCTTTGGTGCAGCCCGAAGTTAGTTGATACTCAATGCTACGCTCATTGAGATTCGACTCCCGAGTTTTCTTTGGTGGCAAGTTAGTTGTTGTGCTAGACTAAACTTGTGGGAAAAATAAGTGATATTGAGATTCCTAGAACCCGATTACTTCTTTAGGATAGGTTGAGCCAACTAAATATCAAGAGGGTACTTACCTAAAAACTCCATGCAAGCCTAAACCTAAGGCCTTATGTGCTTTGCTTGTGTTTGATTATATGTTCGAACATAACATCATGACATCATACCATATCATTTTTACTGACCATTTCAAGGATCTTGAGGGCATGTGATGCAAGTTTATTATGAACCAAACGTCTAACAAGGGGCAAGAGGATTTATTTTTCTCTAACCAGATGTCGTAAAGTATCATAAACCGATGTTTAGCAAGGGTCAAAGGGATTTATTTTCCTCTAACCAACATCGTCAAAGACCTAAGTACGTTATCTTGAGTCAAAGGCTAGGACCCACTCGACATGGTGAGCTTGATTCTCATAGAAGGACATTCAACGACACGAAGTTCTTTAGTCAAAGCTGCAGCCAGATTCAACTTCTAACATTTCACTTTTGTTTAGCCCGCGAGATCCTTGAAAACATTGCATCCACATATCATGCATCATTATATCACAGGTTTTCCAATACATGTTTTCTCATCTTCTTGCTGTTTATTTCAGTAAAAGATGGCTCTAGAACAAACTGTCAAGGAACTCCAAGCACAGAATGCCCAATTCTAAGAAACACTCTTGAACTTAGCCCAATGGAAACAAGATATGACGACACTTATCGCCAAAAAGAAGAAGACTTGGAAGCCAATTGTTATCCTCAATTTGGGGAGAAGGTTCAAAGGTCCCGCTAAACCGGTTCAAATTGTTGATATCTCCTCTGATGAAGATGTCAATTAAGAGGAAGACGGTAGAAGTGTTAAAGCTGAAGGTGGAAGCAACCAGGGTTCTAGGAAATTTCCCGAGGATGAAGATTTTTCTGATGAACAGTATCCTCCTGCTGATGATAGATACAAACAATTGGAAGATTGCCTCAAGGCCATGGAGATCCAGAAAGTTCCTGGATTGGATCTCAAAGAGTTGGGTCTTATTCCAGGGGTTGTTATAACTCACAAGTTCAAGGTCCTCGTTTTTGCTAAATATGATGGTGTTTCGTGTCCCAAACTCCATCTGAGGTCCTATGTTCGGAAGATCCAACCCCATACTGCTGATAGAAAGTTATGGGTTCACTTCTTTCAGGAAAGTTTGTCTGGTACATAACTCAAGTGGTTCTATCAGTTAGAGGGAACCAACATCTGTACTTGGGAAGACTTGGCCGCTGCTTTTTACAAGCAGTATCAATACAATGCTGACCTTGCACTAACTCGTGTGCAATTACAAAACATGACTATGGGTTCGAATGAAGGGTTCAAAGAGTATGCCCAAAAGTGGAGAGATCTGGTTGGACAAGTTCAACCTCCCTTATCTGATAGGGAGTTGGTTGATATGTTCATGGGCACTCTGACAGGTCCATTCTTTAACCATCTGAATGGAAGCTCCTCGTCTGGTTTCACTGAGCTGATTCTAACTAGAGAACATGTCGAAAGTGGTACCAAGAGTGGAAAAATTCAAGTGGTTGTATCTTCAAGCATTGTAAAGAAGACATTCAGTGGTAAGAAAGAGACCAGTGTTGTTTATGGGCAGAAGGGCCGTGTGAAAAATGACCACAATCAGTCTGTGGGAGCGATATTAATTTCTAATCCCGCACCTATTCAACAACAACAACATGGAAATCAACATATGTCAGACGCTCAAAGAAGATAGTTTATGAAGATCAGTATGCCATTGTCTCAGGTATTACAACATTTATTGAAAACGGAGCTGATAACTTTAAGGGATCCTCCTCAGAGTCCCAACACCTCCTCTACTTGTTATAATTTGAATGCGAAGTGTGCCTATTATTCCAACAGTCCTGGGCACGATACCAACAACTACTGGGCCCTGAGAAACAAAATTCAGGACATGATTGAAAACAAAGAAATTGAGTTTGATCCTCCGGAGACCCCGAATGTGATTACTGCACCTATTCCAAAGAATGACAAAGGCATAAGTGCTATTCATGATGTTCTCTATGTTGCTATTATAAGTGAATTGGTTACTCCCTTCCCAATTATCAAAAAGAATTTGTTGCAGGCCAGTTTTTTCTGGACTGTATCGAAAGATGTTACTGTTGCACAGCCGAAACCAATGGCTGCAAGTTACTAAAATAAGGAATTCAACGCCTAATGGACAACCATATAATTCTGATTGAGAAGGTTCAGTATGCTGAGAATTTGTGTCAAGATTTATCTGTAATATCTGGCACTCCTGTTAGGATTACCTCCAAAGGTCTTGTAAGGATTGCTGCCAATCTAAAAGCTTCTCCTCTATTTATCACTACATCGGACCTATCCCTTATTCTTCATATAAAGCTATTCCTGGGAACTATGGATTCGACGTCTACTACCATGGTGTCAAGTAAGAACTACCGACTGGTGAAGATAAAGTCACTGATGCTGATCTAACTTTGGAAGGAAAAATCATAACAAGGCCCTGTATGTCTCTATTGAATGCAGGGGCACTACTTTGTTAAATGTTCTACCTAAGGGCGCCCTGGACTGACTTGATTGCGAAGGGGTTGTGCTGAAACCCGTTGATATTATAGTTCAAGCCTTTGACGAATCAAAGAGAATGGTACATATAGAAATGGATCTCCCGATTAAGGTAGGTTCACAAGTTTTCGAATCTACCTTCTATGTAATGGATATTCAGAAACCTTATTCTTGCCTACTGGGACGCCCTTGGATCCATGGGGAAGAAGTTATTACCTCAACCCTACATCATAAGTTAAAATATCCTGTGAACAGAAAGATTGTTATTGTCTGCAGTGAAGAAGAGTATATGTGTGATACGATGGGAGAACTAACTTGAGGGTTTCGCGATTGTGTTTGCAAATGTTGCGGTTTAGCAAAAGTCTCCACCGACTTTTCTTTTATCCAATAAGGAAAGGTGAAAAAGCACAGGAAAGACCTTTTGATATGTTTTCATGAGTTCGGGGGGTAGATTATGAAAAGGGAAGGTATTAGCACCCTTTCCATCCATGGTTTTCCATGGGCTCTTAGTTACTTGTTAGATCACTTGCTTCTTGTTTGAAAATTGTGCTTTTGTGTGGTTTTGAAAGTATTTTGAAAAGGTGCCATCGTTTAGGCGAACTTTGCAATGATTCCCGTTCGTAAGAATGTATGCAAAGTGTTGAGCTTTTGAAAATATTTCAAGTTTTGGAAAGATGTTTGGAAGATGTTTTGGAAAGTGTATGTGATTGTTTTGAAAATATCAAGGATGTTTGTTTTGAAATTGAGCAAGTAACTAAAAGTAATCTACCTACTCAAAAGGTTTTAGATGTGTTTTTCCTCCTTTAGATGCTGCTACCTTACCATTGATTTGATAAGAAGCCCCATCGTTGGATGTGAAGGGACAAGCGTTGGGTCATCGTATGACCATGATAGCAATGTTGTGAAATGACTTAGCACTTTTTCTGTAGGGACTAAGATCATTTTGAAAGGCAACTTTTGATAGGCAACAAGTGGAATTTCCCTAAGGGTGTAAGTGTGCGAGTGTGTTTGATTGCATGTGTGATCGATGGAAATAGAACTGACTGTTTTTTTAAGCTGGTTCGCGAAATGTCGCGGTAAGCAAGAGTCGCCACCGTCTTTTATTTTCTCCAACAAGGAAAGGACAAAAGCACAGCAAAATTCCTTTTCAAGGTGTTTCTCGGTTCGGGAGGTAGATTATAGAAAGGGAAGGTGTTAGCACCCTTTCTATCCGTGGTTATCCACGGGCTCTTAGGTACTTGCTCACTATGTTTTCAAAAATTGTTTGCTTTTCTTGTGTTTGTGGGTTTTGAAAAAGTTTCGTTTTGAAAACTTCTAGGTAACTCTTGTATCAGTCCTCAAGAGTGTATGAAGTATTTGTTTGAAAACTTTTTGAAAGTGTAGGTGCAAAAAGTTGTTTTTGTTTGAAAGAGCAAGTACCCAGGAGAAATCTACCCACTCTAAGGAATTAGGCTGTGTAAGAGTCCTTTAGACAGTACTATCCCACTATTGAGAAGTAGGTAGCACCGTCGTTGGAGTTATTCGGGTCAATTCGATTATAGGGACAATGTGGTCACCAAAGCAATAGTAGGACGCCTTAGCGGTAACCCTAATGTCCTAGATCCTTTTTTATCCGAGGCAACCGTTTCGAGGCAACTGGATCTTTAGACAGGAGGGCGACCTCTAAAACACCCTATACTTGATGACCACCTCGAGGCAACCAAGAGAGGCGTACCCTAGGAGTGGCATGTGCGAGTGTCAGATTCAGTTAAGATTATCTTGTACATGTTTCAGGGTGAGCTACGTTTTGATTTTAATTTCATACAAGTCTTGTCATGCATTGTTAACAGTTAATAATTTACGGGAAATAAAGTGCGGAAAATTAAATCTACGCTATTACAAGGCGCGGGTATATACATCGCCAAAAACAAACCCTTTGGAAAAAATAAATTGCGAGAAAATAAATAAAGCGATAAAAGAGGTCCTAATTACACTATTACATTCCCGGAGCAGATACATCAAAATAAATATGCGCGCAAAGAAATTAAATCGGGGACATCCTTAGGGTTTTGACCCTTTTTGAGAAAAGAATGGAATTGGTCCTTTTTTACATTTAATTAAATATTTAACCTAAAACTAATTAATTAAATAATTAAGAAGAAAAAGTATTTTTTATGTTTTTATGTTTTTAATGAAAATAAAAATAAAAGAAATTAAAAGTTGCCAAGAGAAAAAAACCCTAATTCTAAATTTATTTTATATTTGTAAAAAAAAAAGAAGCCAAAGTTAACCTAATTAATAAAAAGGACTAAATTGATTAATTTACATTTATTTACAAAAATTAATTGAAATTAATAAAAATATTTTTTAGGTTTTCTGAATTTTATTGTGAAAAATAATTTATGAATTAATTAAATAATAGTAATAATAATTATTAAAAGAAAATAAAAAAGAAAGAAAATAAAAAAAGGGAAATAGAAACCAGGGGGTGTTGGACCCAATATGGAGGTGGATTAGCAAATTCTTGGCCCATTTGTTTCAAGCCTGCTTTGACTTTCTGGATCAGGTGCGTGTTCATTGACTAGGGAATACCATAGTCTTTCATCTTTGGCCACTGGTTTTGAGTGGGAAGACACTTGGCGCCTGGGATTTGGAGATGTGTGGTGGGCATCATTGGAAAGCGCTGCATGAGAATATGTTAAAAAAAATATCATAGAGCTTTAGGGTGGACCTGGGAATCGAACCCAGGTCCCAATGGTTACCGGCCAGATCACCAACCACTAGGCCATCACGATGCATTTGTAATTAAGATAAACCATGAATATAATATTAAAACATTAGTGCACGTATTGTAAAACAAACAAAAAGCGCGCGCCATTTGAATCATCCAGTAGCACGCTTACAACACATCATCGTCCTCGTTTGCCTGTAAAAAGAATAAAGAGATAGAGGGGGTTTTTAACCCCCACAACCTGCAAGCACAATTAATAGCGATTAGGTCCCTGATGCATATAAATATTTCGCGAGCATGGGGTTTGATTCGTCTGGCCTTGACGAATCCAACCATGGGCACTAGAAGTCTTGATTTTTCCTATGCTGAAAAGCCCTAATCTGGAAGCTTAGAAACCCTAGAATTCATCAATGGTGATTTCTGTTTCAGGGCGTTTTAATACAATTAAACTACACCAAAAGCTTCCTGTGGATCCTATTAACACAAAACAATCACAATAGCATGTTAAATATGCATGAATCAAAGTATATGATTTTGGAAAAATTGTTCAAACCGTAAAACTGTTCTTGCGTGTTTCTTGAGCTTTAAGGCTTGTTTTTGATTGCTACACGCTTCTGGGAGTCCCTGCAATAGATTAGAATCAATAGAAAGCTTTGAATCACGTTAAATTATGGAAAATAGTTTTCAAGCTTTTCTTGATTTTTTTGGAATTGGTTTATGGTTTTCTGCAGAGTTTTCACGTGTGATGCATTAGGGTTAGCTTCAGTATATATAATAGAACTGATTTAGGTTAAAATCTTGGTCAAAGATCCATGGAATTATGATTTGTATATTTTATTTTCAATCAAATATTTTTCAATCTTTTTGATTGAAAAACCTTGCCAAATTGGGAGATTTTGGTCCCCTTGATGTGCACATGAAATCTCCAGCTTGTCTTGAGCTTATTTGCCTCACAAAAGATTGAGAAAAACATATCTTGATATTTTCCTACATTTTAAATCAATTAAATGAATTAATATTAATAAAAAATCCAATTAATTAATAGAAAATGAGAAAATAAATTCAAATAATCCCAATGGGTCGTGCATAGGCCTTGGACAATGTTTCAAGAAGAAATTTGAGGCCCATTAGCAAAAATGATGTGTTTTGAGCAAAGTTGACTTTTGCAAATTCACAAAAATTTCCCAACTTCTCCAATGCATATCTTGCTCAATTTTGATCATATGAACATGTTCTTGGACATTTTGGAAAGGTCTTGAAGTCCTATAACCAATGCCTTTGGTCCCATGTCATTTGGATTTACCAATCTCAAGTTATGGTCTTTGACTTAAAGTGCATTTTTGTTGACTTTTGAAATTGACCTATAATGTAGAAATTGATAACTTTTTGTGAGAGCGTTTCTTGGACTTGGAATGTGAAGATGAGTTGCAGGAAATGTCATCCCCTTCAAAATGAGCATTGGATGGGATTTTTCTGATGAACCATGAAAAAGTTATGCCTTGGTCAAGATACAGTTGACTTTTCAACTGTCCAACAATAGCAACTTTTAGCACCTTGATGATTTTTGAGCCATTCTTGTGGAATCATGATCAAGACTTGATCAAATGATGATTGTGGCCTCAAAATAAGATGTTGACCAAATTTTTTGACTTTTGACTGTAAAATGACCATTTTGCCCCTGCAGTTGATTGTGAAGCAAATGGGCTTTTTGACTGTGCAACTTGGCACTGTGAGTCTTGAAACTTGCCATGTAGGTGCTTGACAATATATATAGGCCTATGGGACTTGATTGAGCCATTGAAAACCTCAAATTCTTTGCAAGAACCAAAACCCTAATTTTGACTGGCTTAGAAGATGGTTTGACTGTGCAACCCCTTGAGAAATCTTGAGCCATTTGAATATGATTCTTGTTAAATCTTGGAGAATATGGGAGGGAAAATTTTGGGGTACAACAGCATGCATAATTTGTCTTTGATTAGGGTGATCTATTTGTCAATTTTTATATCTTGTCATATACCCTAATTACTAGCATATATTGAAAGTAATAACAGTGCAGAAATGTAAAGTTCTACACTATTACAATATTTGAGGGGATGGGGGTACATATTTATGAATGGGGGTTGCAAGTTAAAATTCTAGGTTACTTATTACAACCATATTGAAATAGACAATAATATACAAAAAATGTAAAATGTTTGTTTGTTTAAAAAAGAAATAACATTTGCTTAAGAAAATATTTTTTGTCTTTTTATATTAAAAGAAAATATATCATGCAAATATAAAATATTTTTGGTGTTTTTGTTTTTGATTAGAAATAAAATATAATATAATGGCAAAAATAAAAGAGAAGAAAACATAACCAACGCAAAATAGAAGAGGTCAGAAGTTCTGACGTTAACTTGCTGCACAAACAGAAACATGTTAGCAAAATATGGAAGTTCAGAAGTTTTGGACCTTTTGAAGATTTTAGAAGTTCTCAGGAGTTCGGACATAACTGTCAGAACTTTGCCTCTCTCCTGGCCAGTCAGAACATCTGCAGCTTAGTAATTTACAGAACAGAAGTTGCATGCATAATAGTTATGACAAATTTCATGAAATATCAGAAGCAAGAATCAGAGGCAACATGTATTTGCTAGTTCTAATTCTGAGTCCTATTTTCTTTATGAAACTCTGGGCTGGGATTTCTTTTACTTAGGCAAGCAAATGCAAGAATTTTCAGAGTATGTATATCATCAGGATCAGAATGTCTACATTGTGCTGAATGTGCAAAATCTGACAATGCTTAGTCAGTTATGAAGAGAGTCAGAAAAACTTACCTTGCACCTTGAAAGGATTATGTGAACGGGAGGTTGTTCTTGAATTTTGGTGATGTTCTGAGTAGCTTCTTCACGTACTCAGCAGGATGGAAGTTTGCAACTTCTGAGGCAGCCAAAAGGGTGATATTCTGACTCCTTTATGGTGAAAGTGAATGGAGAATGTGTTATTGTTTGGTTATAGAATCTGGGATGGCTTTAATCAAGAACACTTGATGCAGTTGGGGCAGTCAAGTGGCAACAACATCACCTGCTTGATGTTGACTTACTCTTGAAGTAAGCTTGAGCAAGTGGTGGTTCATTGCATTCAAGTTGGAGGTTTAACAGCGTCTCATCTGGATTTGGCAGCGTGAATTAAGGAAAAGTATAGACAGCGCATTGGCCTAGTATACTTTTGCACATAAATTTGTCTTCCCAAGACAGTAGGGGTACACGTGGGGAAAATCCCTTGAATACAAACTCAGAGGCGGTTGTGAGCATTAAATGAGTTCCCATGTGATACTCTGGATCCTTGCTTGACTCTGGATTAGAAGTTCTGCTTCAGCATGGCATCTCATCTTTTGATTCTCTTATCTTCTGACTTCAACATGTTCTAAGGGATCCTTCAGAACTTCCAGTATACTTACATCACGCTTTATTACCTTCTTTGACTTAAACTCTGCAAACTTTGACTGGACCGTTATGAACACTGGCTCAGAAGTTCTGACTAAACTTCTGTCTTGAGAACATCAAGAATTTGCTGACTGTGAACAATGGCTCAGAAGTTCTGAAATTGTTATATTTCTTGAATACTTAGAAAATTTTCTAAGTCTTTAGAATTTGATTCTTCCAAAGTAAGATTTGACTTTTGAAACTCTTGATGAAGCAAACTTCATATTCCAACATGTCTTGATGAAATATGATTTTTTTGATTTGATTTTGATCCAAAAGTCAAAGTCAGACTTCTTCAGCGTGCAAATGACCATTTTGCCCTTATGAATGGCTTGCTTGGAAAATTTGTTAATTCAAGGCCTGGGGACTTGATGAAAGCGAACCCGAGGATCCAGGGTGATCCCTTGAGAAATGATAGGGAAATTTTTTAGGTTCAACAATATGGTTAGCCACTTGAACTCTTTTCGGTATGTAGAGATGGATGGCGAATTCATTAAGACTCCCTGTCAGACTTTTGAAGTTATCCCTCCAGCCGCTACTAAAGATGTTTCTGCCATTCCCAAAGTTACCAGGGTTCCACCCATGATGGCTTTGTCGAAAGACGCTAAAGCCGTTGTAGAAGAAGGTGGTTGTACTGTTTGGGGTCAGCTTCCTAACATTCCATATAAATATGACAAATTTGGTTTGGGTTTCACTACAGAGGATCAGAGGGATGTTCGTCATGCTCGTGCTGGAAGACCACCATTCCGCATCAGCAACAACAATCAACTCTATAGAAGATGCTAATAGTGATTACGACCTTGACAACTGAGTCTTTCCTACCATTGGCAACAAGCTCAACAACTGGAAGGCGGAAAACATTATTTCTATCTCATTTAGTCAGGAGTAATAGCTGCATTTCTATTTTTATTGATTTTAAAGTCTGGTTATGTAATATTTAAACAATGACTTTAAGCCTTGTGGCTTACCTGAGACACAATGTTTCATTTAATAAAGCATTGGATGTTTTGCATTCAAATTTTGTGCTCTCTGTCTTTCTTTTTACTTTTATCATTTCCAAATAGCTATGTGTTCTTACACACACCCAAATAATAAATTGCAGATCCACATCCGCTATGGATCATGTTGATAACGACTCTACTATTGCCACTTATGACTTTGAAAATCCAATCTACCAAGCCGAGGACGAAGGTGAGGAAGATTGTGAAATACCGGGAGAACTTGCCAGACTGTTAATGCAAGAGAAAAAGGCTATTCAACCACATGAAGATCCAGTTGAAGTTGTAAATCTGGGTACTGAGATGGACAGAAAAGAAGTCAAGATACGCGCCAACCTAGAGGGCAGTGTCAAGAACAGGTTGATTCAGATGTTGCATGAATATGTTGAGATCTTTTCTTGGTCATTCGAAGACATGCTAGGGCTCAATATGAATATTGTGGTTCACCGTCTGCCGATGAAAGAGGGTTGTTCTATAATCAAACAGAAGGTTCATCGCATGCGTTCCGAGATGTTAGAGAAGATTAAGGCCGAGGTTATGAAACAATTCAACACAGGGTTCTTAGCAGTGACATCTTATCCTCAATCGGTCATAAATGTGGTTCTGGTGCCAAAGAAAGACGGCAAGGTACATATGTGTGTAGACTACAGGGATCTGAATAGGGCGAGCCCCAAACATGACTTCCCGCTCCCACACATTGATGTTTTGGTCGACAATACCGCTCAACATAAGGTATTTTACTTCATGGGCGGTTTCTCAGGATATAATCAAATCAAGATGGAACCTGAAGACATGGAGAAAACTACCTTTTCACACAGTGGGGCACTTTCTGTTACAAGGTGTGATACGGTGGCATAACTGACTGTTTTTTGTTACTACTGGTTTTGTGTTTTTTGTTTGCAAATGTATGGTAAGCAAGAGTCGCCACCGTCTTATATTTCATCCAATACAGGAAAAGGGAAAAAGAACTTAAAAAACATTTTTCGAGATGTTTCTGAGTACGGGGGTAGATTACAAAAAGGGAAGGTGTTAGCACCCTTTGTATCCATGGTTTTCCATGGGCTCTTAGGTACTTGCTCATTTTTAAATTGCTTTTGTGTGTTTGAAAAAGTTTTGAAATTTCCTTAGTGTGGCGTTTCACTTTATGGTAACCCTTGTATAGTCCTCAAGAGTGTGATAAAGTGTTTTTGAAAACTTTAGTTTGAAAAGTTTGTTTGAAAGTGTATGGTGTAAAATTTGTTTGAGCAAGTACTTAGGAGTTTCTACCTACTCGAAAAAGGCTGTTAGTTTTCTTATTTCCTTTAGACAACGCTATCCTACTATTAAGGAGTAGGTATCTCCATCGTTGGAGTTTAAGGGACAATCGAAAAGGAAGATCTTTCTGAGGCAACATTCGAATGGGTCATTTTTGATCTTTTGGGACTAGAGGGAAACCACTAAAAATCCCTATGCTTCATGACCGTTTACCGAAGGCAACCGAAGTGGGGAAAACCCTAGGAGTGAGCATGTGCAAGTGTTTGATTTTCAGTTATTTATCTTTGCACAGTTAGGGTTTTCTACTGTTTTAAATTATGATCTTTTGCATACAATCCTATTATCAATCATCTAACAGTTTATAATGACGGAAAGGAAAAGTGCGAGAAATTTAAACCTAACTATTACAAGGCTTTGGGGAGGGGGATTACATAATCAAAAACTTAGGGAAAACAGTAAATGAAAATAGCAATAAACCTAATTAACAATTACAAACTCGGAGCAATTACATTAATTAGAAACATAAACAAAAAAATGCGTGCGAGAATAAATTAAACGAGGGATTAAAATTAAATTCAAAAACATTTAATTAGTGAATAAAGAGAAAATATTTTTTTGGAGAAAAGTAATTAATTTTGCAAATTAACCTAATTTCTAATTAATTTTAATTATGAAAAAAAAGAATTTTAGTTATCCTAATTAACTTAATTAATTAATGAAATTAAATATATTATATAAAAAAGTACCTAATTCTAATTTTTTGTGTTTTTATGATTTTTTATTTAATTAAAAAAATAATGATTTTGTAAAACAATTAAAAACCAATAATTAAGATAAGAAATTAAAAAAGAAATAAAATGGGCCTGGTGTGAAAGTAATTTTGGGAGGTGCATGGTTGAATTTTCCAGGCCCATAATAGTTGGCCCAAGGCTGGCGCGTGATCCAATGAGGATCACCTTTGGAGAGTTCACCATGGGGATTGGTTGATTGGACGCTGGATCTGATCTTGGGAAGATCTAATGGTTGGACCTGGAGGCGCATGATGGACGCTTGGTTGTGAGATGCACTGGATCTGCAAAGAAGTTGTAAGAAAAATAATATGCATACGCCTGGGATCGAACCCAGGACGCTTGCCTGACACGTTCGTTCCTGGACGATCTGCGCTGGAAGGCTTAGTTGTTAATATAATAAACAAAATAAATTATAATCTAAACAAAGTAGTGCGCCCAGAAAAACGTATGAATTTCAAACCGTCCAACCAAGCTTGGACACACCATCATCTTCCTCACTGGGACTGTTGTTTTAGAAAGGGATTTTACCTACAGTCCAATTCGTCACTATAGCCTATAGTGACGATTCTTGATTGTAGCTATAAACCTGCAAAACTCTAAAATGCAATTCAAGCAGAATAAATCCCAACCAAGGGCATGAATCGATTGGAAACAATCCCCTAAGCATGAATGTTCCCTTAATTTGGCCCAATTTCTCCTGTGTACAGAGTTCCCAATTTGGGACCCCAAAACCCTAGCAATGGTGTATCACACCTCCTACGTCTAAACACGAATTCAACTATACAGAAAGCTTGTACTCATTCATGTGAACAAGAATATGTGATCAAAACAAGTTTATGGTACATGAATCAATGAATTTGAGTTTGAGAAAAAGAAAGCAAACCGTGGGCGTGGATGATGCGATTCTGGAAGCTTTGATGCTGGGAAACGATTGGAAAAGCTTATGGGAGTACCAAGGAACGTATTGCAATCTTCAAATCCCCTTGAGGAGGGCTGCAATGTGGAATCCGATTTGAGTTTTTCTTTAAATTTTTGGAAGCTTTTTCTTTCTCTTTTTGAGGCTGGCTGTGCACATAAAACTTCCTCTCCAGGGTTGACAACACTTGTGTATATGTACTGAATCAAATTAGGTCATTATAATTGGAAAGAATCAAAAGATTGATGGAATGATTTTAAAAAGAAATCAAATCTTGAAAAGTTACCATGTATGAAGATTTTGTGTCCATTTGACCTTGCACTATTTCCTTGGCTTTTTGACAGCATATAAGATCTTCATTCAATGCAAAAATCAATCCTAAAACAAATTATATGATTTATTTGGATTTATTTGATTTTATTTAATTTTTAAATGAATAAAAAATCAAAATAAATTAAATAAATGAGTAAATAAGGCATGGGGGGTCCCATAGGTCGTGGACCATGCTAGGACTGAGATTCAATCTTGAAAAGATGGGCCCATGTGGAAAAAAAATGCAATTTTGGGCATTGTTGACTTTGTGCAAATTTCCAAAAATGGCCAACTTTGACAATGCATATCTCTCCCAATTTTGACCCTAAGAGGGTGTTCTTGGACTTTTAGAAAGCTTAGGATTTCCTTAAACAACCCTTTTGGTTTAATCTCAATTGGATCTTCCATGTTCATGTAAGGAGCTTTGATCCAAAAGGTGTTTTTGTTGACTTTTTGAAATGACCTATAATGTCTGAATTTATATTTTTCATGAGTGCATTTTTTGAACTTGAGGTATGAAGATGAGTTGTAGGGAATTGTATTCTATTCAAAATGATCCTTGGATGAGGAATTTCTGATAAAGTATGAGAAAGTTATGCCTGGTCAAAGTTTGGTTGACTTTTCCTATAGAAACCCTAATTTAGTAACTTTTGAGTTTTGATGAATTAGGAGCATTCCTTGAGGAATCATGATCAACCCTTGATAAAATGATGGATATCACCTCAAAATGTTGATGTTGACCAAAATTCTTGAAGTTTGACTGTATGTGGGTCATAATTGACTTTTGCCCTAACATAGTTGATTTTTAGGAATTTGAGCAGTTGACTGAGAAAACTTCTTGTGCAAGGCCTGAAACTTGGCATGGATGATCTTGAGTACATATTAGGGCAATGGAAACCATTTAGGACACTTGGAACTCAAACATCTTGATGAGGAGTGAAACCCTATCTTGAGGCTCATTGTCTTAGGAGGAGGATTTGTCTGGTCAATCCTTAGTCAACTTGAGCAATTGAGGACCTCTAGGAGTATGTTTTGTGTGAAAATGGGAGGGAAAATTTTGGGGTACAATAGCTGCCACTGTTCAATCTTATTAAACCCGAGGATGTAGATTGGTTGGTCTGTCTTTCGTGATCTGGAGGTGGAAGATGATTGAACACTAGAGTGCCCAGAAATTTGCACTCGAATGAAGTGAATGTCAATCGATAATATCGGGAATGAGCTTACAGATGCTATTTGGAAGGTGACAGAGAATTGTCAGAGATGGGCTTAAATATGCCATCCAGAAAATATATCGGTTGCGTTAGAGATCCTTTACGAGAATTTATGTACCTGCCGTTGAGGAGGACTTCGTTGGGGAATGTCGATTGATGTCCTGGGAAATAGAGTCTAGGAGCTTTGGTTGTCCATTACTCTACTGGGAAATTAACTCTTGATTGATGAGACAAAAATGAGCTGTTATCTGGTCGTAATTCAGGCTTCATGTCGACTTACTTGGGAATATGAAATCGACCGTAGCTGTTGTCCGGAGATAAAAGATAAGGAACCTGGGTAGTAGGGTTACTTCGAAATGAAAGCCTGGATAGCAGGCCTGTGAGAAGGAACCTGGATAGTAGGGTTACTTCGAAATGAAAGCCGGGATAGTAGGGCTATAAGAAGGAACCTGGATAGTAGGGTTACTTCAAAATGAAAGCCTGGATAGTAGGGATGTGAGAAGGAACCTGGATAGTAGGGTTACTTCAAAATGAAAGCCTGGATAGTAGGGCTGTGAGAAGGAACCTGGATAGTAGGGTTACTTCGAAATGAAAACCTGGATAGTAGGTCTATAAGAAGGAACCTGGATAGTAGGGTTACTTCGAAATGAAAGCCTAGATAGTAGGGCTGTGAGAAGAAACCTGGATAGTAGGGTTACTTCGAAATGAAAGCCTGGGTAGTAGGGCTATGAGAAGGAACCTGGATAGTAGGGTTACTTCGAAATGAAAGCTTGGATAATAGGGTTGTGAGAAGAAACCTGGATAGTAGGGTTACATCGAAATGAAAGCCTGGATGGTAGGGTTATGATAAGGAACCTGGATAGTAGGGTTACTTCGAAATGAAAGCCTGGATAGTAGGGCTGTAAGAAGGAACCTGGATAGTAGGGTTACTTCGAAATGAAAGCCTGGATAGTAGGGCTGTGAGAAAGAACCTGGATAGTAGGGTTACTTCGAAGTGAAAGCCTGGATAGTAGGTGTGATACGGTGGGAGAACTGACTACGGTTTTGCGTTTGTTTTCGCAAATGTTTCGGTTGAGCAAGAGTCGCCACCGACTTTTTATTTTATCCTAAGGAAAGGTTTAAAAAGCACAGCAAAAACCTTTGAGATTTTTCTTGGGTTCGGGGAGTAGATTATAGAAGGGGAAGGTATTAGCACCCCTTCTATCCATGGTTATCCATGGGCTCTTAGGTACTTGCTTAGATCAACTTGCCTTAGTTTTCAATTGTTTGAAATGGTGCTTTGTGTGTGGTTTTGAAAAATGTTTTGAAAAGATGCCTTGTGCTAGGCTAACCTTGTAACAATTCTTTACTCGAATGTTTTACAAAAGGTGTTTTATCTTTTAAAAATATGTTTCAAGGGTTTGAAAAGTTGATTTTGAAAGTGTTTGTGAAGTGGGTTTGGAAATTAGGCAAGTGTTTTCTTTGCAAATTGACAAGTACTTAAGAGTTTATCTACCCTAAAGCTTTCTCAAAGATTTTTGTCATGTTTTAAGCCCTTTTGACAAATTTGTTCCACCATTGCATTTGGTGGACAATCTTGTCTTAGGAGGTGAGAGGGACAGGCGCGGGTCATCGTTTGGACCATAATTGTAATAGTGTTAAAGGCCTTTGGGCAATTTTCTTTAAGGGACTTGATCATTTGTTTTTGTTTGTTTTGAAAAGTTTTATCGAGGGACTATGATCATTCAAATTGTTTGTTTTGCCCAAAGAAATTCAACATGCAATATGGCCCAATTATTTGAAGGCAACAAAATGGAATACCCTAGGGGTGCAAGTGTGAGATGTGTTGTTTATTTTCATGCTCATTTATCTTGTATTAGGTCAAACTATTTTTTATCGTTTTTTCGCATGCAAACCCTAATTCTAACATGGCATAATTAGAAAGCGTATAAAGTGCGAAATTTAAATTCCTACGCTATTACAATATAGTAATATAGGGAGGGGGGTACAAATTTACAAATGGGGGATATTTAGACAAGAATTTAAATCTAGGCTATTACATCACTTGTTTTGAATATTTACAAGGTAAATAAATTGCACAATTAAATAGAAATTAAATAAATATGCAAAATGCAAAAAGAAAGTTTTTATATGTATGAAAAAAGTATGGTTTATGTAATATAAAACAAGGAAATGAAAAGGTATTATTTTTGAGTATTTTCATATTTAGGGCAAAAACCCTAATTTTAATCAAAATGTATATTAATTACTTAATTCATATAATATTTATTATTTACATACAAAAATAAAATAAAATGTAGTATGTTTGTAAAAAAGGGTATTTTTTAGTATTAAATATTAAAAAAAATAAAATATGTACATTTTTGGTATTTTTATTCTAAGTATATTAATATATATATATGTATACTTATATTATTTAAAATATGTATTATATACAAATAATAATAATATTCAAATTTTTTTAGAAAATTGTATTTTTTACATGAAATATTTTTAGAGTGTAATGTAAAATAAAAAATGAAAATGAAAATGTATTTACATTATTTTTCTATTTATCCTAAATAATAATATATATACATATATGTATAAATCAAAAGAAAATCAAATAAATACCAAATAAAATCAAAAAATGATGAGAAAATTATTTTCAAAATTTTAATATGCTGAGAAAAAATAAACAAGTTGAACAAAAAAAGAAAAAAGTCAAAAATATTAAAAATGAAGCAAATGGGCTCAGGGGTGTGAAACAGAAAAAATGGTGTGGATAGCAAAATGATACAGGCCCAGCCCAATCCACTTCTTCTTCAACCTTTGGCCAAAAACGCGCGCCTTGTTACAGAGATTCAAACATCCTGATTCTTTGAGATTTTGCACAAACTTTCAACACAAAACATGTCAAGCATTGAATCACGATTCCAAATATATAAAAAACTCATCCTAACTCTCAGAAATGAGAGAGAATTTTATCAATCCCAAATCATGACCTAAACTTTCTGCCATTTTCAAAGCTTAAATTCTCTCAACTCAGGCAAAAGAAATGAAATGTAAAGCTATGTACATGCTCAGGGCTATGAGTAGAACCTTGTTTCTTCACAAACTTAAGACTAAAGATGCATAATAAGAGAGATACAAGTTCAAAATTTTACCTATTCAGTTGAACTTCTATCTGGAGAATGAGGAACTTTCAGTGCAAGGTGATGATTGGAAAAGCTTCCTTGAGGTCCAGGGATGCTATTCCAATGTTTACTTTGTCTTGAAAGCTTCTGAATCAAGCTGTAGAACTTCACCTGCAAGTCAAAGATATGAAAATGGTGGAGGTGGTTAGAGCAATTACAGATCGTGCCTTAGCTTCTGGATAGCTTGCATAGGTTGTAAGTAAGGTAGAGGAACAAGTTTGGGCCAGAAAGCTTGAAGGGATTGAGAGATGGCACTCAATCTGCAGGGCTTGCTCTGTTTGAGCAGTTTGATGGTGTTTCTGAGATGGAGAGTGTTTGAGGGGTCAAGGATTCGTGCAAAAGCTTGGTTGGGATGTTTGGAATGTGTCCACAATATTTGCTTTCTTGTTCTAAGGCTGAGATGGAAGTTGTTACAAGTTATGGAATTTTTCTTCTTTCTTAAGCAACAAAAACAAGTTGACTTTCTAGGCATGTAGGGGGCCTCCTAATGTGCTGCATAATATTCTCTTGATCAGAGCAATTTGTCCATAATCTTGTGCCAAAAGGATTTAGCTTGTACTTGTTGGATTTCTAAATTGACATAAAGTGAACTTTTACCAAAATGGCTAATTTGCTTTATCTAGAAATGGATCAATCTTGTGTACAATGCTTGAACTCATGGAACAACACCTTGGCACAATGAACAAGCATTAAATTATGGAGTGTAACTTGGTTTAAGGACCTGTAATCTAGCCTAAAGCATGCTGAGTTCAAATTTGCAAAGTTATGGACATGGAACTTGGTCATGAACAAAGTGGTTTTTTGCTATATTGTGAAATTTGATTCTCTCTAACCATGAGGTTGTTTGAGAAGTTCTTGGACCTTTTGGAAAGCTTGGAATGTGTACTACAATCCACCTTTGAAATGCAAATTGAAATTCCAAGTGGAAGTGTATGAAAAATGGCCTTGAAGTGGGGTAGAAAACCTTGTCAAAATAGGTTAAAATTCTACTAAGTTAAAAATGGTTTAGTGCCCCTATTCAAAAAATTGTAACTTGAGATACAAGCTTCAAATGAGAAAACTTTGTGAATCAAAGTTGTAGATTATGCAACAATCTACAACTTTCATGTTTTGACTTTTGTTTGAATCCAAATGGATCTTGGTGAAAAGGTGCGGCAAAGTTGGGAAAAAATTAGGGTTTTTCATAACTTAGAAAAATTCTAAGTTATGAAAAATTCCATTTTCTAACCCTAATTTGCAATTTGTGATTTCTTGGTGAACAAGTTTCATGATTTGGCATATTTTGATGAAAAGTGAATCTTGACTCTTGATTTTGACCAAAAAGTCAAAGTTTGACTTTTCAGTATACAGTCAAAACTGATCAATTGACTGGGAAATTCAACTGTCAATCTTGTGTACTTGGGATCTTTTGAACTTGTTGAGCATGTCAAGATAATTCCATGGGGTCCTTGAGTCCATATGTGAGCTTGGTTTTCCATTGGCTAGGTCAAACAGTCAAAAATTGCCTCTGTACAGTCAAAACCCTAAAAATGACCATTTTACCCTTTTAGTGATCTGATCAAATTTCTTGTGGAATTGTGATCCAAACTTGATCAAATGGTTCATATGAGTTCATAATGTTGATGTGGATCAAATTTCATGAGATTTGACCGTCAATTGGCCACAGTTGACTTTTTCCCCAATACAGTTGATTTCTAGGTCAACTGTCCAATTGACTGGGCAAAATTTGGAATCAGGACTTGAAACTTGGTATGGATAAACTTAGGAGGTCAA
Organism: Vicia faba; assembly: GCA_948472305.1. Lineage (NCBI taxonomy): Eukaryota > Viridiplantae > Streptophyta > Magnoliopsida > Fabales > Fabaceae > Vicia > Vicia faba. The sequence continues at coordinate 1,710,272,324 of OX451737.1, read as the reverse complement.
TATGAAGCAAGAAAGTCATCTTGGGCATTTTAGGTCAAAACATCTTTGTGCAAACACAAACCCTAATTTGGGGTTAGCAGTGCAAGGAGGAGTCTTGAGCAGATGAAACCCTAACTGGATCTTGAGCTTCAAGAGCTTTGTGAGGAGAAATCAATGAGAAATGGAAGGGAAAATTTTGGGGTACAACAGTTGCCCCTGTTCAATCTTCTTGGACCTGAAGAGTTAGATTGGCAAGCTTGCCTTTCGTGACTCGAGGGTAAAAGGAGATTGGACACTAGAGTGCCCGGAAATTTGCACTCATCAAAGCACTGGATGCGGGAATGGGCTTAGAGATGCCATTTGGAGATGGGCTTAACGATGCCATCTGGGAGATGGGCTTAACGATGCCATCTGGGAGAGTGACAGAAACTTGTCGGGGATGGGCTTAAAGATGCCATCTGGAAGGGAATATTAGGAAAGTGTCCAAGCTTTGGACCATTTCTAGATTGGGGGTCTGAACAAGCAATAGGTTGATATCCGTTGTTGGGAGGAACCTGCAAGCTGTTTTCAGGAAGTTGCATCTAAACAAGTTGATAGATTAACATCCGTTACTTGGGAAGAATCCATGAATTGTTTTCAGAAGTCTTGAGAAGAATCTGAACAAGTGATAGGTTAACATCCGTTTACTTGGAGAACCCGTGAACTGTTTTCAGAAATCTTGAGATTGAATCAGCAATAGAGCAGCATCCGTTGTTGGGAAGCTTCCGTAAACTGTCTTTAAAAAGTTGCATCTGAACAAGTCGATAGATTAACATCCGTTACTTGGGAAGAATCCATGAACTGTTTTCAGAAGTCTTGAGAAGAATCTGAACAAGTGATAGGTTAACATCCGTTTACTTGGAGAACCCGTGAACTGTTTTCAGAAATCTTGAGATTGAATCAGCAATAGAGCAGCATCCGTTGTTGGGAAGCTTCCGTAAACTGTCTTTAAAAAGTTGCATCTGAACAAGTCGATAGATTAACATCCGTTACTTGGGAAGAATCCATGAACTGTTTTCAGAAGTCTTGAGAAGAATCTGAACAAGTGATAGGTTAACATCCGTTTACTTGGAGAACCCGTGAACTGTTTTCAGAAATCTTGAGATTTGAATGATTTTAGTCTGTCGACTGATCTTACCTGAAAAGGCAAAGAGTTAGTTGTATGCAATGCTATGATGCATGATACAATGTATATTTTGTGTTATGAATGTAAATGGATGTGCATGTAAGCTGGAGAGCTGTCTTGCACAGGATAGATGAATCCGGGATAGCGGAAGATAGAAGTATCCTGACTGCTGCTGGGGAAGATAAGTCCTGGGTCGTTGCCGGGGAACCTGGAGCTTGGGTTGTATACCAATCTTCTGGGAAATTCCTGAAGTCTTCTACTGGGGAGTACCAAACTAGTAGACTTAATGCTGGGGAGGCCAGATTGAGAATCTTCAGCTTGGAGAGAAGTATCTCTGGAGATTTTACTGGGGAACTCAAGATTTTCTTCCTAAAACTCTGTGGGGAGAAGGTTTGAAAGTCTGACTCCGCTGGGGGTTGTCCATTTGAAGCTTTTGATCTGCTGGGGATACTGAGGCTTAAACTCTGAGGGAAAATGATTTCCGGAAGATTCTCTGGCTGGGGATTTGCAAAGATAAACTCCTACGGGGATAGTATTGATAAGTTATTGTTGGGGGAATTTTGAGGAACTCCGCTGGGGACGGGAAGAATTTTGGCGAGCGCGATCTCCCCTGGTGGTTAGCTGAGGATAACCCAGTTATAAGCCTTTGTGAGGAATAACTTTGAATAAAACTCGGAAGGGACGTCCGTACTCTGCGGGGAATACCTTTCAGAACCTTACTGGGGATAAGTTTCGAGAGTCTGCTGGAGATAGACCTCAGGGTTTGCCAGGGATGTGGATTACATATCTTGAGAGATTTCCTTTGAAAGGGTGTCAAAATATCCGTTTGTACTTTCATCCTATCAGTAATCCTTTTCTTAGGTTCAATTAGGAAGTGATCATGTTTCAAATGCATATGCCTATTTAACAAAACATTGGACGTTTCTCAAAATAAAACAAATAGTGCAAGAGAAAAAGAAAAAGGGAAATGACACAAATTTTGGGAAGAGTATTTGTATTGATTTTCTTTGGGTATATTTGTACAAAGGAGACAATCATCCTAGTAAGAGGATCTTGTCGTAAATATTTGAAAAATTTATACAAAACAAAGATGGCTATGTGAAATAATTCCATGGGATTCCATTCTGCTGTAGCTTTCACAACTCCGAACATCTGTCCATTCAATGCTTCGTTTGACGATGGCTGGATTGATCAGAAACCTGGAACCGGTTGATGAAGAGACTGTCTTTGAAGTGATCTGACGAGACATAGTCATACGCTTTAATTCCCTAACTTTTGCCTGAATCGCCCTTTCGGGTTTTCGATCCACCGGGAAACCCCTTTTTGCCCAAGCCGCCCTTTCGGGTTTTCGACTTGCCGGGTGTACAGATTTTTTTGTTTTTATCCCTAATTTTTGCCTGAACCGCCCTTTCGGGTTTTCGGTTCACCGGGATGCCCATTTTTTCCCAAGCCGCCCTTTCGGGTTTTCGACTTGTCGGGTTATTTTATGCGTAGTATCTTTTGACTATGTCTGCGTTCGCAGGGTGCGGCAAATCGTCGCCGTCCATGGTGGTCAGAATCATCGCACCACCAGAAAATATGCTTTTGATCACAAATGGTCCTTCATATGTAGGAGTCCATTTGCCCCTGGGATCACTTTGCGGCAAGATAATCCGCTTGACTACTAGATCTCCGACTTGATACACTTGACGTCTGACTTTCTTATTGAAGGCCTTGATCATCCGTTTTTGATACGTCTGACCATGACATATAGCCGCAAGTCGTTTTTCGTCGATCAGATTGAGTTGATCAAGTCGGGTCTGCATCCAATCATCTTCATTCAAACCTGCATCCTTCATAATTCTTAGAGACGGGATCTGAACTTCCATAGGCAAAACAGCTTCCATGCCATAAACCAAAGAAAATGGGGTTGCCCCAGTCGAAGTACGTATCGTCGTACGGTATCCATGCAGCGCAAACGACAACATCTCATGCCAGTCTTTGTAAGTGACTGTCATTTTCTGAATAATCTTTTTAATGTTTTTGTTCGCAGCTTCAACAGCACCGTTCATCTTCGGCCGATAGGGAGATGAATTGTGATGATAAATCTTGAACTGTTCGCATAATGCAGTGATCATTGTATTATTCAGATTTGTACCGTTGTCTGTGATGATCCTGTCGGGAACACCATACCGACATATGAGATTATGTTTGATAAAGCGGGCAATCACATTTTTGGTGACAGAGGCGAAGGAAGCTGCTTCGACCCATTTAGTGAAGTAGTCAATGGCAACCAGGATGAAGCGATGTCCGTTGGAAGCCGTGGGTTTGATCTCTCCAATCATATCAATTCCCCACATTGCAAAGGGCCATGGAGCAGTCAGGACGTTGAGGGGAACCGGAGGGATATGAACTTTGTCAGCATAGACTTGACACTTGTGACAAGTACGGGAATGTTGATGGCAGTCAGCCTCCATGGTAGACCAGTAATAGCCTGCCCTTAGGATCTTCTTAGCCATTGTATGCCCGCTCAAGTGAGTGCCAAATGGGCCGCTGTGTATATCAGTCATGATCAATTCTGCTTCAGCCTTATCCACACATCGGAGTAATACACAATCATGGCTTCGTTTGTAAAGGATGCCGTTGCTCAGGAAGAACTTAGCAGCGAATTTCCTTAAGAACTTCTTGTCATTCACGGAAGCTCCTTCAGGATAATCTTGGGTCTCGAGATACCTTTTGATTTCATGGAACCAAGGTTGTTCCACTACTTCTTCGGTATTAATCTCGTGACAATGCGCGAGTTCATCCATTCGCTCGATGGTGATTTGGGGAGCCTCGTTATCCCAGTTGAGTTTAAACATGGAGGACATTGTGGCTAGAGCATCTGCTAGCTGATTCTCTTCTCACGGAAAGTGCTCGAAGGTAATTTGCTCGAAGTGAGGCAACAATGTCAGAACATGTTCTTTGTATGGAATAAGATTAGGATGTTTGGTATCCCAATCTCCTTTGATCTGGCTGATGACCAAAGCCGAGTCCCCGAATACGATCAAAGATTTGATCCCCAAGTCTATAGCCGCCTTGAGACCAAAGATGCAGGCTTCATATTCAGCCATATTGTTTGTGCAGCTGAAGCAAAGTCGGGCCGTGAAAGGAGTGTGACATCCTTCCGGAGAAATGAGTACTGCGCCAATGCCGTTTCCGAGCGCATTTGAAGCACCATCAAAGTACAGGGTCCATCGGGATCCCTTTTCGGGTTCGTCATACGGTCCGTCACCTTTAATGTTGTCCAAATTCATGATGTCCTCGTCTGGGAAATCAAATCTCATGGGTTGATAGTCTTCGATAGCCTGATGAGCCAGATGGTCAGCTAATACACTCCCTTTTATAGCTTTTTGGGTGGTGTACTGGATGTCATACTCGGTCAAGATCATTTGCCATCTGGCTATCCTTCCAGATAAAGCGGGCTTTTCGAAGATATATTTGATAGGGTCCATTTTGGATATCAACAAGGTAGTATGGGTCAGCATATACCGTCTTAGTCGGCGAGCAGCCCATACCAAAGCGCATCAAGTTTTCTCGAGCAGTGAGTAGCGAGTCTCACAGTCGGTAAACTTTTTGCTAAGGTAATAAATAGCATGCTCTTTTCGACCAGACTCGTCATGCTGGCCCAAAACACACCCCATTGAGTTATCCAAGACGGTCAAATACATGATCAATGGTCTTCCTTCGACGGGTGGCATCAGAATAGGAGGTTCTAGCAAATACTCCTTGATTCTATCAAAAGCAGCTTGGCAGTCGTCGTTCCATTCAACTACCTGATCTTTTTTCAAGAGTTTGAAAATTGGCTCACAGGTAGAAGTCAGATGCGAAATGAATCTGGCAATATAGTTTATGCGCCCCAAGAAACCTCTAACTTCCTTTTCAGAACGGGGAGCAGGCATCTCTTGTATTGCTTTTACTTTTGCCGGATCGACTTCAATGCCTTTGTTGCTTACAATGAATCCCAGGAGTTTACCAGACCTAACTCCAAAAGTGCATTTGCTTGGATTCAGCCTTAACTTGTATTCTTTCAATCTGGTAAACAGCTTTTCCAGATGTTCAAGGTGCTCTTCCTCTGTTTGTGACCGAGCTATCATATCGTCTACGTAAACTTCAATCTCATGATGTATCATGTCATGAAATAGAGCTACCATGGCGCGTTGATAAGTTGCACCAGCGTTCTTCAACCCGAACGACATCACTTTGTAACAGAAAGTGCCCCATTGTGTGACAAAAGTTGTTTTCTCCATATCCTCGGGAGCCATCTTGATTTGATTGTAGCCCGAGAATCTGTCCATGAAGGAAAACACCTTATGCTGAGCTGTATTGTCGATCAAGATGTCAATATGAGGTAGCGGGAAATCATCCTTAGGGCTGGCCCTATTCAAATCCCGGTAGTCCACACACATTCTGACTTTGCCATCCTTCTTAGGCACTGGCACAATGTTAGCGACCCATTGAGGATAGGACGTAACAGCCAGAAAGCCAGCATTGAACTGCTTCATTACTTCTGCTTTGATTTTTTCAGACATGTCAGGCCTCATTCGGCGAACTTTTTGCTTGATCGGTGGACAATCTTCTCTTGTGGGGAGACGGTGAACCACGATGTCGGTGTCTAGACCTGGCATGTCTTCATAGGACCAAGCGAAGATTTCAACATACTCATTCAGTAACTGTACCAAGCGTTCCTTAACTTCTGGTTCCAGGTTGGCACCCACTTGCACCTCCTTCCGATTCTCCCTGGTTCCCAAGTTGACAGTTTCCAATGGCTCTTCATGCGGTAAGATGGCCCTTTCCTCTTGTTGCAGAAGTCTGGCTAGTTCCCCTGGTACTTCACAACCTTCGTCATCTTCATACTCGGCTAGATTGACCAGGTCTTCAGAGTTATTGAAAGATACAGCAGAATAGTCACCCATGGAATCCGGAGTGGATGGGTACCTGCATTGGTGAGTGTGGGTGTGTGTAAGGGATAGCCATCCTTAAACAAAAAAATGCAAAAGGAAAGAAAATGAACACAATCAGTTTATCAAATGAAAAACATCCAATGAATCATTAAACATGGCATATGAATATGAAAAATAGTCAAAACCCTTACAAGCGGACCTACATGCCCCGGGTAAGGCAGGAGGCGAAAAGATAGTGTACGGATTGTTTGAAAGTAAAATATTACAGACCAAATAGGAAATGTTTGATAGATAAATTACTGAGGAATAAAAGTAATGGGGACAAAGTCCTTAGCCTCCCAATTGCTCAACCCTCCTCTGACAGTTGGATGAATCCATTCTTCAAAGTTGCTTTCTTTGTCTTCATCTTCCAGGGCGTTGATTTGGTAAGGAGAAATTTTGACTGGCGCTCTCTCAATCTTTGACCGGCGCATAGCTTTCTGGCCAGCGGTGGTGAAACCTAATCCAAGCTTATCAACCTTATGCGGAAAATCGGGTAACTGCCCCCACGCTGAATTCTTCCCTTCTTTAACTGCAGCCCTTGCATCCTCCAGAGATGCCATCCTGGCCATCTGTCTCGGTGTCTCAGCTGCCAATTTCGCCATTGCTATCTCAGGAAGCACTTCTTCGAAATGTTGAAACGGTGTCTCAATGAACTCCCCTTCAACCTCCACATATCGAAAAGAATTTAAATGGCTAATCATATACTCTTCTTCGCCGTGGACCGTAATGATCTTTCCCTTTACAGGATATTTCAGCATCTGGTGCAAAGAGGAGGTAACTGCCCCAGCGTGGTGTATCCAAGGTCTACCTAGCAGGCAGGAATATGATGGACGGATGTCCATTACATAGAAAGTGGATTTAAACACCTCAGTACCTATTTTAACAGGAATTTCGACTTCTCCATGGACCATCCTCTTCGACCCATCGAAAGCTCTGACGACAATATCACTAGGCTTCAATTCCAACCCTTCGCAATCTAGCCGGTCCAAGGCCTTCTTAGGCAAAACATTCAGCGATGAACCGGTATCAACCAAAACATGTGCAAGGGTGGTTCCGCGACACTCGATTGAAATATGCAACGCATCATTGTGATTTCGGCCTTTAGGGGTCAGGTCGGCATCAGAAAAACCTAATCCATTGTCTGCAGTCAGACTAGCCACGCAATGTTGAAATTGATCTGCAGAGGTTTCCTGGGGCACATGAGCTGCCTTTAGAAACTTAATCAAAGCTTGAGCATGCGCTTCTGAGCAAAGCAATAGTGCCAGCATGGAGATCTTGGAGGGGGGTTTGCCCCAACTGTTCCACCACATCATAATCACTTCTCTTGATTATCCTCAAAATCTCGTCCATTTCTTTCTTGGAGGCTTCTGGAATCACCAAAGGTTGAGCCCTCGTCCTGACGGGCTCTTCTTGTATTCCCTTTCCTTTATCGGCAATGGTAGGAGAGAAAATACTAGGAACGAAAATTTCTTCAATCAAAGGAGTTCTAGCGGAGAGTTTTACTGGTGCAGGGATGACTCCTTTAGCTGACGAGGGTCCAAAGACTGCTCTTGGAGGAGCAATCTCTGGAGAAAATATTCTCCCGCTCCTGGTGATTTTGCTGGTGCCCGCAATGTTACTAATGCTGGCTTCTTCATCATCTGAATTTTCTTCAATTATCTCAACTTGCTTGATACCATGGTAGTAGATGTCACCACCATAGTTCCAAGGTATCGACTTCTCAGAAACATAGGGAACAGGCCCCGGCATTGTTATCTTCAAAGGTATAGACTTTGCAGCTGGTGTAATCTTAACTGGCTTTTTGACGGCCTCGGAAAGATTGGCGTGAATGGTTATGATTGAGACATTTTCAACATGAACTGGAACAGCAGGAACTTTTTAGAACAAAATTTGTCGGCTATCCATAAGGCCTTGGATGCCTTTCTTCAATAGCGGACAATCAAACGGCAGAGAGTGGCAACAGTAGCAGTCTTCTTTACATCCCGGGAAGATCCCGACCCCTAACAAATTCAATTTAATGGTTAACAGTGGAGTAGTCAGATCACTAACATCAGCAACATACAGATCCTCTTCAATGGCATTGACATTCCGACCGTGCTTTGGCATAGGTGCAGATATCACATTGGGTTTCTCCGGAGCGTCAAACTCTACCTCCTTAGCCTCTATCAGGTCCTGGATCTTATGCTTGAGTGCCCAACAATCATTGGTGTCGTGTCCAACACTGTCTGAATGATAGGCGCACTTAGCATTGGCATGATAATGCGGAGAGGATGTATTTACATTCTTTGGCGCCTCCTTGATAGTGGCAAGATTCAATTTCAACAGATGGGGAAGCACCTGCGCTGGAGTCATATTAATACGGGTGAACTGCCGTTGTGGCCTTTCCACCCGTTGCTGATTTGGTCTGGATTGGTTGTAGCGAGGCTGCTCACTCGGAGTGTTTTGAATCATTACGGCCCCCACAGTCGGCCGACGCTCCATCTTCCCTGCTCTTCTTTGAGAATATACCATAGCTGTCTCCTTCTTAAACGGCTTCTTCTCAACACTTGCAGCGACACCCTTCTGAATCTTTCCTGACTTGATGCCAGCCTCGATTCTTTCGCCCGTTAAGATCAAATCGGTAAACCCTGCGGAAGAGTTACCAATTAAATGATTGAAAAATGGCCCAGATAGGGTCCCAAGAAACATATCAACGAGCTCACGATCGGTTAAAGGAGGCTGCACCCTGCCAGCCAAATCCCTCCATTTTGGTGCGTATTCCTTGAATCCCTCACTTGTTCCTAGCGACATACCCTGAAGTTGGGTACGGGTAGGAGCAAGATCAGAATTATACTGGTATTGTTTATAGAAAGCGGTGGCCAAATCTTCCCAATTTCTGACACTGGTTCCTTCTAACTGATAAAACCATTCCAACTGAGCTCCCGCCAGGCTGTCTTGAAAGAAATGAATCCAGAGATTTTTATCTGCTGTATAGGGTTGAATCTTTCTCACATAGGACCTGAGATGCATTTTGGGGCAGGACAGCCCGTCATACCTTACAAACACTGGCACCTTGAATTTTGGGGGAATCACAATTCCGGCGACCAAGCCCATGTCTTCAAAATCCAAACCCGGTACCCTTTGCAATTCCATAGCAGCCAATCTGTCTTCTAAACCCTTGTACTTATCATCAGCCGGAGGATACTGCTGGTCAGAATAATCTTCATCCTCTTCAACCTCTTCCTCCTCTGCCTCAGACTCGGAAGGCACCGCAACTCGATCTCTTTTACTAGTCCCTTCATCAGAAGTAGGAGGAAATTCAAGCACCCTCCGAGCTTCTCTGTCAAATCTTCTCCCCAAAGTAGCCACTCCGACCCTCTTTTTCTTCTTCACTGGGTCTCTACTCTCCAGATGAGCCTTGATATCCTCTTGACTCTTGACCAAGGTCATCAAGAGTTGCTGGAACTGTGCATTCTGGGCTTGTAAGTCTTTAACTGTTTGCTCGAGATCCATCCTACTGAAATAAACAGCAGATAGATAAGGAAACCTGGAGTGAGACCTGCTTATGCACATGATGAATGGTATGCTGATGTATGCAATGCATTCAAGGATTTAGGACATTCAAAATTGTTTCAGACAAAGAAGAACGCACGTCATATTAATAAGAAGAAATTTGTTAGTACATAAATGCCCCATGGGCCAAATATTACAACATAAACTTCTCAAGGCAGAAAGACATTGCGCATCCTCTTTGGTGCGATGTAGGTATTGAGGGCCTCTTGCTCGTGGAGTCGGCGGGTAAGCTCTAGAACCTTCTTTTCACTGGCGTAGTAGCTAGCTTCAAAAGTGTTCCGTTCCTCCTTGAGCTGAATCCAACTTTTCTGCATTTCCTCCCACGATGTAGGCATGTTTGGATGCAGGATGGTGCAGGGAACCTCTCCTTCATTGACGGGCTCTTTAATCACTGGGAGTACATGAGGATAAGGCATCATTAGACTTTGGGCTCGGGCTCGTACCCACTTGAGATAGGGCTCAAGAGGGATGGAGTTCTTGTGTCCCAGAGTCTTGCTATCAACCTTGTTGAGTTTTCCCCAAGCTCTGATGAATCTTTGGCGAAGTCCTTGTGCATCTTTGTCGAAGTCAAAAACTAGGCTAGGAATCAACATGTCATGAGGGCCATCCCTCCGTGCATATCCAAATTGTCTCAAAGCTAGGCAAGGATTGTAGGTGATACCTCCTCTGATTCCAAGCAAAGGAACATTAGGAAACTCTCCGCAACGATCGACAATGATGACATTTTCTCTGGACCGAGAACACCAATGTACATCAGAATGGGTAAGAGTCATCAATCGTTGGACCACCTTGTACCTTGGTCATTCTTCAGGACAGATTGTGGAAGGTGCGAAATAAACCACCTTGCAAGGAGAGGAGTACAGCACATGAGAACACCCCTCTTTCTCATTGTTCGTGTGTAAAATGAGTGAAGGATGTCCCCAAGCAATGTTGGTATTGGGTTTCTGGACAAGAAGATTTTGACAGCGTTGACATCTACCAATTGGTCAGGATTTGGGAACAAGACCAACCCATAGATAAGGAGTGCCACAATCTCTTCAAAGGCTTGTAAGTCCAATGAGTTCCAACATTCTTGTGCCTTCTCAAACAAGAACTTTGCTAAGAATCCTTTGATGCCGCTTCTGGTTTCCCAATGCCCCTTGATTTCAGATGGTTGTAGATGTAGTGCTCGAGCAACATCTTCAGGCTTTGGTTCCTTCTCCGTACCGTTGAAGGGTAGTTGATTAAGGATAAGGATTCTTAGGAGTTGAGAAAACTCCTCCAAAGTGGGAACCAACTGATAATCAGGGAAAGTGAAGCAATGGTGAAGAGGGTCAAAGAACTGGAATAGCACCTTTATCATGTCTTTTTCAATGTTGGTGTTGACTAGGCTGAGCAGTCTACCATGTCTTTCACTGAAGGATGAATTTTCCGGAATTCTTGAAGTGATCTCCTTGAGTTGAGGAGAGATTCTCACAAGGTTGACTTGAATGGTATTTCTGTGAGGTATTTGCATGACCTACAAAACAAGAACAATGATGAAGATCCAAACCCTTGAAATGGTTAGTGAATGCATATGATGCTTTATGATGTTTATGATGTATGCACAAGACATATGTACAAGAAAATCACACCAAACCCTAGTTTCAGGCTTGCATGGGGTTTCATAGGTAAGTACCCTCTTGAGTGTAGTCGGCTTAAAAACCTGTCCTATAAATAGTAACCGGGTTCTAAGGAGCTCAATATCACTGGATTGTTTTCATTGTTCATTGTTTTGGTTTAGCCACTTAACTAGCGACCAAAATATTCCAAGAAAACAACCCTTAATGAGTGTAGTATCGAGTATCTACCAACTTCGGACTGCACCAAAGCCGGTCATCTCACTACCCCTAATAAAAGGCCAAGATGGTCAAGTAAGGTTCTAGGTCATTAGTGCTTAGTGACATCACTCAGCGGCCCCGTACTCTCCTTGATTGAACTCAAGGGTTACCGGTACTCACAAATATGTCGCACTAATATAGCTATTGCTTAGACCGTGTCGGTATACCCCGCACAGTTTCCACAACGTATTGCTATCTATGAATGTTTCCCAAAATCCGGGTGGAGGATTATAAACCCAAACAATAGAGCCCAAGTATAAAGCAAGCAAATCAAACAATTAGTCATGCAAGAGGGTGATCTAAGCCCTAAGGTTACTCCACTTAAAGTATTTTCCCCAATAGAGTCGCCAGTTCTGTGATACGGTGGGAGAACTGACTACGGTTTTGCGTTTGTTTTCGCAAATGTTTCGGTTGAGCAAGAGTCGCCACCGACTTTTTATTTTATCCTAAGGAAAGGTTTAAAAAGCACAGCAAAAACCTTTGAGATTTTTCTTGGGTTCGGGGAGTAGATTATAGAAGGGGAAGGTATTAGCACCCCTTCTATCCATGGTTATCCATGGGCTCTTAGGTACTTGCTTAGATCAACTTGCCTTAGTTTTCAATTGTTTGAAATGGTGCTTTGTGTGTGGTTTTGAAAAATGTTTTGAAAAGATGCCTTGTGCTAGGCTAACCTTGTAACAATTCTTTACTCGAATGTTTTACAAAAGGTGTTTTATCTTTTAAAAAGATGTTTCAAGGGTTTGAAAAGTTGATTTTGAAAGTGTTTGTGAAGTGGGTTTGGAAATTAGGCAAGTGTTTTCTTTGCAAATTGACAAGTACTTAAGAGTTTATCTACCCTAAAGCTTTCTCAAAGATTTTTGTCATGTTTTAAGCCCTTTTGACAAATTTGTTCCACCATTGCATTTGGTGGACAATCTTGTCTTAGGAGGTGAGAGGGACAGGCGCGGGTCATCGTTTGGACCATAATTGTAATAGTGTTAAAGGCCTTTGGGCAATTTTCTTTAAGGGACTTGATCATTTGTTTTTGTTTGTTTTGAAAAGTTTTATCGAGGGACTATGATCATTCAAATTGTTTGTTTTGCCCAAAGAAATTCAACATGCAATATGGCCCAATTATTTGAAGGCAACAAAATGGAATACCCTAGGGGTGCAAGTGTGAGATGTGTTGTTTATTTTCATGCTCATTTATCTTGTATTAGGTCAAACTATTTTTTATCGTTTTTTCGCATGCAAACCCTAATTCTAACATGGCATAATTAGAAAGCGTATAAAGTGCGAAATTTAAATTCCTACGCTATTACAACATAGTAATATAGGGAGGGGGGTACAAATTTACAAATGGGGGATATTTAGACAAGAATTTAAATCTAGGCTATTACATCACTTGTTTTGAATATTTACAAGGTAAATAAATTGCACAATTAAATAGAAATTAAATAAATATGCAAAATGCAAAAAGAAAGTTTTTATATGTATGAAAAAAGTATGGTTTATGTAATATAAAACAAGGAAATGAAAAGGTATTATTTTTGAGTATTTTCATATTTAGGGCAAAAACCCTAATTTTAATCAAAATGTATATTAATTACTTAATTCATATAATATTTATTATTTACATACAAAAATAAAATAAAATGTAGTATGTTTGTAAAAAAGGGTATTTTTTAGTATTAAATATTAAAAAAAATAAAATATGTACATTTTTGGTATTTTTATTCTAAGTATATTAATATATATATATATATATATATGTATACTTATATTATTTTAAATATGTATTATATACAAATAATAATAATATTCAAATTTTTTTAGAAAATAGTATTTTTTACATGAAATATTTTCAGAGGGTAATGTAAAATAAAAAATGAAAATGAAAATGTATTTACATTATTTTTCTATTTATCCTAAATAATAATATATATACATATATGTATAAATCAAAAGAAAATCAAATAAATACCAAATAAAATCAAAAAATGATGAGAAAATTATTTTCAAAATTTTAATATGCTGAGAAAAAATAAACAAGTTGAACAAAAAAAGAAAAAAGTCAAAAATATTAAAAATGAAGCAAATGGGCTCAGGGGTGTGAAACAGAAAAAATGGTGTGGATAGCAAAATGATACAGGCCCAGCCCAATCCACTTCTTCTTCAACCTTTGGCCAAAAACGCGCGCCTTGTTACAGAGATTCAAACATCCCGATTCTTTGAGATTTTGCACAAACTTTCAACACAAAACATGTCAAGCATTGAATCACGATTCCAAATATATAAAAAACTCATCCTAACTCTCAGAAATGAGAGAGAATTTTATCAATCCCAAATCATGACCTAAACTTTCTGCCATTTTCAAAGCTTAAATTCTCTCAACTCAGGCAAAAGAAATGAAATGTAAAGCTATGTACATGCTCAGGGCTATGAGTAGAACCTTGTTTCTTCACAAACTTAAGACTAAAGATGCATAATAAGAGAGATACGAGTTCAAAATTTTACCTATTCAGTTGAACTTCTATCTGGAGAATGAGGAACTTTCAGTGCAAGGTGATGATTGGAAAAGCTTCCTTGAGGTCCAGGGATGCTATTCCAATGTTTACTTTGTCTTGAAAGCTTCTGAATCAAGCTGTAGAACTTCACCTGCAAGTCAAAGATGTGGAAATGGTGGAGGTGGTTAGAGCAATTACAGATCGTGCCTTAGCTTCTGGATAGCTTGCATAGGTTGTAAGTAAGGTAGAGGAACAAGTTTGGGCCAGAAAGCTTGAAGGGATTGAAAGATGGCACTCAATCTGCAGGGCTTGCTCTGTTTGAGCAGTTTGATGGTGTTTCTGAGATGGAGAGTGTTTGAGGGGTCAAGGATTCATGCAAAAGCTTGGTTGGGATGTTTGGAATGTGTCCACAATATTTGCTTTCTTGTTCTAAGGCTGAGATGGAAGTTGTTACAAGTTATGGAACTTTTCTTCTTTCTTAAGCAACAAAAACAAGTTGACTTTCTAGGCATGTAGGGGGCCTCCTAATGTGCTGCATAATCTTCTCTTGATCAGAGCAATTTGTCCATAATCTTGTGCCAAAAGGATTTAGCTTGTACTTGTTGGATTTCTAAATTGACATAAAGTGAACTTTTACCAAAATGGCTAATTTGCTTTATCTAGAAATGGATCAATCTTGTGTACAATGCTTGAAATCATGGAACAACACCTTGGCACAATGAACAAGCATTAAATTATGGAGTGTAACTTGGTTTAAGGACCTGTAATCTAGCCTAAAGCATGCTGAGTTCAAATTTGCAAAGTTATGGACATGGAACTTGGTCATGAACAAAGTGGTTTTTTGCTATATTGTGAAATTCGATTCTCTCTAACCATGAGGTTGTTTGAGAAGTTCTTGGACATTTTGGAAATATTGGAATGTGTACTACAATCCATCTTTGAAATGCAAATTGAAATTCCAAGTGGAAGTGTATGAAAAATGGCCTTGAAGTGGGGTAGAAAACCTTGTCAAAATAGGTTAAAATTCTACTAAGTTAAAAATGGTTTAGTGCCCCTATTCAAAAAATTGTAACTTGAGATACAAGCTTCAAATGAGAAAACTTTGTGAATCAAAGTTGTAGATTATGCAACAAGCTACAACTTTCATGTTTTGACTTTTGTTTGAATCCAAATGGATCTTGGTGAAAAGGTGGGGCAAAGTTGGGAAAAAATTAGGGTTTTTCATAACTTAGAAAAATTCTAAGTTATGAAAAATTCCATTTTCTAACCCTAATTTGCAATTTGTGATTTCTTGGTGAACAAGTTTCATGATTTGGCATGTTTTTAAGAAAAGTGAATCTTGACTCTTGATTTTGACCAAAAAGTCAAAGTTTGACTTTTCAGTATACAGTCAAAACTGATCAATTGACTGGGAAATTCAACTGTCAATCTTGTGTACTTGGGATCTTTTGAACTTGTTGAGCATGTCAAGATAATTCCACGGGGTCCTTGAGTCCATATGTGAGCTTGGTTTGCCATTGGCTAGGTCAAACAGTCAAAAATTGCCTATGTACAGTCAAAACCCTAAAAATGACCATTTTACCCTTTTAGTGATCTGATCAAATTTCTTGTGGAATTGTGATCCAAACTTGATCAAATGGTTCATATGAGTTCATAATGTTGATGTGGATCAAATTTCATGAGATTTGACTGTCAATTGGCCATAATTGACTTTTTCCCCAATACAGTTGATTTCTAGGTCAACTGTCCAATTGACTGGGCAAAATTTGGAATCAGGACTTGAAACTTGGTATGGATAAACTTAGGAGGTCAATATGAAGCAAGAAAGTCATCTTGGGAATTTTAGGTCAAAACATCTTTGTGCAAACACAAACCCTAATTTGGGGTTAGCAGTGCAAGGAGGAGTCTTGAGCAGATGAAACCCTAACTGGATCTTGAGCTTCAAGAGCTTTGTGAGGAGAAATCAATGAGAAATGGGAGGGCAAATTTTGGGGTACAACAGTAGGGCTGTGAGAAGGAACCTAGATAGTAGGGTTACTTTGAAATGAAAGCCTGGATAGTAGGGCTGCTTCATTTGATCATGTGGATTAGTTGACCTGTTTGGTTTCGGGAACTGATTTTTCATTAGTTATCTGCAAATGTGACACGTATAACTTCATGGATTTAATCTTGAAATGTTGGAATTATTGATGATAAACATCTTTCCTGAAAAGGTACAAGATTAATTATATGCGATGCATGAAATGCATTGTGTGATGATGTTATCAAAATAAATGAGATTATGTTGTATGCAATATGTATGCGCACGTCATGATGTATGAACATGAAATGCTATTGTGACATATCCAAATCTGGGAAAATAAATCCATGACTGCTGCTAGAGAGTACTGGAAGTTGGATTCCTGATTGTTGTAGAAAAAGTGGTTCTTCTACTTCCGCTAGGGATGGTGAACGGTGATGACTATGCCGTGGATTTACTCATTTATGTTTGTGAATATTTTGTTGGAGGGAGAGACTCTGCTTGAGAATAACTCCGCGAAGGAATAACTCTGTTTGTGAGAGGAGATGCTTTGCTGGAAGATTTTACTGATTAGGAGAAATAGACTCCACCAGGGGATGAACTTCCATAGCTGGAGAAATAAACTCTGTTGGGGATTGAACTTCCACATTTAGAGAAATAAACTCTGCTCAGGAGAAGGCTTTATAAACCGTTCACGAATATAAAACTCGATTGGGGAATATAGATATTGGCTCTCTGAAGGAACTTTGCTGGGGAAAGTAACTCCTGTTTAGGGAAGCAGAGATCAAAACTTTGGTTGTTTCTACTCTATGGGGAATGTAGACGTCACGGGGTCATATGCTGAGGATACGATGATTACTTTGTATCAAGATGTTTTTGCCCCTGTACCATGCTGAACAAAGTAACTGTCAGGATTGAAATGATTTTTTTATAGTTTTTGCCCCTGTTTCTTAAGTTACGAGCAATTGTATTTCCATTCCTTATGCGAATATTTGTGAATAACAATCATATTTAAATGCATATGTCAAGAATAAATCATTGGACGTTTTTGAAAAATAAAACAGAAAAAGAAAAACAAATGTTTTTGTAAAAATGACTTGTATTAATTTCTGAAGTTGGCCTATAACATGCGTTTTTGTACAAGGAAGTTGATGCTCTAGTAAGAGAACGCCACCGTGAAAATGAAAGCTATATAATATTGTGTACAAAGAAAAGAAAACAGCTATGTGCAATAATCCCATTGAGTTTCAATTATGCTATTTCTGCCATGTCTTCGAGCGTCTCATCACTTTGCTGCTTGTCCGAAGCTGGCTGGATTGATTGGTGTTGTTTAAACTTGATAGTTGATACTGAGGTCTGATCGCAAGGTGATCCAATGGGACATAGTGATACGCTTCAAATCCCTAACTTTTGCATGGACCACCCTTTCGGGTTTTTAGTCCACCGGGATACCCTTTTTTTCCCAAGCCACCTCTTCAGGTTTTCGACTTGCCGGGTGTATAGATTTTTCGTTTTCATCCCTAATTTTTGCCCGAACCCTTTTGGTTCACCGGGAAGCCCTTATTTTTGCCTAGGCAAGTCAACCTAGCGGGTCTTTAATCATGCGTAGTATCTTTTCACTATGTCTGCATTGACAGGGTGAGGAAGGTTATCACCGTCCATGGTGGTCAGAATCATGGCTCCACCCGAGAAAATGTTTTTGATCACAAATGACCCTTTGTATGCGAGAGTCCATTTTCCCATGGGATCACCTTGTGGCAATATGATGCGCTTGATCACTAGATCCTCGACTTGATATTCTTGGCGCCTGACTTTTTTGTTGAAAGCCTTGATCATTCATTTTTGATACATTTGACCATGACAGGCAGCAGTAAGTCTCTTCTCATCGATCAGATTCAGTTGATCAAGTTGAGTCTGGATCCAATCATCTTTATTCAGACCTGCATCCTTCATGATTCTCAGAGAGGGGATCTGGACCTCAATAGGCAGAATGACCTCCATGCCATATACTAGAGAGTAGGGTGTTTCCCCCGTAGATGTACGTGCTGAGGTGCGATACCCATGAAGAGCAAATGGTAACATCTCGTGCCAGTCTTTGTATGTCACTGTCATCTTCGGTATGATCTTTTTGATGTTCTTGTTAGCAGCTTCAACAACGCCATTCATCATCGACCGAAAGGGGGAAGAATTATGGTACGGGATCTTGAACTGTTTACAGAGTTCGGTGATCATCGTGTTATTGAGATTCGTACCATTGTCAGTGATGATTCTTTCGAGCATACTATACTGACAAATCATGTTATACTTGATAAACCGCGCCACAACGTTCTTGGTAACAGTGGCAAAAGAGGCAACTTCAACCCACTTCGTGAAGTAATCAATGGCCACCAAGATGAAGCGATGCCCATTGGAAGCGGTAGGTCTAATCTCCCCGATCATGTCGATGCCCCACATTGCAAAGGGCCAAGGAGCCATCAAGACGTTTAAGGGAACCAGAGGCACATGCACCTTATCAACATAGATTTGGCATTTATGACAAGTTCGGGAGTGTTAATAATAATCTGCTTCCATAGTGGACCAATAGTATCCTGCTCGTAGGATCTTCTTAGCCATGGTATGTCCACTGAAATGTGTTCCGAAGGTACCTTCATGTAAATCTGCCATAATCCTCTCTGCTTAGCTCTTGTCTACACACCGCAGTAAGGTAGAGTCATGGTTGTGCCTGTAGAGGATTCCATTACTGAGGAAGAATTTCACGGCGAACCTTCTCAGAAACTTCTTATCATTGACAGATGCCCCCTCTGGATACTCTTGAGCCTCAAGATACCTTTTTACTTCGTGAAACCAAGGTTTATCTGCTACCTCTTCCGTATCAATCTCACAGCAGTACGCTAGTTCATCCGACCTCTCAATGGTGATTCGGGGAGCTTCGTTGTCCCACCTGACCTTGAACATAGAAGAAATGGTAGCTAGAGCGTCCGATAACTGATTCTCCTCTCATGGGAAATGTTCAAAGGTTACCTCCTCAAAGTGTGGGAGTAATGTCAGCACGTGCTATTTGTACGGGATGAGATTTGGATGCTTCGTATCCCACTCTCCTCTGATCTGACTTATCACCAAGGCCGAGTTCCCGAAAACGCTTAAGAACTTGATCCTCAGGTTGATAGTAGCTTTGAGACCCATGATGCATGCTTCATACTCTGCCATGTTGTTAGTACAATTGAAGCATAGCCGGGAGGTGAAAGGAGTATGACAGCCTTCAGGAGATATGATTACAGCACCAATGCCATTACCGAGTGAGTTCGAAGCTCTGTCAAAAACCATAGTCCATCGGGATCCTTTTTCAGGTCCTTCATCCGGTCCAGGTTCTTCATAGTCAGTCGCTAGCATAATATTCTCGTCCGGGAACTAAAAATTCATGGACTGGTAGTCATCCACGGCCTGATGAGCCAAATGATTAGCCAATACACTTCCCTTGATTGCTTTCTGGGTTGTATATTGGATATCGTATTCGGTTAAGATCATCTGCCATCTTGCTATTCTTCTAGAGAGAGCGGGCTTCTCGAAGATGTACTTGATTGGATCCATCTTAGATATCAACAAAGTAGTGTGGGTTAACATATACTATCTTAGTCGGCGAGCAGCCCATGCCAAAGCGCAACAAGTTTTCTCGAGCAGTGAGTATCGTGTTTCAAAGTCGGTAAACTTTTTGCTAAGGTAGTATATTACATGCTCTTTTTGACCAGACTCATCATGCTTCCCGGCACACACCCCATTGAATTGTCTAACACTGTTAAGTACATTATCAATGGTCTTCCTTCAATCGGAGGCATCAGAATTGATAGTTCTTAAAGGTATTCCTTGATTCTTTTGAAAGCGGTTTGGCATTCGTCATTCCATTTACTACTTGATCTTTCTTCAGGAGTTTGAAGATCGGCTCACAAGTAGCAGTCATATGTGAAATGGACCTGGTGATATAATTTAGGCGTCCCAAGAAACCTCTAACTTCCTTCTCGGTACGGGGAGCCGGCATCTCTTGTATGGCCTTCACCTTTGCAGGGTCTACCTGAATGCCTTTGTCACTGACGATGAACCCCAGAATTTTAGTAGACCTTACCCCGAAGGTGCACTTGTTCGGATTCAACCTCAGCTTATATGTCTTCAACCTGTCAAACTGCTTTTGTAGATGATCAAGGTGTTATTCCTCGGTTTGGGACCTGGCTATCATGTCGTCAACATAAACCTCTATCTCATGGTGAATCATATCATGGAACAAAGCTACCATGGCTCGCTGATAGGTTGCCCCGACATTCTTTAACCCAAATGGCATCACCTTATAACAGAAAGTTCCCCACTGCGTGACAAAGGTTGTCTTCTCCATGTCTTCAGGAGCCATCTTGATCTAGTTGTAGCCACAGAAACTGTCCATGAAGGAAAATATTTTTTGTTGTGTGGTGTTGTCAATCGGAACATCGATGTGGGGAAGCGGGAAGTCATCCTTGGGGCTTGTCCTGTTCAGGTATCTGTAGTCCACACACATCCGTACCTTACCGTCCTTCTTAGGTACCACAACGACGTTAGCAAGCCACTTCGGATAGGAGGTGACAGCTAAGAACCCAGCATTGAATTATTTCATAACCTCTGCTTTGATCTTCTCTGACATTTCAGGGCACATACGGCGGACCTTTTGCTTAAAGGGAGGACTATCTTCTTTAGTCGGAAGACGATGTACCACAATATCAGTGTCTAGTCTCGGCATGTCTTCATATGACCGGGCGAAGATCTCAACATAATCGTGCAACATCTGTACCAATCACTGTTTGACATTAGTCTCCAGATTTGCGCCGATCTTGACTTCTTTTCTGTCTACTTTTGTGCCCAAGTTTATTGTCTCAACCGGCTCTTCATGAGGCTGTATAGCCCTCTCTTCCTGCTGTAACAGTCTAGCAAATTCTCCAGGCACCTCACAATCTTCCTCACCTTCATCCTCGGCTTGGTTGATCGGGTTTTCGAAGTTATAACTGGAAATAGCAGAACTATTATCAATGGGATCTAGAGTGGATATGGATCTGCAGTTTGATATGTGAGTGTGTGTAAGAGCATAGCTGTATTGATAAAGTAAAAGGCAGAAAAGAAAAATAGAGAGCGCAAAATTTGTATGCAAGAATGTATAATGTTTTATTGATGACATATGATAATGACATATAATAACCCTCACAAATAAACCATTGTGCCTCAGGTAAGACACAAGGCAATAGAGTTTATATTTTTTATTACAAAACTGAAAAACAAGTAAGACAATTACTCTTGAACAAAAGTAATCGACACAAAATCTTTGGCCGTCCAGTTACTAGGTCCACCGTTGGTAGTAGGGTAGATCCAACTGTCAATATCAGAGTCCTTATCATCAGCATCTTCTGTAGCAGAGACAGCCTCAATATCATTGATTCTCGAGCCATGCTTGGGCATGGATGCAGTTATGACGTTGGGAGTCTCAGGGGGATCGAATTCAATCTCCTTTGCCTCGATCAGATCCTGCACCTTGTTCTTCAGAGCCCAAAAGTTGTTGGTATCATGACATGGACTTTCAGAGTGGTAAGCACACCAACTTTTGGATTTTAGCAAGGAGATGTGGTATTGGGGTTCTTCGGAGCCTCCTTCAGGGTTATCAGATTTGTCTTCAATAACTGGCAAGATTTGAGACAAAGTCATGTTTATCCGGGTGTACTGTCTTACCGGCCTTTTTGTCCTCGGTTGATTGTTCCTTTGTTGGGTAGGTTCAGACTTCGAGATCATGACAGCCCCTACCGCTGGACGGTGCTTGGTTCTATTCTGACTTCTGGGATTGTAGATAGCATTGACCTCCTTCTTACCCGTGAATGGCTTCTTCACTGTACTTGAAGAGGTGTCTTTCTGGATCTTGCCACTTTGGATCCCAGCTTCTACCCTTTCTCCAGTCAATATCAGCTCGGTAAAACCAGCTGAGGAGCTACCAATTAAGTGATTAAAGAACGGACCAGATAGTGTACCAAGAAACATGTCCACCAACTCCCTATTAGACAAAGGGGGTTGGACTCTCCCTGCCAAATCTCTCAACTTCTGCGCATAGTCCTTGTTGTACCCCAAAATTTGCCCTCCCATATTCTCCAAGATTTGCCAAGATCAAGCTTCAAAATCACTCAAGGGTTGCACAGTCCAATTGCCTCCTAACAGTCAAAAATTAGGGTTTTGGTTCTGGCAAAGAAGTTGAAGTTTCTAAGGGTCCAAACAAGTCCCACATGCCTATATACATTGTCAAGCATCCATATGCCAAGTTTCAAGACTCACAGCATCAAACTGCACAGTCAAAAACCCTAATTGCTTCACAGTCAACTGCAGGGGCAAAATGGTCATTTGACAGTCAAAAGTCAAAATTTTTGGTCAACATCTTATTTTGAAGCCACAAACATCATTTGATCAATTCTTGATCATGATTCTCAAGGCATGGCTCAAAAAGTCTCAAGATGCAAAAGTTTCTATTTTTGGACAGTTGGAAAAGTCAACTGCAAATTGACCAAGGCATAACTTCCACATGGTTTATCATAAAAATTCCATCCAAAGCTAATTTTTAATAGAATGACATTTCCTACAACTCATCTTCACACTTCAAGTCCAAGAAATGCTCTCACAAAAAGTTATCAATTTCAACATTATAGGTCATTTTCAAAAGTCAACAAAAAGGCACTTTAAGTCAAAGACCATAACTTGAGATTGGTAAATTAAAATGACATGGGACCAAAGGAATTGGTTAGAGGACTTCAAGACCTTTCCAAAATGTCAAAGAACATGATCAAAGATTAAAACTTGAGCAAGATATGCCTTGTGGAATTTGGGAAATTTTTGGGAATTTTGAAAAGTCAACTTTGCTTCAAATGCCTCAAAATTGCTAATGGGCCTCAATTTCTTCCATGAATCATTACCCAAAGGCCATGCACGACCCATTGACCTCAAAGGGAGTTAGTTTCTTATTTTTAATTAATTAATTGAATTTTTAATCTTATTAATTCATTTAATTGAAATTAATTATGAGAAAAATACTAAATCATACTTTTCAAATATTTTTGTGCATAAAATTCACTCAATATTTCGTGCATCATTCAAAAAGGAAAGTTTCTACATGATTGGCAATGATTGGCATAAGAAAGGATTGAAAAAGATTGGAAAAGATTTGACAAAATCAAAAATTCAAAAGCATTGATTCAAGGACTTTGGGCTTGGTCTTTCTAACCTAATTCATTCACACATATATGCACAATCGAAACCTAATGCCCTGGACATAGAAGCTGCGCCCAAACACAAGAACAACTTTGCACTTTTTCACAAAAAAAAGCTTGAAACTGTTTTCATAGCCACTGCACGTTTCAAAGCAAAAGAACCATTCTAATACACTCCTGACACTACCAGGAAGCTTTTGCAATCGAAACCAACCCTCCATACTCAAGGAATTGGTAAAACCGGATTGCACTTTTCATGAAAATTTCCATAATCGTGTTTTGATTTCTAGACATTTTCCATGCATTTTAATTGTTACTAACATGATCATTCTAAAGCTAATGGTACCGTTCAATTGAAGAATGGCTGCCTGTACAAGAATCCACCATGAATGCATATTAGGGTTTCAGAAGTTTGAAATTAGGGTTTCTTTCATGTGGAAAAATCAGGCCATGAAACTGGTACCAATAGATTCGTGACATCCAAACGAATTGAAATCACCCCTCGCGCCCTTTTTCTTTTTAACCATACTCTAATCGCTATTATTGCAGGTTTGTTTTAGTGGGGGTTTAAAACCCCCGCTATTTGGTGTTATTTACAGGGAAAAATGAAGAAGACGCTGAGTTGTTGGAACATGATTGGGAGATTTGAATGTTAGCGCGTTTTTTGAGTGCTTCAGTATAATGCTTGCTTTTCACATATGTTATTTCTATTCTATTATACTAACAAATAAACACGCTAGTTCAACTGGTTGGTGCGTTGTCATGCAGGCACTGGGACCTGGGTTCGATTCCCAGGTCCCCCACTTCTTCCATATTTTTTTCTTTAATATGCTTCTATGCAGCGTGCCATCAAAAGACCACCATGCACCCCAAAGCCTGCGCCTGCCAAGTGTCCAGGAGACTCAATCTGATGGCTATCACATGAATTCCACCATGCACGCCAGTCAATGGATCTGCACGCAAACGCTGAAAGTCAAAAAGGGCTTGGGATTAATGGGCCAAATTCCTTGCAATTAACCTCCAAAGGGGTCAGATACCCCCATGGTTTGTCCAATTTTCTACTTTTATTTATTTTTCTTTCTATTCTTTTATTTGTTTTTTTTAATTAATTGTTTCCTTTAAATTATACAAAATTAATTTTCATAACACAAAAAAAAAAAATCAGAAATCAAGAAAATAAAAAATGTTTATTTAATATTTAATGCATTAATATTTTTTGTGAATAAATTTTAATAATCAACTTAGGTTAATTTAGGTTAAAATTTTAATGTTTTTCTTAAATAACTAAAAAATATAGAAATTAGGTTTTAGCATTTTTATTCTTTTTCTTAATAAATAATTTCTTCTTCTCACCATTATTATTAATTCTTAATTATTTTGTAAATAAATATGTCATTAATTAATTAGAGTAAATTAGGTTAAAACTTAAATATTTTTTCTTTAATAATTAAAAAAAATTTAGAACTAGGGTTTTATTTAATTTCTAATTTTAATTAATTCTCCTCATTTCCATTAAATACAAAAAACATAAAAAATAACTTCTTTTCTCATTAAATAATTAATTAACTTTCAATTTCAATTTAATTTCTTTAAAGGGTCCAACGCCCTCGAACACTCGATTCCAATTTCTTTTCGCACGCGTATTCTTATGTTTCTTTTAAATATTATGTAATTGCCCCAAAGCCTTGTAATAGTAATTAGGAAATTTATTTACTTTCTGCATTTTATTAAAAAACGGGTCTTTGTTAATTTGGCGATGTATAGACCCGCGCCTTGTAATAGCGTAGGACCTTTATTTTCCGCATTTTAATTTCCGCACCTTTAAAATGCTAATCACATGAAAGAATGAATGGCCCAAATAAAATCAAAGCGTAGCTCACCCAATGCATGACAAGATAAAATATAACTGAAAACAATACACAAATTCACACACCACTCTTAGGGTACGCCTCATTGTTGCCTTACCCCCTCGAAATGTGGTCGTCGAGTATAGGACGTTTTAGTAAGTCCTTATGTCCATGAACATGGCATAAGGGTAGCTTCTAAGGTGTCCTACTATTGCTCTGGTGACCACACTGTCCCTAAACTCGAATTGACCCGAACACCTCCAACGGTGGTGCTACCTGCCTCTCAATGGTGGGATGGCACTACCTTAAGGACATTTACACCGCCTAATTCCTTAGGGTAGGTAGATGACTCGTAGATACTTGCTCTAATTCAAAACAAATCAAAAAACTTCTTTTCACACCGACACTTTCAAAAAGCTTTCAAAACAATTTTTCAAACACTCTTGAGGACTGATACAAGAGTCGATCTGAAACTTTCAAAGAAACTTTTTCAAACCCACGCACACTCTGAAAAGCAAACACTTTTGAAAACACAATGAGCAAGTATCTAAGAGCCCATGGATAACCATGGATAGAAAGGGTGCTAACACCTTCCCTTTCTAGAAATCTACCTCCCGAACCGAGAAACATTCTCAATAAGGAATTTTGATGTGCTTTTGTCCTTTCCATGTTGGAGAACATAAAAGACGGTGGCGACTCTTGGTTCCGCGACATTTTGCGAACTAGCGTTAAACAGTCAGTTCCAGATCCACCGATCACAGAACTGGCGACTCTGCTGGGGAATCTTATAAAGTGAGGTGTACCTTAGGATAGTTCATAATTGTGTTTTCAATTGTTGTGCTTTGTTTGCTTTAAATTGTGGGTTGCATCGGAGTTATATAGATCCTAACTCGGATCTGGGGATACCCTGTTAGATAGCATAAGCTGTGAGGGACCTGTCCGGCATAGACCGACATGGGTGAAGCAGTGGCTACGTTGGTGTGGCACCTTGGTCTGTACCGATATCCCTTGTGTTGCAACGAGGAGAATATGGGTCTTCTGAGGAGTCATTAAGCACCAACCGACCTTAGAACCTTAAATGACCCAACTTGGCCAATAGAACAGTAGCAGTATGCTACGCCCATTGAGGCTAAACTCTCGTGATGGTTCTGGCCGCAAGAAAAGATTGCGATGCTGGAGTTATGACCGATTGAGGGTAGTCAGTGATATTGGGATCCTCTAGAACCCGGTTACTTCTGATAGGACAGGTCTTAACCAACAAACTGAAAGAGGGTAATACCTAGACCCCATGCTGGCCTAAACTCCAAGGGCTCTCTTGTGTGACTTGCGTGCCTTCCAACTTGACTATTTGCATGCTTGTTATCTAACAATACGGGTTCCTTGCAGGTTTTGTTTATGGTCCTTAATCTGGGCCCATAACAGGGTTACACATATCACTCCATGCATAACATGACATCTGTGATCGGTGGATCTGGAACTGACTGTTTAACGCTGGTTCGCGAAATGTCGCGGAAGCAAGAGTCGCCACCGTCTTTTATTTTCTCCAAATGGAAAGGACAAAAGCACAGAAAAATTCCTTATAGAGATTGCTCTCGGTTCGGGAGGTAGGTTATAGAAAGGGAAGGTGTTAGCACCCTTTCTATCCATGGTTATCCATGGGCTCTTAGATACTTGCTCATTTGTGTTTTCAAAAATGGTTTGTTTGCTTTTCAATTGTGAGTGGGTTTTAAAAAGTTTCTTTGAAAAATTTCAGTTCGACTCGTACGTCAGAGTGTTTGAAAAATTTGCTTTGAAAGCTTTTGAAAAGTGTTGGTGTGAAAAGATTTCAGTTTGTTTTGAAGAGAGCAAGTATCCATGAGAACCTACCTACCCTAAGGAATTCGTCTGTGTAAATGTCCTTTGAAATAGTGCCATCCTACCATTGAGAGGTAGGTAGCACCACCGTTGGAGGTGTTCGGGTCAATTCGAGTTTAGGGACATGGTGATCACCAGAGCAATGGGAAGACACCTTAGAAGCTACCCTCATGCCAGGTTCCCGGATCATGAGGACTTACTAAAACATCCTCTACTCGACGATCACCTTTCGAGGCAAGGCAACAGTGAGGCGTACCCTAGGGGTGGTGTGTGATTTGTGTGTCATGTTCATTGATATTTGTCTTGTCATGATTGTTGTGATCTACGCTTGATTTTATTTTAAGTCCATACATTCTTTCATGCTTTTTAACAGTTAATATTTGCGAGGAAAATAAATCTACAACTATTACAAACGGCGCGGGTCCACATCGCCAAAATTAAACCGGACCCGATTTGACGGAAAATAAATAAAGCAATAAAATAAAAGTGCGAGCAATTGTTTACACGGCTTTGGGAGAGATACATAATTAATTAAATGACATAAAATAAATGTGCGAAATTAAATAAATTATGAACGTGGGCGTTGGACCCCTTTTGCAAAATATTAAATTAATGAGGAATTAAAATTAAAGAAAAAAGGAATGTTTTTGGTATTTTTGTATTTTTAAAGATTTAATGGAAAAAATAATTAAAAGTAAAATAAAAGCTAAACCTAAGTCTAATTATTTTTAAGTTTTTTTAAGAAAATATTAAAGTTTTTTAACCTAATTTAAACCTAATTTTTATTGTACAATTTAATTATAAAATAACTAAAATAAGCAATATTATTGTAAAAAGGGAAATTAAGAGGAATAAAAATTAATTAAACCTATTTCTACATATTTTTGGATTTTTATTAAAAAAGAATTAAAGTTGTAACCTAATTAAAACTAAATTTATTTACATGTTAATTATTTACAAAAAATAAATAAAATAAATATTTTATTATGTTTTTATCTTTTTTCTGATCTTTTTGTGATGTTTTTATATTTTATGGCAATAATTAATTAAATTAAACAATCAAGAAAATAAAATAATAAATTAAATAAAACATAAGAAAAATATAAAAAGAATGGCAAACCAGGGGGGGGGGGGGGTAGCCCCAATATGGAGGTTTTGATGGTAAAGCCTGGCCCAATAAGACATGGCCTTGTTGACTTTCCAAGCAACATGTCTAGGCGTTGACTAGCACTCACGGTACTCTATGGATCCTGGCCTTTGGATTGGATTTGCTGGACGCGTGTATGGTCTGATCTGGGCGTGTATGGTGATCTTGGCCTTTGGCGCTGCATGGGAAGATAATTGAAAAAATATTGTTGAGAATGTAAGAGACCTGGGGTTCGAACCCAGGTCTTGGACGTTACAAGGCTACACCTGTACCACTACGCCATGTTAGCGCGTTTAATATATAAATATCAAATAAATAATATAAAGAAAGCAACGCGTTCAGTGGAGAGAAACGCGCGAAATTCAAATGCCCCAATCGCCTGTGGCCACGTCTTCGTCTCTTTCACGTTCCCTGTACCATAAGCATTCAGCAACGGTTTCTTGGGCGTGGCTTAAGGTAGCTTTTAGAAAAATAGCGACTAGCGCTATAGGACCAATAAATTGGGCGCGAGTAGTGCTTCTCCTTCGTCTCAACCTGCTTAATCTAATGACAATAGTCTTGAGGCGTAATTTTTCCTTGGGTGAAAAGCCCCAATCTCAAGCTCTGCAAACCCTAATATTCAAACATGGTAGATTCGTATATATGGCACAAAAATGCAATTGAATGTGTTGGTTAGCTTAGAAACATCACACTGAACAAGAATACATAAATAAAAATGCAAAAGGATGTGTGAATTATGCTATACGATTTCAAGAATTTCGTGACTCAGTTTGAACATAATCTACCAATTCTTGGAGCTTTGTTTGTCGTTTGTGATTGGCACACGTTCAGAGAACCACAATGAAGCTATTGGGATCAAGATTAGGGCTTGAATCGTCTTGTAACCTTGAAATCAGTTTTGTGTTTTATGGAAAAAAAACTCAAGTTTGCAAAGTGTTCTTGGGCGCAGCTTTTTGTCTCATGCAATTAGGTTTGTGATCCTGAATATGTAGTAAGACAATTAGGTTAAGAAAACTTGATCAAATCCAATGAATTAATGGTTTTTGAATATTTGATTTCAAGGATCTCTTTTGAATCTTTTTCATGTGCAATTTTGTTCAATCATGCCAAATCAAACCAAATCTTGCCTAATTAGCATGTGCACGAGATCTTGAGTATAGAATGTGTACAAAAAGATTTTTTAGGTCAAGCTTTATATTTTCCACATATTTATATAATTTAAATGAATTAATATTAATTGAAATCCAAATAAATAAATAAAAAATGAGAAAATACTTCCCTTTGGGCCAAGTGGTCGTGCATAGGCTTGGAATGATGAATCATGGAAGAAAAATGGGCCCATTAGCAAATTTAGGTCATTTGAACCAATGTTGACTTTTCAAAATTCCCAAAAATTTCCCAACTTCCACAAGGCATAACTTGCTCAATTTTTAAGCTTTTCACATGTTCTTGGACATTTTGGAAAGGTCTTTGAGTCCTCTAACCAATGCCTTTGGTCCCATGTCATTTTGATTTACCAATCTCAAGTTATGGCCTTTGACTTAAAGTCCCTTTTTGTTGACTTTTGAAAATGACCTATAATGTTGAAATTGATAACTTTTTGTGAGAGCATTTCTTGGACTTGAAGTATGAAGTTGAGTTGTAGGAAATGTCTTTCTATTCAAAATGAGCTTTGGATGGAATTTTTCTGATAATCCATGTGAAAGTTATGCCCTGGTCAATTTCAGTTGACTTTTTCAGCTGTCCAAATATAGTAACTTTTGCATCTTTGATGATTTCTGAGCCAAATTTTGAGAATCATGATCAAGCATTGATCAAATGATATTTGTGGCTTCAAAATGATATGTTGACCAAAAATTTGAACTTTTGACTGCTAAATGACCATTTTGCCCTTACAGTTGACTGTAGTGCAATTTAGGGTTTTGACTGTGCAATCTTGAGCTGAATGCCTTGAAACTTGATATGAGGATGCTTGATCATATTTGTAGGCATGTGAGACTTGATTGGGCCTTTGAAAACTTCACTTTCTTGATCAGGGCTCAAACCCTAGTTTTGACTGTATGGGAAGCTGTTGGACTGTGCAACCCTTAGGGAATTTTGTGACTTGGCTTGGCAATTTCTTGAAGAATATGGGAGGGCAAATTTTGGGGTACAACAACATCATACCATTGCATACATCCTGCATAAGGACTAATCCATTTCAAGGATCTCAAGGGCTTGTGATGCAGGTCATGATGAACCAAAACGTCTAGCAAGGGGCAAAGGGGATTTATTTTCCTCTAGCCAAGGTTGTCAGGGGCTATGACCCACTTGATATGGTGAGCCTTGACCCTTGAGGAAGGACTCTCAACAACATGAAGTCCCTTCAATCAAGCTATCGGATTCCAATTCTAACAATTTTCTTGTTTACCCCGCGAGATCCTTGAAAACATTGCATGCACATCATACATAACAGGTACCCTTTCTCTACAGGTTGCTTACCTTCGTTGCTGTTTATTTCAGCAGTCTCATCATGAATCCTGAAACATCTACTGAGCAATCCATCCAGGCCCTCCAGGCCCAGAACGCCCAGTTCTAGGAGTTGATTAAGAGTCTAGCCCAGGGGCAACAAGATCTGAAGACCCTGCTTCTGAAGAAGAAGAAGAAGAAGAGGACGGTGTTGTTCAACCCTAGACGCAAATCTGGGAATGGCACACAAAATGAAGCTGAGCTGACTACCCCATCTGTTGGGAAAGACAGTCCCCAAGAAAGGGAGGTTCCTAGTCCAGTGGTCTCCGACAACGAGACTGATTTTGATGATGAGCAGTACCCTCCAGCTGAGGACCGGTACAAGCAACTAGAGGATCGTCTGAATGCCATGGAAATTCAACAAGTGCCTGGGTTGGATTTCGGAGACCTGGGTCTATCTTCTGGTGTGGTGATCCCACACAAATTCAAAGCTCCTTCCTTTGCTAAGTATGATGGGGCATCCTGTCCCAAGCTGCATCTCAGATCTTATGTGCGGAAGATCCAACCATACACTGTGGACAAGAACTTGTGGATCCACTTCTTCCAGGAGAGTCTTTCAGGGACTCATCTCGAATGGTTCTATCAGCTGGATGGAACCAAGGTTCGTAACTGGGAGGAGTTGGCTACTGCTTTCTACAAGCAGTATCAGTATAATGCCGACCTCGCTCCTACACGTACCCAACTCCAGGGTATGTCGCTAGGATCGGGAGAAGGTTTTAAAGAGTATGCGCAGAAATGGAGGGACCTGGCTGGCACGGTGCAACCACCTCTAACTGACCGCGAGCTCGTCGACATGTTCTTGGGGACCCTGTCTGGTCCATTCTTCAACCACCTGATTGGGAATTCTGCTGCTGGGTTTACAGATTTGGTCTTGACTGGGGAAAGGATTGAAGCTGGTATCAAGTCTGGGAAGATACAGAAGGATGCTTCATCGAGCACCGATAAAAAACCTTTTAAGAAGGAATCCAGTGCTGTCTATGGTTCAAGGAGACAGAATAGACCAGAACGCCGCCAAGCTGTCAATGCAGTGGTGATCTCAAAACCTGCTGGTGCTCCTCAGCATCACAATCAACAAAAGAACAGGAGAAGGCAGTTCACTCGGCTCAGCATGACCTTGTCCCAGATGTTGCCACAGTTGCTGGAGACCAAGCTGGTGACTCTAAAAGAAGCTCCAAAGAATCAAAATACAACGTCACCCAAGTATAATCCCAACGCCCGCTGTGCTTATCACTCTGATATCCCGGGGCATACCACAGACGATTGTTGGAGCTTGAAAAATAAGATCCAGGACTTGATTGACGCAAAGGAGATTGAATTCGAAGCGCCCGAGGCTCCCAATGTGATCACTGTTCCCTTGCCAAAACATGGCTAGGATAGAAAACACTTTTGTTCATTTGAATTCAAGTTGTATTTTTCTTTGTTTATTCAAACAATAATATTCATGTCAAACATTGTTATTTCATTAATGCACCGCATATGTCTGTTTTGAAATTAATACAATTGTTTTCATTATATTCAAAATCGCTTTCATTTTTCTGTGATGATCAACTCTCGATTAATAATTCTAAGCCTCTTGAGGGAGGATGACGAAAACGATAACACGATCCTTACAGTATGCTTTTGAACAGACCCCGCTGATGAGGTACAAGCATTGTTTCAATCCCTAAACACTGGAGTTATAAGGAAGATAATCCCTCGTCAACCCCTTTGAGCCAAAGAAGTAGGAGTTTTTCTTTTCGAAAATTAAAACCCTTAATCATAACCTGGGGCAGGGTAGTTCTCTCAGTTGATCCAAGTGCATAATAAATGGCACCAAAGAGGTCCTTACAAAAAAAAAAGAAGACAGTGATGATTCCGAATAATCATAAGGATAGGCAGTCATTATATCTCAAAAATAAAAACCCAATAAGTCAAAACCTATGAAGGAGACTTACAAAACTGGGGCATCCCGCTGACTGTAATCACAAAAGAAACAGTTCAGGCAAAATTTAGGGATAGTGAAATAAAAAAAAGAGGTCCTACAAACCCTCAACAAAAAAAAATGACTGCCTATTCAAAATAAACTACCGGCATCCGAACCATCATTGGAACATCAAGACAAAGACTCAAACAAGGTCTAACGCACGATCAACTGAGCTTAGGTTTGAAGAACATCACGAAGAACGGGTGGGTACAAATAATTTGAGCCTTTATCCTTTGTTTCTTAAACCATGAACCAGGCCACGCTACAACCCTCAAAAGTCCTAGCTGAAGCATGGGTTAGTTCGAAAGCATACTGTTACGAAAGGTATCCTAACTCCTTAAGGCTGGCGGTAAAATAACAAGTTGACATCGCAGTTTACAAGATTCACTTGTTTTACTAAAAAATGCATTTTCAAAAAACTTCAAGACAGACATAAGCGTTGCATTTTTAACATAAATTTGTTTGCATATGACTATTTGTTTGAACAGCAGGGAAATTCGCACAATGAATACCTAGTGAACAAAAGCACTTCCAATCAAGGGGCAGACGTGATTATTGTCCATCATCTGGGGCAATTAAGTCAAGATTCGGAGAATCTCTCAAAAAAGGCCAACCAGCCTGGGGAAAATCTCCATCTGGATCACTTGGAGCGTTGGACGATCAAACAAAGATCTTCTGGTAGTATGGAAACACTACACTGCTGACAGGGGCACCTCCCTACATTCTGAGAACGTGGACATAGTCGAAAAAATACTACGCAAAATCAAAGACCCGCTAGGTTGACACACCTAGGCAAAAATAAGGGCTTCCCGGCGAACCAAAAGGGTTCGGGCAAAAATAAGGGATGAAATGAAAAATCTGTACACCCGGCAAGTCGAAAACCTGAAAAGGCGGTTTGGGCAAAAAATGGGTATCCCGGTGGACTGAAAACCCGAAAAGGCGGTCCAGGCAAAAGTTAGGGATCAAAGCGTACGACTATGTCCTGTCATCTCGTCACTTGCCTACCAGAAGAAGATTTGTCAATTGGCAGTCATCAAACACCTTCACAGGTACCTTCTTCTCCATCAGAAACAGGGGCAAGATTGAGTCCTCTAAGCGATCTAATTGCTTTGTCCACCAAGGTACCAAGGTAAGTTCAGCCGAAGAACATAACCAAGATATCTTAATTCCCCAGAGAGTGAGCCAGCAAGTCAGTGCACTCTCCCCAAGCAAAGCTATACTATCAGCCTCAAGGAAGTTAGGTATCCTCCATCAGATCTCAACATTCCTCAGCAAATTATACAAGACATTCCTAACAAGCATCCCCGGCAGTCCTGATCTAAGATTGTTCCCCGGCGTATACCAGACATTCAGTGGAGCCACTTCCCCAGTGCATCTCAAATTAATTTCCCCAGGAGAGTCCAGTCCAAAAGTTTCCCCAGGAAAGTGGAATCAAACTCCCCAGCAGGAAGCTTATCCCCAATAGATTCTGGAAGCTTATCACCCGCAGAGCCCGAACGCGTCCCCCGGCTTTATTCAGAAGGTTATTTCCCCACTAGGATATAATTGGGTTATCCTCAGCCAATAACCAGGGAAAGATCGTCCCTGGCGAAGTCTTCCTATTCCCCAGCGGAGTTCATCATATTCTTCAACATAACTTAACAACGGTGTCCCCAGCGGAGTTATCATCAACATCCCAGCAAAGTACCTCTCTTCCCACAAGGTATTGTTCCCCAGCAAGGTCGCTAGAGTAATTTCTCCCCACAGAGTAATCTTCAAGTTTACTCCCCAACGGAGTCATCTTCTCCTACCGGTTCATTCTTGCAATCTTCATCCCCAGCGGAAACGAAGAACTCTCTTCAACCATCAGCCCAGGATTTAACTCTCGGCATTCGTCAAGGATATATTTTCCTAGACGAAAATACGTTCAAAAACATCACATTGTCATACATCATGATACATGCATAAACGCATCATATCTTCCAATCTCATTTATGTTGAGAACATCATTGCTTGATCCATGGCATGCATTGCATACGACTGACTTTTACATTTCAGGAAAGATCCAGTTAAGTTCTCAGCTATTCCAAGACCTTGCCTGGTCCAGTTAAATAGACTGCTAAAGATTTTTCTGATGCCGATCCAGTCAAAGGCCTTCTCTGGTCCAGTTAAATCGATTCCTAAAGATTTTCCTAATGAAGACCCAGTTGAAGATTCCAAGACCTTGCCTGGTCCAGTTAAATCGACTCCTAAAGATTTTTCTGATACCGATCCAGTCAAAGGCCTTCTCTGGTCCAATTAAATCGATTCCTAAAGATTTTCCTGATGAAGATCCAGTTGAAGATTCCAAGACCTTGCCTGGTCCAGTTAAATCGACTCCTAAAGATTTTTCTGACGCCGATCAAGTCAAAGGCCTTCTCTGGTCCAGTTAAATCGATTCCTAAAGATTTTCCTAATGAAGACCCAGTTGAAGATTCCAAGACCTTGCCTGGTCCAGTTAAATCGACTCCTAAAGATTTTCTGATGCCGATCCAGTCGAAGGCCTTCTCTGGTCCAGTTAAATCAATTCCTAAAGATTTTCCTGAAGCCGATCCAGTTGAAGATTCCAAGATCTTGTCTAATCCAGCTAAAATCGATTCCTAAAGATTTTTCTGATGACGCCAAGACCTCCTCAAAGCCAGTTAAATCGATTCCTAAAGATTTTTCTGATGCCAATCCAAATCCAGTGAAATCAATTCCTAAATATTTTTCTGATGCCGCTCCCGTAAAAGTTATTCCAAGACCTCCTCTAGTCCAGCTAAATCGATTCCTAAAGAATTCTCTGAGACGAAAACCTTTTGAATTTCCAGACTCGATTCCTGTATCTTGCCAGGGTGCGTCTGAAGAGTTCGAGGATCCGATGCCTGTATCTTGCCAGGGTGTATCTGTTGACAACTAGCATTACCAGACCCGATTCCTATATCTTTCCAGGGTGCGTCTGAAAGGTTCTCTCATCGTTACTGTTGAGGTAGTAATCGCCCAAAGGTTCTCTCATCGTTACTGTTGAGGTAGTAATCGCCCAAGGTTCTCTCATCGTTACTGTTGAGATTGTAATCGCCCAAGATTCTCTCATTGTTACTGTTGAGGTAGTAATCTCCCAAGGTTCTCTCATCGTTACTGTTGAGGTAGTAATCGCCCAAGGTTCTCTCATCGTTACTGTTGAGGTAGTAATCGCCCAAGGTTCTCTCATCATCCCGTTGAGGTAGAAATCGCCCAAAGGTTCTCTCATCGTCCCGTTGAGGTAGAAATCGCCCAAAGGTTCTCTCATCGTCCCGTTGAGGTAGTAATCGTCCAAGGTTCTCTCATCGTCCCGTTGAGGTAGTAACCATCCATGATTCATTCATCACCTTTTGAAGCTCTAGACTCGATTCCTGTATCTTGCCAGGGTGTATCTATTGACGACTGTATTCTCCGGACTCGATTCCTGTATCTCGCCAGGGCACGTCTGAAGAGTTTAAAGATCCGATTCCTGTATCCAGCCAGGGCGCATCTACACAAAGAGTTTGAAGACCAACTCCTGTAACAGGCCAGGTAATCATTTTCTTTCTCAGGTACGCAAGTTCTCGCTAAGGAATCTCTTACGCGATCGACAACCTCCCGATGGCATCTATAAGCCCATCTTCCTATCCATCAATCTCCAAATGGCATCTGTAAGCCCATTCCCACCATCATACTGCTGACACTCTACTATGTGAGTGCAAATTTCTGGGCACTCTAGTGTTCAATCATCTTCCATCTTCGGATTACGAAAGGCACGCCAGCCAATCTACATCCTCAGGTTTAAGAAGATTGAACAGGGGCAACTGTTGTACCCCAAAATTTGCCCTCCCATATTCTCCAAGATTTGCCAAGATCAAGCTTCAAAATCACTCAAGGGTTGCACAGTCCAATTGCCTCCTAACAGTCAAAAATTAGGGTTTTGGTTCTGGCAAAGAAGTTGAAGTTTCTAAGGGTCCAAACAAGTCCCACATGCCTATATACATTGTCAAGCATCCATATGCCAAGTTTCAAGACTTACAGCATCAAACTGCACAGTCAAAAACCCTAATTGCTTCACAGTCAACTGTAGGGGCAAAATGGTCATTTGACAGTCAAAAGTCAAAATTTTTGGTCAACATTTTATTTTGAAGCCACAAACATCATTTGATCAATTCTTGATCATGATTCTCAAGGCATGGCTCAAAAAGTCTCAAGATGCAAAAGTTTCTATTTTTGGACAGTTGGAAAAGTCAACTACAAATTGACCAAGGCATAACTTCCACATGGTTTATCAGAAAAATTCCATCCAAATCTCATTTTGAATAGAATGACATTTCCTACAACTCATATTCACACTTCAAGTCCAAGAAATGCTCTCACAAAAAGTTATCAATTTCAACATTATAGGTCATTTTCAAAAGTCAACAAAAAGGCACTTTAAGTCAAAGACCATAACTTGAGATTGGTAAATCAAAATGACATGGGACAAAGGCATTGATTAGAGGACTTCAAGACCTTTCCAAAATGTCAAAGAACATGATCAAAGCTTAAAAATTGAGCAAGATATGCCTTGTGGAAGTTGGGAAATTTTTGGGAATTTTGAAAAGTCAACTTTGCTTCAAATGCCTCAAAATTGCTAATGGGCCTCAATTTCTTCCATGAATCATTACCCAAAGGCCATGCACGACCCATTGACCTCAAAGGGAGTTATTTTCTTATTTTTAATTAATTAATTGAATTTTTAATCTTATTAATTCATTTAATTGAAATTAATTATGAGAAACATACTAAATCATACTTTTCAAATCTTTTTGTGCATAGAATTCACTCAATATTTCGTGCATCATTCAAAAAGGAAAGTTTCTACATGATTGGCAATGATTGGCATAAGAAAGGATTGAAAAAGATTGGAAAAGATTTGACAAAATCAAAAATTCAAAAGCATTGATTCAAGGACTTTGGGCTTGGTCTTTCTAACCTAATTCATTCACACATATATGCACAATCGAAACCTAATGCCCTGGACATAGAAGCTGCGCCCAAACACAAGAACAACTTTGCACTTTTTCACAAAAAAAAAGCTTGAAACTGTTTTCATAGCCACTGCACGTTTCAAAGCAAAAGAACCATTCCAATGCACTCCTGACACTACCAGGAAGCTTTTGCAATCGAAACCAACCCTCCATACTCAAGGAATTGGTAAAACCGGATTGCACTTTTCATGAAAATTTCCATAATCGTGTTTTGATTTCTAGACATTTTCCATGCATTTTAATTGTTACTAACATGATCATTCTAAAGCTAATGGTACCGTTCAATTGAAGAATGGCTGCCTGTACAAGAATCCACCATGAATGCATATTAGGGTTTCAGAAGTTTGAAATTAGGGTTTCTTTCATGTGGAAAAATCAGGCCATGAAATTGGTACCAATAGATTCGTGACATCCAAACAAATTGAAATCACCCCTCGCGCCCTTTTTCTTTTTAACCATACTCTAATCGCTATTATTGCAGGTTTGTTTTAGTGGGGGTTTAAAACCCCCGCTATTTGGTGTTATTTACAGGGAAAAATGAAGAAGACGCTTAGTTGTTGGAACATGATTGAGAGATTTGAATGTTAGCGCGTTTTTTGAGTGCTTCAGTATAATGCTTGCTTTTCACATATGTTATTTCTATTCTATTATACTAACAAATAAACGCGCTAGTTCAACTGGTTAGTGCGTTGTCATGCAGGCACTGGGACCTGGGTTCGATTCCCAGGTCCCCCACTTCTTCCATATTTTTTTCTTTAATATGCTTCTATGCAGCGTGCCATCAAAAGACCACCATGCACCCCAAAGCCTGCGCCTGCCAAGTGTCCAGGAGACTCAATCTGATGGCTATCACATGAATTCCACCATGCACGCCAGTCAATGGATCTGCACGCAAACGCTGAAAGTCAAAAAGGGCTTGGGATTAATGGGCCAAATTCCTTGCAATTAACCTCCAAAGGGGTCAGATACCCCCATGGTTTGTCCAATTTTCTACTTTTATTTATTTTTCTTTCTATTCTTTTATTTGTTTTTTTTTTAATTAATTGTTTCCTTTAAATTATACAAAATTAATTTTCATAACACAAAAAAAAAAATCAGAAATCAAGAAAATAAAAAATGTTTATTTAATATTTAATGCATTAATATTTTTTGTGAATAAATTTTAATAATCAACTTAGGTTAATTTAGGTTAAAATTTTAATGTTTTTCTTAAATAACTAAAAAATGTAGAAATTAGGTTTTAGTATTTTTATTCTTTTTCTTAATAAATAATTTCTTCTTCTCACCATTATTATTAATTCTTAATTATTTTGTAAATAAATATGTCATTAATTAATTAGAGTAAATTAGGTTAAAACTTAAATATTTTTTCTTTAATAATTAAAAACAATTTAGAACTAGGGTTTTATTTAATTTCTAATTTTAATTAATTCTCCTCATTTTCATTAAATACAAAAAACATAAAAAATAACTTCTTTTCTCATTAAATAATTAATTAACTTTCAATTTCAATTTAATTTCTTTAAAGGGTCCAACGCCCTCGAACACTCGATTCCAATTTCTTTTCGCACGCGTATTCTTATGTTTCTTTTAAATATTATGTAATTGCCCCAAAGCCTTGTAATAGTAATTAGGAAATTTATTTACTTTCTGCATTTTATTAAAAAACGGGTCTTTGTTAATTTGGCGATGTATAGACCCGCGCCTTGTAATAGCGTAGGACCTTTATTTTCCGCATTTTAATTTCCGCACCTTTAAACTGCTAATCACATGAAAGAATGAATGGCCCAAATAAAATCAAAGCGTAGCTCACCCAATGCATGACAAGATAAAATATAACTGAAAACAATACACAAATTCACACACCACTCTTAGGGTACGCCTCATTGTTGCCTTGCCCCCTCGAAATGTGGTCGTCGAGTATAGGACGTTTTAGTAAGTCCTTATGTCCATGAACATGGCATAAGGGTAGCTTCTAAGGTGTCCTACTGTTGCTCTGGTGACCACACTGTCCCTAAACTCGAATTGACCCAAACACCTCCAACGGTGGTGCTACCTGCCTCTCAA
Organism: Vicia faba; assembly: GCA_948472305.1. Taxonomy (NCBI): domain Eukaryota; kingdom Viridiplantae; phylum Streptophyta; class Magnoliopsida; order Fabales; family Fabaceae; genus Vicia; species Vicia faba. The sequence continues at coordinate 1,710,232,630 of OX451737.1, read as the reverse complement.
TGGTGGGATGGCACTACCTTAAGGACATTTACACCGCCTAATTCCTTAGGGTAGGTAGATGACTCGTAGATACTTGCTCTAATTCAAAACAAATCAAAAAACTTCTTTTCACACCGACACTTTCAAAAAGCTTTCAAAACAATTTTTCAAACACTCTTGAGGACTGATACAAGAGTCGATCTGAAACTTTCAAAGAAACTTTTTCAAACCCACGCACACTCTGAAAAGAAAACACTTTTGAAAACACAATGAGCAAGTATCTAAGAGCCCATGGATAACCATGGATAGAAAGGGTGCTAACACCTTCCCTTTCTAGAAATCTACCTCCCGAACCGAGAAACATTCTCAATAAGGAATTTTGATGTGATTTTGTTCTTTCCATGTTGGAGAACATAAAAGACGGTGGCGACTCTTGCTTCCGCGAAATTTCGCGAACCAGCGTTAAACAGTCAGTTCCAGATCCACCGATCACAGTCCTTAAAACCTTCGCCTGCACCCATGGGCATACTCTAGAGTTGAGTACGGGCAGGAGAAAGGTCAGCGTTATATTGATACTGCTTATAAAAAGCAGCAGCCCAATCTTCCCAGTTGCAGACATTGGTTCCCTCCAGTTGATAGAACCACTCGAGCTAAGTCCCGGACAAACTGTCCTAAAAGAAATGGACCCACAAGTTCCTGTCAGCAGTGTGGGATGAATCTTCCTCACATAATAACGGAGATGAAGCTTGGGACAAGAAACCCCATCATACTTTGCAAATACCGTAGCCTTGAAATTCGGTGGGATGACAACCCCAGATACCAAACCCAGCTCTTCAAAATCTAGCCCTGGTACTCTTTGGATCTCCATTACGCTGAGACGATCTTCTAACTGTTTGTATCTATCCTCAGTGGGAGGATACTGTTCATCATTGTAATCAGATTCCTCCTCAGAAACTCTTGGTATAGGGTCCTCCTCCCTTGTCTCATCCTCCCGGTTCTCCCCTTCTTTGGATGAAGAGGTTAGATCAACCGATTGCTTCAACGGTCCCTTGAATATTCTGACCAGATTCACGACACCAGCAGTCTTCTTTGTCTTATTCTTTCTATCTTTCAGGATGAGGGCCTTCAGATCTTCCTGCCCTTTAGCCAAAGCTACGAACATTTGCTGAAATTAGGCATTTTGTGCCTGGAGATCCTTGATACTTTGTTCAGAAGTCATTATTGCTGAAATAAGCAGCGAAGACGATGAGAAACCTGTTATGAAACCTGTTTATGCATAGCCATGGATGATATGTGTATGCAATAATTTCAACGACTTTGGGAAATTTAAATTTGCGAACCCAAAATGAAACAAAGATTTTATTAGTAGAATTCAAAATACAATTGCCTTTTAGGCGTTACAATTGAAAATTCTAAAAACTAAAAAAAGACCAAGTTTCCCATGGATGCTTGCTCTTCGTGCCGAGATAGACATTAAGGCTTCTTTCCTCATGAAGCTGCTTTGTGAGCTCTAAAACTTTCTTCTTCTGGGCATAGAACTGGTCCTTATAAGTATCCCACTCCTTCTTCAACTGAATCCAGGACCTCTGTAATTCTTCAAGATCGGTGGGCATATCAGGATAAAGAACCGTGTAGGGAATATCCCCTTCAGTAATGGGCTCCACAATCATTGGTAAGACAGCTACGTATGGCATCATAAGTTTCTGAGCACGAGCTCGTACCCATTAGAGATAAGGTTCCATAGGAATGTAAATCTTTGGCCCCAAAGTTTTGACGCCAGATCTATTTACCATGCCCCAAGCTCGTATAAACCTCTGGCGATACCCTTGAGCATCATCCTTATAGTTAAACACAATGCCCTGGATAAGCATCTCATGAGGACCATCCCTTCGAGCGTAACCAAATTTTCGCAAAGCTAAAGAAGGATTATAAGTTATGCCTCCCATAATGCCGAGTAGTGGGACATTAGGGAATTCCCCGCAGCGGTCAATAATAGAAATATCTCCCATAGATCGGAAATACCAGAGAATATCCGCGTGAGAAAGTGACATTATTCTTTGCGACCAACCCAAACCTTCTTCATTCTTTAACACTGACTTAGGGAGGTGAGAAATAAACCACCTCGACAGTAATGACATGCAGCACATAAGAACCCCTCTTCTCTTCATAGTACGAGCGTGGAGATCATGCAAGATATCTCCGAGCAAAGTAGGCACAGGGTTGTGAGAGAGGAAGATCTTGATAGCATTCACATCTATGAGTAAGTCTGGATTAGGGAACAATACTAACCCATAAATTAGAAGAGCCAAAACCTCCTCAAAAGCCTGAAAGTCCAAATCATTCCAAAACAGCTGGGCCTTCTCTATTAGGAACTTGGCTAGAAAACCCTTGACTCTGCTTCTTGTTTCCCAATTAGATAACATGTCGGCTCGTTTTAGATGCAAAGCTGAGGCAATGGTCTTTGGCTTGGGAACTTCTTCTAAACCTATGAAAGGCATCTGGTCAAGAATAGGTAGATCCAATAACTGAGAGAACTCTTCCATGGTAGGCACCAACTGATAGTCTGGAAAGGTGAAGTAGTGGTGCTTGGGATCAAAGAACTGAAAGAGTACACCCATCACCTTTTCATCAAGGCTTGAAGTAACCAGGTTGAGAAGTAGACCATATCTCTTAGTGAAAGAAAAAGTTTTAGGAACCCTTGATACTAGCTCCTTGAGTTGGAGATGTATTCTCACAAAGCTGATTCAAATAGTGTTTCTACGAGCGGAAGCCATGATCTGCAAAACAGAGCAAAGATAAATTCCCCCAGTCCTTGAAATGGTTAGTGTAATAAGAATGGATGTTATGTTATGATGCATGATGTTATGTTCAAACAGAGTAAATCACACACTAGCAAAGCACACAATAGACCTTAGGTTCAAAGGCTTGCATGAGATTAAAGGTAAGTACCCTCTTGAAGTTTAGTTGGTTTCAAACCTGTCTTAGAAAAGTAATCGGGTTCTAAGGATTCTCAATATCATTGATCATCCTTTATCGGGCATTGTTTCAGCTCAGACAATCTTTCCTTGCAGTCGAAATATCCTGAAAGTCTGATCTCAATGAGTGTACCATCGAGTATCAACCAATCCTCAGCTTTATACCGAGGCCGGCTATCTCACTACTTTCTAATGGCCAAGTTTGTTCGACTAAGGTTCTAAGGTCCGTTAGTGCTTCACGACACCACGCGGCGGCCTTGTATTCTCCTCGATCCAACACAAGGGATACCGGTACCAACCAAAGTGTCACACCAATACATCTATCGCTTCAACCATATTGGTCTATGCCGTATAGTCTCCACGATCTATTGCTGTTTACCTAAAAAGATTCCCCAGATCCAAGTATAGGATCTTTACAAGAATACCCCAACAAACCCTCAAAGATAGAGCAATCAAAGCAAACAAAGAAAGCAATTTTAAAATGATCTAGACCCTAAGGTAAACTCCACTTTTTATTTTATCCCCAGCTGTAGCGATAAAAAATGTAGCGGGGTAAATCGGAGATCGAATTATTGATTAATTCGTCTCACAAAAGCAAGAGTCGCCACCGCGCTTTATTGTTTCCAAAGGAAAAGGGAAAGAGCGAAATAAAACCCTAAATATGCAATGTAAATAAAATACAAAGCGTTTTGAAAAGAGATCTTATGGTTCGGGGGTTGGTTATACAATGGGAAGGTATTAGCACCCAATGCATCTATAGTACTCTATAGGAACCTTTTGAAATATCTGTTTTATTTAAAATTGATCGCTTGATTGAAAATAAATCGTTTTGGCCGAAAGAGGGATACGGGCGGGTTTTTGAAAATACGACGACCTAATGTCGAAGTTTTGGCTTAAAAGGTATAAGTCTTGAAAAGGTTGAAATTTTGAAGAAAGGTGAATATTTGAGGAAAATTAACCTAAGTTTTTAATGAATGAGAGTATTCGCTCGATCGTTTTTGAGGACATGAAGTCAACAAAAATTAGACAATTCCTTTTGGATTGGTGCAAACATGATAATCAAGTACGATGAAATAATTGACAGAAAATTATGCGGATAATGACATACAACAATTAAGTGTGAACATGCATTTTTGATTTTTGGTTTAATATATGAAGAGAAAAATGTTTTAATTGGTTACGCATTTTAACATAGATAAAAATAACGAGAATGAATAGAAATGTTTTTTAAGTTTTATGTTTCTATTTTTTATGTCTTTTTTATATTGGTATTTAATCAAAATGAGGGGAGTAAAATAAAAAAATAAAATGTCTTTTAGTTTTCTCATTTTTACTTTCACATGTTTTTAAAGATATTAAATATTTTTTAAATTAAGTAAAACTTACAAGTCAAATATTTAATTAGAATAAGGAAAACTAAAGTTATTAAATAAACCTAAATTTAGATTAAATGAGATTTGGATAAAATATTAAAATTATCTATTTAAAATTATATATTATTTCTAAGAGACTAATTAATCTAAATTATAGTTAGCTAAAAAAGAAATAGAATTAACTAAAGGGTAAATAAAAGATGGGGTGTGAATTAGCAAATAGAATGGGCTTAAGTAAAACAAGAAATGAGCTGGGTTTAGGGGAAATGGAGCGGGTCGTTGGAAGACCCGGATCCAAGAAGAAGAAATGAAACGCAAAGCTGTACGAAAAAAGAACCCTTGGAACGATGGTGCCATGGCCGCCGCTGGACTGTCTTGGAGGTCAGTCGATGAGATAGCGATTGGAGGATGGTTCGACGGATGGTGAAAGGTGGTGGAAAGAGGCGTTGAGCGACGGTGAGCTGAACGTGGCGGTGAGAGAAGCAACATGAGAAACGAAGCGACGATTTGAGTTGTATTTGAGAATGCGGCGGTGACGATTTCAAGCCAAACGAAATCAGCTACGAAATCGCGTTCTCTCCGAAGAAGCTCAGTAATTGGTGAGTCGATCCTTATGATACTCTTTGCTTTCAATCTTTTCTTTCTTATTCCAATTCCAAACCCTCCTCTATGTTGTTGTATTGTCCCGGTTAGTGATTTCGAATATGCATTGACAGTTACCGAGTGTGATGTATGATAAGCTTATGTTTAGAAACAAGGCTTGGAAATGGTGGTAAGGGCGAGATTACGATGACAGAGATGGTGGTCGCATCAATGGAGATCCAAGCAACGTCGCGTACACGATTGGAAATTTAGGGATTGCGTGGTTGGAGATTTGAGAACAAGGCAAGTGAGTATCTAGGTTTCTGAAATCCCTAATTCCCTAATTTGATTTTTGATTTCGCCGTTAGAACTGATCGTTATTGTTTTAGATTTCCTCTTTCCTTTGTTTTTATTCCTCACCCAAATTCAACTGTCTCACTCTGCCCACATTGTTCTGTCGTTAATTCTGTTCTTGGATGAAGATACATTCTTCGATTTGAAACCTGAAGTAACATTTTCACTCAAGATGATGGATGATAGAGGAAAGCAGACGGTTAGTATGAGACGACTATTGTTGAATTTCTCGTTTCCTCTGTTTTAATTCTTGATGTAAGGCAGTGTTTACACGGTTATTCAGATTTATTTATTGGCTTATAGATTTGTGAGAAAGTATTGAAGTTGCTTGAATTCATTTTGATCGATTTCACAGGTAACAGACGATGAAACTTGCCCTCTCATCTATCGATCTTATTATCTCTTATGGAAATAGCGACAACGCTCAAGCTCTCAGTTCACTCACCCCTAAGTAAACGATTTGTAACTTTTATCTATTTATCTACTTCTCTGCTCTTTGGTTCAAATACTAACACATTTTGTTCGGTTATTTGTAGGTGCAAACTATTTTAAAGATGGTACAATTCAATCAGATACCATAAGGAACGAATATGCAAAAAAGTGTCAAAACGGAGGCAGAGTGACTTACCTCAAGGTTGACTCAGATCTTTGGAGATGGAGGAGGGGGTTTGTAGGTGGTGAAAAGAGGAAGAAGTTCAGGAGTATTCTGATGGGTTTACGCCTCCAGCAAGATGGATAAACGGCTCAGGTATGGTATTTTAAGTCAACTCTTCCAAACTATTCTGCTTCTTTTTCTTGCAACCATTTTCTCATATACTCATCAACCTTCTCCGCCCCGCCACATGTCCCCAAAACTGAATTTGCTCCTATCGATATCTTCAGGAGGATCTTAGAAGATTCAGATTTGTGACTCCCATTGGAACGATGGGGCTTTACACCATTAGATGCAAGAGAACTACTGATTGATGCCGGTGTTAGTATCTTGAATGCACAATAGTACCGAAGAGCTTATATTCTGGTTGTGTTTTATTGATAGCCGCCTTTGAATGGTTTTGGATAGCTTGATGCAGGTTCTGTGATATGCAGATTATGAAAATATGCAGAAAAATGATTTGAACATGCAAAAAAAAACGATTTGATGCAAGTTATGAAATATGCAGCAAAATGGTTTGAATATGCAAAAAAGTGATTTGATGCAAGTTATGAAATATGCAGCAAAAATGGTTATTGAATATACAGGTTTTGGCAATATGCAGAATGAAATATGCAGGTTTATGAAAATATGCAGTATGCCATATGCAGGTTTGGCAAAAAGTCTTTGAAAAATGGTTTTTTTTTTGAAAGGTTTTTTAGTGATGTCTTGTGTAGTGATACTATGCAAGTTAAGACTTCCTTTTGAAGGGGTTTTCTCATATGACCGTTGCTTCTTTTTTTGTGGCTCAGGTTTGAGTATTTTATATTTTCTAATGCTCTGCACATATGCTGCTACATGTGATTTCATTCCCATTTCATGCTTAGGCCAGAACCTGCAAAATGGAACCTCTTCTCTCTCTCTCCCTCAAGTACAGAAATGATATATATATATGATATCTTGTACTGCTGTCTGAAAAAGTAATAGGCTGGAATATGATGAAAAAAGGAAATATAGGTTGCTTGCATACATTGTTTTAAGACTGCACATGTTTGAAATTGCATATTGTTGGAATTGCATTTTCTTTTGTCTTGCATTAGCCTATGTTATTCTGCAGGTTAACGTTAGCTTATGTTGTGCATATGTTTGTTTGAAATTATGTATGCTGTTGATTTATGCTTATGCAGTTTTGACCAAAATTGAATTTATGCATATGTGAAATATGCAGTGGGCCTTTTGATAAAAATGCAAATGATTTTGAAAATGTGCTATTTTTTAATTGTGCATTCATTTAAAAATTCCTCTCTTTTTTTGTGAACCGGGAGAAATCCCGTGATTTGCAAAAAAGAGTAGCTGATTCCGGCCATTGCTTTTAATGATGAACATTAAATTTATTTTCTGCATTTTAATTATTTATTCAATTCTGACTTTTCTTTTAATCGTTTTTTGCAGGTAAAATTCAAATGAGCAGACAAGAGCATTGGATTGAAGATTTAGAATTAGAATTTAGAAAAATAGTTTTTTTATTTACTTTAAGCATTTATGTAATTGTCTTTATAAATATTTTGTAATAACACAACATTTAAATGACAATTGTAATAAATAGAATAAAGTGAATAAAAATTCTATTATTTCTCAATTAATTCTTTTTCTTTCCAATTATTTATTTATTGTTTATAATTCTTTAAATTATATAATGACTGAAAAATCAAATCCAATCATTTAAATTCAGAATGATAAACAAATAAATAAATATCATTGATCAATTAATAACTTCAATCATTTACTTTATTATTATTTTTAATTCTTCTAAATTATAATAACTTGAAAAATAGAATTTCAGCTATTTAAATTTAGAACAATAAATAATCAAATAAACATTGCTTGATCAATTAATAGGCTCTTTTCCAAATGTTTATTTCATTATTCGTAAACCTTTAAATTATATAATAACGGAAAACAGGTTCCCATTATTTAAATTTAGGATAATGAATAATTAATAAACATTATTGGACCAATTAATAAACCTCCTTTCAAATATTTATTTTATTATTTATAAATCTTTAAACTACATAATAATCGAAAATAAATTCCAATTATTTGAATTTAAGATAATAAATAATCGATGAACATTGTTAAAGTCTTGATCAGTTAATAAATTTAGCGTTCAACAAATAAACAGCTCCCGACTCGAAAAAGTTGTGAATTTTTAAACTGCTTTGAAAAATTTGATAAAATATGTGAAAACCCTTGCAATGCGAATGATGCAGATGGGAGACGGTATCTTAGGTCAAAATTTGGGGTACAACAGCTGCCCCTATTTAAGTTCCTTCTATCCGGAGATATGAAGATTAAAGTCTTCGTCTCGACGAGATTGAAGGTACTTAAATACATAATTACGCAAATTTTGTCCTATGATGCCGTCATCATGCAGTGATATGAATGTAGTGCATGAATTCACAGAGAAAGATATTGTGTGAAACAAGATAATGTTGGGGGAACCGAACACCAACAAAACACAACGACATGGATTACATTACTGGGGAAACGAGCTATCGACTTCAAACGACAGACTCCTGACAGCGAATAAAAAACGAGGGAACACAACCTCTAACCCCAACAAAGAGAGCATCTTGCATAGGCCGTAACAAATCATTGATCCAACACAGTGAATTCGCAACTCGAGGTCGACGATAGACAGAGAGTATCAAATTGCTGATAACGGACTACCGACTTCTGGAGGTATAGATTCGTAACAGACCTCTCTGCGAGATTTTCAGAGATACTCGTGAATGCTGAGGTAATAAGACTGTAGATACGAAGGTTGTTCAAATAAAGAAAAACTGCCATTTGTTGTTGTCCAGAGAAAATACCGATAACATACAAGTTGCTCAAATAAAGAGGCTGCCGCTTGCTGTCGTCCAAAGAAAATACCGATAACACACAAGCTGCTCAAATAAAGAGGCTGCCGCTTGCTGTCGTCCGAAGAAAATACCGATAACATACAAGATGCTCAAATAAAGAGGCTACCACTTGCTGTCGTCCGAAGAAAATACCGATAACATACAAGCTGCTCAAATAAAGAGGCTACCACTTGCTGTATTCCAGAAAAGTAATAAAGTACTGGTAACTCATGAAGAGTTTGCTGCTTGTTGCTTTCAGAAAAATAAAATGACGCACTAGTAGTTCGTGAAGAACTGCTGCTCGGCGCTTCCGGAAAAAGATAAAATGACGCACTGGTAGCTCATGAAGAACTACTGCTCGGCGCTTTCGGAAAAGATAAAATGACGCACTGGTAGCTCATGAAGAACTACTGCTCGGCGCTTTCGGAAAAGATAAAATGACGCACTGGTAGCTCATGAAGAACTACTGCTCGGCGCTTCAGAAAGTAAATAACGCACTAGTAGCTCATGAAGAACTGCTGCTCGGCGCTTCAGAAAAAGATAAAATGGCGCACTAGTAGCTCATGAAGAACTGCTGCTCGGCGCTTCAGAAAGTAAATAACGCACTAGTAGCTCATGAAGAACTGCTGCTCGGCGCTTCAGAAAAAGATAAAATGACGCACTAGTAGCTCATGAAGAACTGCTGCTCGGCGCTTCAGAAAGTAAATAACGCACTAGTAGCTCATGAAGAACTGCTGCTCGGCGCTTCAGAAAGTAAATAACGCACTAGTAGCTCATGAAGAACTGCTGCTCGGCGCTTTCAGAAAAATAATGTACAAGTTGCTCGTGAAGAGCTACCGCTTGTCGTTTTCCAACATAATTCAGAAGGAAACTGCGATGATATTGGCAGAGAATAAAATCTTCATCAAAGAGAACCCTGAATCAATCCTTCCCGAGGAGATCAAATACTTAAATGTGCAAAATAAATGCACCAGTCGTCTTGGTCGCAAACTCACTGGGGAAAATCAAAGAGCATAGCCTATGCAAGAGGCAGCAACTTCATCCAGGAATAACCAGAGAGAAAACAGTCAAACAAGACTCCTCCCAATGAGAAAGTAAATCGATTGGGGAAATTATCCTATCCAGAAATGGACAAGGTAAGCTAAATCAAAAATCATCCACGAGGATTAGCTCAGTTGGGGAATTAGAAAGGAGGCACATTTTATGCTTAAGTTGGCACTCTATTTGGAAAGATCAAATGTGCTATTTGAAAAGACACAACCAAGGTGTACGAACTCAATGGCATAAACTAATACAATTGTGCGTGCATGATGCAAGTGTAAATGAATAAATGAATGCCATGTATATGCTGACAAAAACGACAGGGGAGATGGACAAAAGATGATAAGACATCACAGTACAACCCGACGCTCGGCTAATCTCAAAAGGAGGGGGACATCACTGGAGATAGAAGACAAAAGCCAACAAAGGAGCAAAGTTATCCTACAAAGCTCAAATCTCTTGGAGAGAAAGATATTTTAGGTAGAAAACCCAAAGTCCGGTCTTCTATCGTCGACAACCCATTGAAAGGATAACAACACGAACAAATGCTTCAGCTGAAAAGAGTCATGCTTAGCTGGAGATACTGGGAACACCAACCTCTGATAAAGTGTGCGATACATAACACACATATTCTAACAAGTCTAGATTGCCCCTGAGACCAAATTGGATGCCTCAAACTCACTGCTGATGAGCTGCATGTTGCACGACAATTCTTGCGAATAACTTCACTTCTCAAATGCCCCAAGCTAAAAGGTTGATGAGGAGAAATCATCTAACGAGGATTTTACAAAAGACCTGGCATTCACCATGCTCTGGTGTCTTCAAACTCTTAGAGGACTTTATCAAATCTCGACGTGATTGCCCCGGATTGACTGTAGTCGGCACAACAAAGTCTTCGAATTTTTGCCCCAATCGAGCAAACAAGTTGGGAAAAGCAATAACTGGGAGAAGCAACATGTTCGTGCTTAAGGTCTTCAACTGACATGCCCCTGGATATCATTTCTTGAACTGATTCTCCAATTACTCAACATAGTTTCAAGCCTTAAAAGGGTAAACTCATCACTGGTGTTTATGTGAGCTTCCTTGATATCAAACAAATGTTTTGCAGTTAGAAAAAGTTTACAATGAGAATGAGAATTCTAATGCAACAGTTATATAAGTCTTGAAGATTTTTGAAAGATATCGCACAAAGTTTGCGAGTAAAAGCGCCGTTTATTTTTGTATAGGAGAAACATATGATACCAACATAATTATTTAATCATTCATGGGAGTCAGGAACACTGTCTCATTGAAATATGCTTTCAAAATAACCTTGCTTCAATTAGGACTTTTGAAGGTTGTAATGTGGGTTCATGGGTTTTAGAAAAAGATTTTGAGGCTCAAAATATTTGGTGCCCACCCATTCTTCATGATGTTCTCCAACCCTATGCTCGGTTAATTCAAACTGAGTGTTCATCTATCAAGAGGGTCTTTCTTACGAATTTTGAACACTCAATCAAATTACCAGAAAGCTACCCTGCCCCAGGTTAAAATTCAAGGGTTTTTTGTATAGAAAAGAAACTTCTGCTTCAAAGGCTCAAAAGGGGTTAGCAAGATATAATGTCTTCCTTATATCTCCGGTGTTTAGGAATTTGAAACAATGCCTGTACATCATCAACAAGATTTTATTCAAAAGCATGCAACCAAAGATTTTGCGTTCTTTAGATCATCATCCCCCCTTCAATCTCTGCCTAGGCAAGAGAATGGGCCACATGTTGGTATCATAATGCAAAAGAAATTTAAAATTTGAAAGCAAATATGAGTGAAACGAATGAATTTCTTCAAGACAAACATACTCATTGTATTAAAATGATCATTCAGATGCGAACAAGTTCTTACATGCAAACAATGTTTCGATAAATAAGAAAAGTTGCAAAAGCAGAAACAAGTTAATAATCTGGGAAGGCTTTCCACTTGAACAACCGAAAACATCTTCAAAAAAACCCAAAATCACCCTCAATCGTGTTTACTCTTCGGCGCCTGTTTGATTTGAACTTCAAAACCAACGTCCTTGAATGACAAGATACCACTTCTGACCAACTTCTGAACCTCAATCTTCAAAGCGAAACAACCCTCCAAGTCATGCCCACGAGCACCTTGATGAAAAGTGCAAGCCAAGTCAGCTTTGTAGTTCCAATGTATCTTCTTAGGGACCTTCGGTGGAGGTCGGGTCTGAACCAAATTCCTCTGCATCAGGATAGGGAACAACTCTGTATAGGTGATTGGAATTGAATCAAACTGGGTTTTCCTATGATTAGGAACTTGCTGATTCTGTTGATGAACGTGATGATTCTGATGTTGATTATCTCTTCCTCTGGTTCTCTTCTTGGAAAAGTCATTATCAAACTTCTTCACACCATTAGTTGCGCTACCGTCTTCATATGAACATCCTTTTCCGACATCTTCTTCTAGACGCACTCCCACATTCACCTTGTCAGGAAGGTCATCAGGTGCATTAACCGTCACCTTTTCATGAGAAAAAGATTTTAGAGTTTCCGTGAAGACTTTTATCATTGCTTCCTCCCTCCTAGAAGGATTGACTTGGGCGGAGATCAGAATTTCAACCAAACCAGTTAAGTGATCCAAACCAGCTTTCAAAATAGTCACCTCTCTGCGGAGTTCAGAAACCTCTTGCTTGATACTCTCCATTATCCTCTTAGCGCGAGTGTTGTACTAGTGAGACCAAGGGAAAAAATAAGACTCGGAAAAAGACCTTTGAAAGTGAGACAAAGAAAATGTAGAATGATGTATGATATACAAAAGAGAGTTTTATTTGACTTTCAAGGAACTCAAGATATCAAGTTATAAACATCCAAGTGTGAAGATAACAGATGAATTTTAAATTGGCTCCAAACGTTGATCACGTTATCGTCAAGATCAATCATCCATTTTGGTGGATTAGGGTTTTCGCCCTATCGACACCCAAGATCCATTGAGTTTGACGAAACTAGTGATGTTTACAAAGAAAGACCTCCAAACTCCTTCAAAGTCTAGTGAAAAGAGTTTTATGGATGCATGAATGCATGGCGATGCAACAACCACAAGCAAGGTCACAAATAAAGTTGAAAGGTTCAACGTCACGAGCATGGAGTCAAAGGTAAGGAACATCCCCGCGGTATGTACTAAGGGTTTACTCACACCTGTAGAACAAGGTTCTAAGAGTTCCCAAAGTCTACATTCCTCCTTCGGATATTGCCAACGTCTTGATTACTCGATAATTAGCAATATTCTCAAGAGAAACTCGTCCGAGCGTAGCATCGCGTAACAACTACTTCCGAATTACTCCGTTATAGTCTCCGCGCTACACCTAAAAAGGCCAAGATGGGTTAGGGTTCTACGGTTCTCAACTTCTCGGGCTCCTAGGTCGAAAATAATAATGTCTTCCCGATTACTCGGTAAACAGATATTAAGTTCAAGAGGGCCTTCCATTGAGTGGGGGATCTCATGCCTCCTTCTTCGGGATTACTCCCTCAAAGTTAACATGACTATACCGCCCGTCCTATTCCTTACGTGTTACTTAATCCGGGTGTAGGATTTGTCCTTTGCGAAAAACCCGAATAACCCCAATTTAAACATATAATCAAGCAAATCAAATAATAGTAAAACAGATAAAACAAATTAGGCTTAACCCACTTAGGGATGGACCAGCAAGAGGTCAATCTATCCCCAGCAGAGTCGCCAATTCTGTAGCGATAAAAAATGTAGCGGGGTAAATCGGAGATCGAATTATTGATTAATTCGTCTCACAAAAGCAAGAGTCGCCACCGCGCTTTATTGTTTCCAAAGGAAAAGGGAAAGAGCGAAATAAAACCCTAAATATGCAATGTAAATAAAATACAAAGCGTTTTGAAAAGAGATCTTATGGTTCGGGGGTTGGTTATACAATGGGAAGGTATTAGCACCCAATGCATCTATAGTACTCTATAGGAACCTTTTGAAATATCTGTTTTATTTAAAATTGATCGCTTGATTGAAAATAAATCGTTTTGGCCGAAAGAGGGATACGGGCGGGTTTTTGAAAATACGACGACCTAATGTCGAAGTTTTGGCTTAAAAGGTATAAGTCTTGAAAATGTTGAAATTTTGAAGAAAGGTGAATATTTGAGGAAAATTAACCTAAGTTTTTAATGAATGAGAGTATTCGCTCGATCGTTTTTGAGGACATGAAGTCAACAAAAATTAGACAATTCCTTTTGGATTGGTGCAAACATGATAATCAAGTACGATGAAATAATTGACAGAAAATTATGCGGATAATGACATACAACAATTAAGTGTGAACATGCATTTTTGATTTTTGGTTTAATATATGAAGAGAAAAATGTTTTAATTGGTTACGCATTTTAACATAGATAAAAATAACGAGAATGAATAGAAATGTTTTTTAAGTTTTATGTTTCTATTTTTTATGTCTTTTTTATATTGGTATTTAATCAAAATGAGGGGAGTAAAATAAAAAAATAAAATGTCTTTTAGTTTTCTCATTTTTACTTTCACATGTTTTTAAAGATATTAAATATTTTTTAAATTAAGTAAAACTTACAAGTCAAATATTTAATTAGAATAAGGAAAACTAAAGTTATTAAATAAACCTAAATTTAGATTAAATGAGATTTGGATAAAATATTAAAATTATCTATTTAAAATTATATATTATTTCTAAGAGACTAATTAATCTAAATTATAGTTAGCTAAAAAAGAAATAGAATTAACTAAAGGGTAAATAAAAGATGGGGTGTGAATTAGCAAATAGAATGGGCTTAAGTAAAACAAGAAATGAGCTGGGTTTAGGGGAAATGGAGCGGGTCGTTGGAAGACCCGGATCCAAGAAGAAGAAATGAAACGCAAAGCTGTACGAAAAAAGAACCCTTGGAACGATGGTGCCATGGCCGCCGCTGGACTGTCTTGGAGGTCAGTCGATGAGATAGCGATTGGAGGATGGTTCGACGGATGGTGAAAGGTGGTGGAAAGAGGCGTTGAGCGACGGTGAGCTGAACGTGGCGGTGAGAGAAGCAACATGAGAAACGAAGCGACGATTTGAGTTGTATTTGAGAATGCGGCGGTGACGATTTCAAGCCAAACGAAATCAGCTACGAAATCGCGTTCTCTCCGAAGAAGCTCAGTAATTGGTGAGTCGATCCTTGTGATACTCTTTGCTTTCAATCTTTTCTTTCTTATTCCAATTCCAAACCCTCCTCTATGTTGTTGTATTGTCCCGGTTAGTGATTTCGAATATGCATTGACAGTTACCGAGTGTGATGTATGATAAGCTTATGTTTAGAAACAAGGCTTGGAAATGGTGGTAAGGGCGAGATTACGATGACAGAGATGGTGGTCGCATCAATGGAGATCCAAGCAACGTCGCGTACACGATTGGAAATTTAGGGATTGCGTGGTTGGAGATTTGAGAACAAGGCAAGTGAGTATCTAGGTTTCTGAAATCCCTAATTCCCTAATTTGATTTTTGATTTCGCCGTTAGAACTGATCGTTATTGTTTTAGATTTCCTCTTTCCTTTGTTTTTATTCCTCACCCAAATTCAACTGTCTCACTCTGCCCACATTGTTCTGTCGTTAATTCTGTTCTTGGATGAAGATACATTCTTCGATTTGAAACCTGAAGTAACATTTTCACTCAAGATGATGGATGATAGAGGAAAGCAGACGGTTAGTATGAGACGACTATTGTTGAATTTCTCGTTTCCTCTGTTTTAATTCTTGATGTAAGGCAGTGTTTACACGGTTATTCAGATTTATTTATTGGCTTATAGATTTGTGAGAAAGTATTGAAGTTGCTTGAATTCATTTTGATCGATTTCACAGGTAACAGACGATGAAACTTGCCCTCTCATCTATCGATCTTATTATCTCTTATGGAAATAGCGACAACGCTCAAGCTCTCAGTTCACTCACCCCTAAGTAAACGATTTGTAACTTTTATCTATTTATCTACTTCTCTGCTCTTTGGTTCAAATACTAACACATTTTGTTCGGTTATTTGTAGGTGCAAACTATTTTAAAGATGGTACAATTCAATCAGATACCATAAGGAACGAATATGCAAAAAAGTGTCAAAATGGAGGCAGAGTGACTTACCTCAAGGTTGACTCAGATCTTTGGAGATGGAGGAGGGGGTTTGTAGGTGGTGAAAAGAGGAAGAAGTTCAGGAGTATTCTGATGGGTTTACGCCTCCAGCAAGATGGATAAACGGCTCAGGTATGGTATTTTAAGTCAACTCTTCCAAACTATTCTGCTTCTTTTTCTTGCAACCATTTTCTCATATACTCATCAACCTTCTCCGCCCCGCCACATGTCCCCAAAACTGAATTTGCTCCTATCGATATCTTCAGGAGGATCTTAGAAGATTCAGATTTGTGACTCCCATTGGAACGATGGGGCTTTACACCATTAGATGCAAGAGAACTACTGATTGATGCCGTTGTTAGTATCTTGAATGCACAATAGTACCGAAGAGCTTATATTCTGGTTGTGTTTTATTGATAGCCGCCTTTGAATGGTTTTGGATAGCTTGATGCAGGTTCTGTGATATGCAGATTATGAAAATATGCAGAAAAATGATTTGAACATGCAAAAAAAAACGATTTGATGCAAGTTATGAAATATGCAGCAAAATGGTTTGAATATGCAAAAAAGTGATTTGATGCAAGTTATGAAATATGCAGCAAAAATGGTTATTGAATATACAGGTTTTGGCAATATGCAGAATGAAATATGCAGGTTTATGAAAATATGCAGTATGCCATATGCAGGTTTGGCAAAAAGTCTTTGAAAAATGGTTTTTTTTTTAAAGGTTTTTTAGTGATGTCTTGTGTAGTGATACTATGCAAGTTAAGACTTCCTTTTGAAGGGATTTTCTCATATGACCGTTGCTTCTTTTTTTGTGGCTCAGGTTTGAGTATTTTATATTTTCTAATGCTCTGCACATATGCTGCTACATGTGATTTCATTCCCATTTCATGCTTAGGCCAGAACCTGCAAAATGGAACCTCTTCTCTCTCTCTCCCTCAAGTACAGAAATGATATATATATATGATATCTTGTACTGCTGTCTGAAAAAGTAATAGGCTGGAATATGATGAAAAAAGGAAATATAGGTTGCTTGCATACATTGTTTTAAGACTGCACATGTTTGAAATTGCATATTGTTGGAATTGCATTTTCTTTTGTCTTGCATTAGCCTATGTTATTCTGCAGGTTAACGTTAGCTTATGTTGTGCATATGTTTGTTTGAAATTATGTATGCTGTTGATTTATGCTTATGCAGTTTTGACCAAAATTGAATTTATGCATATGTGAAATATGCAGTGGGCCTTTTGATAAAAATGCAAATGATTTTGAAAATGTGCTATTTTTTAATTGTGCATTCATTTAAAAATTCCTCTCTTTTTTTGTGAACCGGGAGAAATCCCGTGATTTGCAAAAAAGAGTAGCTGATTCCGGCCATTGCTTTTAATGATGAACATTAAATTTTTCTGCATTTTAATTATTTATTCAATTCTGACTTTTCTTTTAATCGTTTTTTGCAGGTAAAATTCAAATGAGCAGACAAGAGCATTGGATTGAAGATTTAGAATTAGAATTTAGAAAAATAGTTTTTTTATTTACTTTAAGCATTTATGTAATTGTCTTTATAAATATTTTGTAATAACACAACATTTAAATGACAATTGTAATAAATAGAATAAAGTGAATAAAAATTCTATTATTTCTCAATTAATTCTTTTTCTTTCCAATTATTTATTTATTGTTTATAATTCTTTAAATTATATAATGACTGAAAAATCAAATCCAATCATTTAAATTCAGAATGATAAACAAATAAATAAATATCATTGATCAATTAATAACTTCAATCATTTACTTTATTATTATTTTTAATTCTTCTAAATTATAATAACTTGAAAAATAGAATTTCAGCTATTTAAATTTAGAACAATAAATAATCAAATAAACATTGCTTGATCAATTAATAGGCTCTTTTCCAAATGTTTATTTCATTATTCGTAAACCTTTAAATTATATAATAACGGAAAACAGGTTCCCATTATTTAAATTTAGGATAATGAATAATTAATAAACATTATTGGACCAATTAATAAACCTCCTTTCAAATATTTATTTTATTATTTATAAATCTTTAAACTACATAATAATCGAAAATAAATTCCAATTATTTGAATTTAAGATAATAAATAATCGATGAACATTGTTAAAGTCTTGATCAGTTAATAAATTTAGCGTTCAACAAATAAACAGCTCCCGACTCGAAAAAGTTGTGAATTTTTAAACTGCTTTGAAAAATTTGATAAAATATGTGAAAACCCTTGCAATGCGAATGATGCAGATGGGAGACGGTATCTTAGGTCAAAATTTGGGGTACAACACCAGCAGAGTCGCCAGTTCTGTGATACGGTGGCAGAACTGACTGTTTTTTGTTACTACTGGTTTTGTGTTTTTTGTTTGCAAATGTATGGTAAGAAAGAGTCGCCACCGTCTTTTATTTCATCCAACAAAGGAAAAGGGAAAAAGAACAGAAAAAACCTTTTTCGAGATGTTTCTGAGTACGGGGGAGGGGGGGGGGGGGGGGTAGATTACACAAAGGGAAGGTGTTATCACCTTTTCTATCCATGGTTTTCCATAGGATCTTAGGTAATTGCTCATTTTTAAATTGCTCTTGTGTGTTTGAAAAAGTTTTGAAATTTCCTTAGTGCGGCGTTTCACTTTATGGTAACCCTTGTATCAGTCCTCAAGAGTGTGATAAAGTGTTTTTGAAAACTTTAGTTTGAAAAGTTTGTTTGAAAGTGTATGGTGTAAAATTTGTTTGAGCAAGTACTTAGGAGTTTCTACCTACTCGAAAAAGGATGTTCATTTTCTTATTCCTTTAGACAGCGCTATCCTACTATTAAGGAGTAGGTAGCTCCATCGTTGGAGTTTAAGGGACAATCGAAAGGGACGAATACGATCACTAAAGCAATGATTAGGAAACTTAGTAGTTACCCTAGAGTCCTAAAGATATTTTCGAGGCAACATTTGAATGAGTCATTTTTGATCTTTTAGGAATAGAGGGAAACCACTAAAACCCCCTATGCTTCATGACCGTTTACCGAAACCAACCGAAGTGGGGCAAACCCTAGGAGTGAGCATGTGCAAGTGTTTGATTTTCAGTTATTTATCTTTGCACAGTTAAGGTTTTCTACTGTTTTAAATTATGATCTTTTGCATACAATCCTATTATCAATCATTTAACAGTTTATAATGACAAAAAGGAAAAGTGCGATAAATTTAAACCTAGCTATTACAAGGCTTTGGGGAGGGGGATTACATAATCAAAAACTTAGGGAAAACAGTAAATGAAAATAGTAATAAACCTAATTAACTATTACAAACTCGGAGCAATTATATTAATTGGAAAAATAAATAAATAAATGCGCGCGAGAATGAATTAAACGAGGGATTAAAATTAAATTCAAAAACATTTAATTAGTGAATAAAGAGAAAATATTTTTTTGGATTTTTTTTGGAGAAAAGTAATTAATTTTGCAAATTAACCTAATTTCTAATTAATTTTAATTATGCAAAAAAAGAATTTTAGTTATCCTAATTAACTTAATTAATTAATTAATGAAATTATATATTTTATATAAAAAAGAACCTAATTCTAATTTTTTGTGTTTTTATGATTTTTTGATTTAATTAAAAAAACAATGATTTTGTAAAACAATTAAAAACCAATAATTAAGATAAGAAATTAAAAAAGAAATAAAATGGGCCTGGTGTGAAAGTAATTCTGGGAGGTGCATGGTTGAATTTTCCAGGCCCAGAATAGTTGGCCCAAGGCTGGCGTGTGATCCAGTGAGGATCACCTTTGGAGAGTTCACCATGGGGATTGGTTGATTGGGCGCTGGATCTGATCTTGGGAAGATCCAATGGCTGGACCTGGAGGCGCATGGTGGACACCTGGCTGTGAGATGTGCTGGATTTGCAAAGAAGTTATAAGAAAAATAGTATGCATACGCCTGGGATCGAACCCAGGACGTTTGCCTCACGCGTTCGTTCCTGGACCATCTGTGCTGGAAGGCTTAGTTGTTAACATAATAAATAAAATAAAATATAATCTAAACAAAGTAGTGCACCCAGAAAAACGCGTAAATTTAAAACCGTCCAACTAGGCTTGGACACGCCATCATCTTCCTCACTGAGACTGTTGTTTTAGAAATGGATTTTTCCTACAATCCAATTCGTCACTATAGGCTATAGTGACGGTTCTTGATTGTAGCTATAAGCCTGCAAAACTCTAAAATGCAATTCAAGCAGAAAAAATCCCAACCAAGGGCATGAATCGATTGGAAACAATCCCTCGAGCATGAATGGACCCTTAATTTGGCCCAATTTCGCCTGTGTATAGAGTTCCCAATTTGGGACCTCAAAACCCTAGCAATGGCGTATCACACCTCCCGCGTCTAAACACGAATTCAACTATACAGAAAGCTTGCACTCATTCATGTGAACAAGAATATGTGATCAAAATAAGTTTATGGTACATGAATCAATAAATTCGAGTTTGAGAAAAAGAAAGCAAACCGTGGGCGTGGATGATGCGATTCTGGAAGCTTTGATGTTGGGAAACGATTGGAAAAGCTTCTGGGAGTACCAAGGAACGTATTGCAATCTTTAAATCCCCTTGAGGAGGGTTGCAATGTGGAATCCGGTTTGAGTTTTTCTTTGAATTTTTGGAAGCTTTTTCTTTCTCTTTTTGACAACACTTGTGTATATGTACTGAATCAAATTATGTCATTATAATTGGAAAGAATCAAAAGATTGATGGCATGAGTTTAAGAAGAAATCAAATCTTGAAAAGTTGCCATGTATGAAGATTTTGTGTCCATTTGACCTTGCAAGATTTCCTTGGCTTTTTGACAGCATATAAGATCTTCATTCAATGCAAAAATCAATCCTAAAACAAATTATATGAGTTATTTGGATTTATTTGATTTTATTTGATTTTTAAATGAATAAAAAATCAAAATAAATTAAATAAATGAGTGAATAAGGCATGCGGGATCCCATAGGTCGTGGACCATGCTAGGACTGAGATTCAATCTTGAAAAGATGGGCCCATGTGAAAAAAAATGCAATTTTGGGCATTGTTGACTTTGTGCAAATTTCCAAAAATGGCCAACTTTGACAATGCATATCTCTCCCAATTTTGACCCTAAGAGGGTGTTCTTGGACTTTTTAGAAAGCTTAGGATATCCTCTAAACAACCTTTTTGTTTTCATCTCAATTGGATCTTCCATGTTCATGTAAGGAGCTTTGACCCAAAAGGTGTTTTTGTTGACTTTTTGAAATGACCTATAATGTCTGAATTTATATCTTTTCATGAGTGAAATTTTTGAACTTTAGGGCTGAATATGAGTTGTATGGAATTGGATTCTCTTCAAAATGAGCCTTGGATGAGGAATTTCTGATAAAGTATGAGAAAGTTATGCCTGGTCAAAGTTTGGTTGACGTTTCCTATAGAAACCCTAATTTAGTAACTTTTGAGTTTTGATGAATTAGGAGCATTCCTTGAGGAATCATGATCAACCCTTGATAAAATGATGGATATCACCTCAAAATGTTAATGTTGACCAAAAATCTTGAAGTTTGACTGTATGTGGGTCATAGTTGAATTTTGCCCTAACACAGTTGATTTTGAGGCATTTGAGCAGTTGACTGAGCAAACTTCTTTTGCAAGGAATGAAACTTGGCATGGATGATCTTTGTTGGGGGGAGATTATTAGGAGCATTGATGCATAGTGTAGGAACAAACACCTTTTGTGAGAGACACACCACTTCTCCACCTAAAACCTTAAGGTGATAGGTGAAGAAGTGTTATGTCTCTCACAAAAGGTGCTTGTTCCTAAACTATGCATCAATGCTCCTAATAATCTCCCCGAACATGGTATCATGAGCCTTTGGTTCGAGAAAGGGACCGGAAGGAACTTGTATCGAATGCGGTACAAGTGGGGGAGCATTATGGACTCACACTTGAGGGGAGTGTTGGAATAATATAGCAAGTGTGAGTAAGTGGGGAAATAGTCCCATATTGGATAGGAATGTGGAGACTTAAGCATATATAAGTGGGTGAACCCACTCACCTATCACCTTAAGGTTTTAGGTGGATAAGTGGTGTGTCTCTCACAAAGGTGCTTAGTCCTACACTATGTATCAATGCTCCTAGTATCTCCCCCCAACATGGTATCATAGCTCCAACAATTGGTATCTAGAGCTCCTGGTTAGAAACTCTGGAATTTGGGAAACATTGATTTTTCATTGAGTTTCTGCATAAATTGCACAAGGAGAAGATGAACGGAAACAACGATATTCATTACAAGCTTCCAGTATTTGATGGCAAAAACTGGAATCATTGGAAGATCCAGATGCACGTGATATTTGGTTCTCAAGATGTGTTAGATCTTGTCACTGATGGCTATAATCTGTTAGAAGCAGACGCAACAGAGGTCCAGAAGATAGCACAGAAGGCGCTGAGGAAGAAAGATCAGAAAGCGTTGTTCTACATCCATCAATGTGTGGATGTGAATGTGTTTGAGAAGATTGCTGATTCTGAAACAGCAAAGGCTACGTGGGACACACTGGTCAGATGTTACGGTGATGACGCATCAGTGAAGAAGGTGAAGCTTCAGTCTCTCAGAAAGCAATATGAGAATCTCAACATGAAGGACAACGAGAAGGTTTCTGAATATATCTCTAGAGTGATTCTGATTACTAATGAGATGAAAGCTTGTGGAGAAACTCTGTCTGAACAAGTAATTATTGAGAAGATCTTGAGATTTTTAACTTCTCAGTTTGATTACATTGTTGTAGCAATTGAACATTCCAAAGATCTGAGCACCATGAGAGTTGAAGAGCTGCAAAGTAGTCTAGAGGCGCATGAGTTGCGTATGACTGCAAGAACTTCTGAGAGGGAAGTAGAGCAACAGGATCTGAAAGTAACTTCTGGTAAGAAGCATCAAAAGCAGACTTGGTCAGAAGCCAGGAAGAGAACTAATGGTGGTCAAAAGTCTGACAAGAAGAATGTTCAGTGTTACTAATGATAGGAAGAAGCATGTACATAAGGGAAAGGAGAAGTCTGACAAGAAGAATGTTCAGTGTTACTGTTGTAAGAACTTTGGTCACTATTCCAGAGATTGTTGGTCCAACAAAGAAAGGAAGTTAGAAGAAGCAAATATAGCAAGAGGAGACTCTGATGATGAACATGTGCTATTGTTGGCTTCTGAATCTGATGATCTGAATTCATCAGAATGGTGGTATATGGACACAGGGTGTTCAAACTATCTTACTGGAAACAAGAAGTGGTTGGTTGACTTTGACTCTGGGAAGAGTACAAAGATCAGATGAATTGATGATAAATACCTCAATGCAGAAGGTATGGGAAATGTCAGGATCATTCTAAACAATGGGAAAGCAGTTGTGATCCAGAATGTTTGGTATGTACCTGGCATGAAAATAAATCTGATGAGTGTGGGACAACTGGTTGAGAAAGTTTTTTCAGTTACCATGAAGGACAATCTTCTGAAGCTGTATGACTGTAATTAGAATCTGATTATGGAGTCAGAACAGGGAAGGAACAGGACATTCAAGGTGAATGTTAGAACTGCAGACTCTGAATGTCTTAGTGCAACAAGTGTTGTCAAGGAGAGTGAGTTGTGGCACAGATGATTTGGTCATCTAAATTTCAGAAGTTTAGGGCATCTGAAATCAAAGAATCTGGTACATAGAATTCCTACAATCAAGAAGCCTGAAAAGTCATGCAAGGTGTGCATGGAAGGGAAGCAACCAAGATTACCCATTGCATCAGAAGTAGCTCCAAGAGCAAAACATGCCTTGGAAGTAGTACATTCTAATGTGTGCAGTCCATTTCCAGTAGCATCGACTAGAGGGAATAAATATTTTGTGTCATTTGTTGATGAGTTCACCAGAATGACATGGGTAACTCTCATAAAGTTCAAACATGAGGTGTTTGCTGATTTCAAAAAGTTCAGACTAAAGGCTGAGAATCAGAGTGTCCAGACTCTGGAAATTCTTAGAACTGATGGTGGTGGTGAGTATAACTCCACAGAATTCAGAAGTTTTTGTGAGGAGAATGGAATTGAGCATGAGGTTACTGCTCCATATACTCCTCAACATAATGGTCTTGCTGAAAGAAGAAATCGTACTTTGCTAGACATGGTGAGAAGCATGCTGAAAGAGAAGAAGCTTCCTCACACTCTATAGGGAGAAGCTGTTGCAACTGCATGTTATGTGCTCAACAGATGTCCAACAAAGAAATTAAAGGGAATAGTTCCTATTCAGAAGTGGACTGGAGATAAGCAAAGTGTTAGTCATATGAAGGTATTTGGTTCTGTATGTTACAAACATGTCCCAGAAGCCAGAAGACAGAAGCTGGATGATAGAAGTAAAGTGTTGTTGCTGGTGGGGTATCACAGTACAGGTTCATAAAAACTTTATTGTCTAGAAACTAACAAAGTTGAGTTCAGCAGAGACGTCATTGTAGAGGAATCAGAAGTTTGGAATTGGGAAAAATCTCGTCCTGACTCTGATGACAGAACTTCTGAAGAAAGGTCAGAAATACATGTTTCTGAAGCTAGTAAAGACTCTGACTCTAAAGAAGATACAAAAGGAGAAGATGATTCTGACTCTGACTCTGATGGTGATCCAGACTCTGAAGACAGTAAAGGTTCTAGAGATAGTCCAATTGCTGAAGCAAGTGCTTCTGAAGGGGAAAGTTCTGGTGTCCAAAGTTCTGAAGGTCCAGTTCAAAGGCAACAAAGAGTCAGAAGCATCCCAAGAAGATTTGCAGAGTTTGACATGTTACAAGACACTGAAGTAGACTCTGAAGGAGAAGTTATTCAGTGTGCAATGTTAGTAGACTCTGAACCCATGAGTACGGAAGAGGCTCTTAAGCAGCAAGTTTGGTTACAGGCAATGAAAGAAGAACTTGATGCTATAGAGAGAAACAAGACTAGAAGTTGACAGAACTTCCAAAAGGCAAGAAAGCCATCAGCATCATATGGGTTTTCAATTAGAAGCTAAAGCCAGATGGATCAATTGGCAAACACAAAGAGAGATTAGTAGCAAGAGGCTTCCTTCAGAATCCTGGGTTGGATTACTTTGAAGTGTTTGCACCTATAGCGAGACATGAAACAATCATACTAGTGATTGCAATAGCTGCTAACAGGAATTGGCCTTTGATGCATTTAGATGTAAAATCTGCATTTCTGAGTAGTCCATTACAAGAAGAGGTGTACGTTTCATAACCTCCTGGATTTGAGAAAAAGAATCAGGAATGGATGGTGTTCAAATTACACAAAGCATTGTATGGATTGAAGCAAGCGCCCAGAGCTTGGAACTTGAAGATTGATTCATTTTTCAAGGAACAAGGGTTTCAGAAGTGTGAGATAGAGTATGGTGTTTATGTTCAGCACACTTCAAAAGGTAATATGATTCTGGTCTGTTTGTATGTTGATGACATATTACTCACATGAAGTTCTGAACAAGAGATAGCTGAGTTCAAGAAATTTCTGATGAATGCGTTTGAGATGACAGATCTTGGAAAAATGAGTTTCTTTCTAGGGATGGAATTTATATACTTTGAGAAAGGAATCATTTTACATCAGATGAAGTATCAACTAGAGCTTCTGAAGAGATTTGAGCTAGAAAATTTCAAGGTTGCTATCACACCTGCTGATACGAATCAGAAGTTGGATTCTGATTCTGATGGAGAGGATATGGATGCTACAACCTTCAAATAGATGGTTGGTTCTTTAAGTTATTTGTGTAATACTATACCTGATATTTGCTATGCAGTTGGAATGGTTAGCAGATTTATGAGTAAACCAAAGTGGTCCCATTACCAAGCTGCAGTCAGGATTCTGAGGTATGTGAAGGGAACTATGAAATATGGAGTGTTATTTCCGTCTGGAAGAAAGATCAAATCAGAACCTCTGAGTTATTCTGATTCTGATTGGTGCGGAGATAGAGTTGACAGAAGAAGTACTTCTGGGTACTTATTCAAATTTCTGCGAGGTCCTATTTCTTGGTGTTCCAAGAAGTAACCTGTTTTTGCTCTGTCAACCTGTGAAGCTGAATATATTGCAGGTGCTCTGACTGCATGTCAAGCTGTGTGGATTCTGAACTTGCTGAAAGATCTGAAGATTGAGGTAAATAAACCTCTGAAGCTGATGATTGATAACAAGTCTGCAATCAATCTTTCCAAGAATCCAATGTTGCATGGGAGAAGCAAGCATATTGGGACCAAGTATCATTTTCTGAGGAATCAAGTTCAGAATGGAATAATAGAGGTTGTGCACTGTAGCACTCAGAAGCAGCTAGCAGATGTTCTGACAAAGGCTATCAAAACTGATCAATTTCTTGGTTTAAGGGATGGAATTGGTGTTGTCAGTTTTGGGTAAATATAAATTAAGGGATGGTGTTAGAATTAATTTAGATTTAGGAATATCTTTTAGATTGTTTATATCTTTGTTAGAACATATAAATCTTATATCTTCTTATATCTTTGTAGAAGATATATTTTAGATTTAATTTGTGTGTATAAATAGCCTAGTGGAGTAGGTTATTGTAATTCATTGTAAATCCTTATTTTGAAGCTATCAGTAAATATTCCTTTTGTCTTTTATCTTCCTTGTGCTCCAAAAATGTTGAGGACATATTAGGGCAATGTAAACCATTTAGGACCCTTGGAACTCAAACATCTTGATGAGGAGTGAAACCCTAGCTTGAGGCTCATTGTCTTAGGAGGAGGATTTTTCTGGTCAATCCTTAGTCAACTTGAGCAATTGAGGACCTCTAGGAGTATGTTTTGTGTGAAAATGGGAGGGAAAATTTTGGGGTACAACACAAGGTTATGCCTTTTGGGTTGAAGAATGTCGGTGCAACATACCAGTATGCTATGGTAGCCTTATTCCATGACATGATTAATCACGAGATAAAGGTCTATGTCGACGATATGATAGCCAGATCTCAAACTGAAGAAGAACATATTGACCATCTACCTAAGCTGTTTGAGAGGCTAAAAAAGTACAAGTTGAGGTTGAATCCGAACAAGTGCACCTTTGGGGTGAGATCCAATAAGCTCCTGGGTTTTGTTGTCATTGGTAAAGGCATTAAGGTTGATCTCTCCAAAGTCAAAGCCATTCAAGAAAATCCTGCTCCCCGTACCGAGAGCGAAGTCAGAGGTTTCTTGGGATGACTGAATTATATTGCCCAGTTCATTTCTCACTTGACTACTACTTGTGAGCCAATCTTCAAGTTGCTGAAGAAAGACCAGGTAGTAAAATGGAACAACGAATGTCAAACAGCCTATGACAAGATCAAGGAGTACCTACAAGAACCTCCAATTCTGATGCCACCAGTTGAAGGAAGACCTCTAATCATGTACCTAACAGTGCTAGAGAATTCAATAGGGTATGCACTGGGCCAGCATGACGAATCTGGTCGAAAAGAGCATGCTATATACTACCTTAGAAAAAAATTTACTAATTGTGAAACAAGAAACTCACAGCTCAAGATAACTTGTTGCGCTTTGGCATGGGCTGCTCGCCAACTAAGATAGTATATGTTGACTCATACTACTCTATGGATCTCTAAAGTGGATCCCATCAAATACATATTCGAGAAGCCCGCTCTCTCTGAAAGAATAGCCATATGGAAAATGGTCTTGACAGAATACAACATACAGTACACTACTTAGAAAGTAATCAAAGTAAGTGTATTGGCGGATCATTTGGCTCATCAAACCTTAGAAGACTATCAGTCTATGAACTTCGAATTCCCGAACGAGAATATTATGCTAGTTACATATTGTGAAGAACCTGGACCGTATGAAGGACCTGAGCCAGGATCCCGATGGACGATGGTTTTTGATGGAGCCTCTAATGCACTTGGCAACAGAATTGGTGTTGTAGTTATCTCCCCTCAGGGTTGCCATACGCCCTTCACCGCCAAATTATGCTTTGACTGTACCAACAATATGGAGGAATATGAAGCGTGCATCATGGGCATCAGAGCTTCTATTGATTTGAGGATTAAGTTCTTGAGCGTATATGGGGACTCAACCCTGGTAATCAGTCAAATCAAGGGAGAATGGGATACTAAGCACCTGAATCTCATTCCTTATAGAGAGCATGTGTTGACCTTAATTCCATACTTCGAGGAGATCACTTTTGAGCACATCACACAAGAAGAGAATAAATTGACAGACACATTAGCTACCATGTCATCTATGTTTAAGGTCAGATGGGACAACGAGGTTCCCAGAATTACCATTGAAAGGCTAAACGAACTGGTACAGTGATACGATGTTGACACTGACGGAGTAGAAGAGAAGCCTTGGTTTCATGAAGTAAAAAGACACCTTGAATCTCAAGAGTACCCTGAGGGAGAATCTATCAACCAAAAGAAATTCCTACGGAGGTTCTTTGCTAAGTTCTTCTTGAGTAATGGAATTTTGTACAGGCGCAACCATGATTTGACTCTGCTTCGTTGTATGGACAAGGAAGAGGCAGAGAAGATTATGGAAGATATGCATGAAGGTATCTTTGGTACACATTCCAGTGGACATACTATGGCTAAGAAGATTCTGAGAGTGGGTTACTATTGGTCGACTATGGAAGCTGACTGTCATCGCCACTCAAGAACTTGTCATAAATGCCAGATCTATGCTGATAAAATACATGTACCTCCAGTACCTCTGAATGTCTTGACTGCTCCTTGGCCATTTGCAATGTGGGGCATTGATATGATTGGAGAGATAAAACCTACTGCTTCCAACAGACATCGCTTCATCCCCGTCGCCATTGATTATTTCATAAAGTGGGTTGAATCAGCTTCATTCGCCTCGGTTACTAAGAATGTGGTCGCACGATTCATTAAGCATAATATTATCTGTCGGTATGGCATCCCTGGAAGGAATATCACAAACAATGGTACCAATCTCAACAACACTATGATCACGGAACTCTGTACGCAGTTCAACATCAAGCACCACAACTCTTCTCCGTATCGACCAAAGATGAATGGCGCGGTGGAAGCTGCCAATAAGAATATTAAGAAAATTATACAGAAGATGACAATGACATATAAAGATTGACATGAGATATTTCCATTTTCTCTTCAAGGCTACCGTACCTCGGCACAAACATCAATTGAGGCAACCCCATTCTCTTTGGTCTATGGTATGTAGGTTACCCTACCTGTCGAAGTTCAGATTCCTTCTCTGAGAATTATGAAAGATGAAGTTTAGATAGAGACGAATGGATTCAGACTGGGCTGGACTAATTGAATTCGATTGACGAGAAAAGGCTTACGGCTGTTTTTCATGGTCATATGTATCAGAAGCATATGATCAAAGCTTTCAACAAGAAAATCAAGCATCGGGTATATCAGGTTGGTGACTTGGTAATAAAATGCACCATCCTACCGCAAGGTGATCCCAGGGGCAAATGGACTCCTACCTATGAAGGGACATTTGTAATTAAGAAGATATTTTCGGGTGGCGCTATGATACTTACCACCATGGGCGGTGAAGATCTTCCACACCCTGTGAATGAAGACATAGTTAAAAGATACTGCGCATAAAAACCGAACCGCTAGGTTGACTGGCCTAGGTAAAAATAAAGGCATCCCGACGAACCAAAATGGTTCGGGCAAAAATCAGGGATACATATAAAAGACTGTACACCCAGCAAGTTGAAAACCTGAAAAGGCATCTTGGGCAAAAAAGGGTATCCCAGAGGACTGAAAACCCGAAAGGGTGGCCCACGCAAAAATTAGGGATTAAAGAATATGATTATGTCCTGTTGAATCACTTATAACCAGCTTTATTATAAACGTCTAGTTTGAATGGTGAAGATCAATTCAATCAACTTCTTCCGACAATAGGGGATGAGATGCTCGAAGACATAGGGGCAATAGCTGAGTTGAAACCTGACGAGATCATTTACACATATCTATATGTTTTGTTTTACTTTGTACTCCTTTCATTTTCACGACGATTTCCTCTTACTAGGATTTCTGTCTCTTTGTATAATGATCGCCTGTTTATAGGCAAACTATCAATATAAATACAATTTCAAAATTCAAAATTTTTTACTTTTTCTGTTTTGTTTGCAAAAACGTCCAATGACTAAATTGAATGAACATATGCATATGAATATGATTACTGTTAACAAATATATGCATAAAAACATGAATAAGCATTTGCCAAAGACTCTAGGAGTTGAGATAACGTTCAAGTCGTCCATAAATCCCCACAGAGAAGTGTCCATAAGATTATACCCCGTAGAGCCGTCTTCACAAGCTCATCTTCAACAAAGATACATGCCCCACAAGTCTGAAATACCCTAAGACAGGAATTGGGAAATTTTCCAACAATTAACCCAATTACACTCCCCAATAGATCCCCCTGGCGGACAAAGGAGTATGATCTTTTCCCCAAAAAAATTTCCAACCTACGGAGTCTTAATCCTTGTCAGAGAGTGTGTCACCAGTACGGTTCACAGAAATTCTCTTCCCCAACTGATTTTATTTCTCCAACAAAATTCTCTTCTCCAGCATGGCTCATTTGCTCAGTAGAATATATTCCTCTAACAGGTTTATTTCCTCAGAAGAGTGTTTCTCCAACAAGGTTTATTTCCCTAACATGGTTTATTTTCCCAACAGGATACAGTCTCCCCAGCTTGAGTCTATCACTTTGACTACTACAAATCACCGGTAAAATTTCTCTCCCCAACAAAGGGTAGTCCAGATTGCCATCCCCAGAGAGTTGCTACTGAATCTGAAACCAGACCAAATATCAGTTAATCTTATCCTCCCCAGACGAGTCGGTATCCATATCGAGAACTCGGTCAGGCAGCACTACAAAATATTATCCATCTCTTTTATCCCAAGTCAAGGTATGTAAGAATTAAATTCCCCCAGTAGAGAGACAAACGACCGATGTGCCTGAACTCTTCTCCACAAACAGAAGTCAAATTCCCCAGCGAAGTTTCCTCAAACAAAAAGCAGGAATTCCCAACAGAGACGTTCTAAACAGAGATTGAGGATTACAAATATTCTTCATCCCCAACAACGGTCAGAGATTTATTTTCCTCAGTCAGAAACGTTATACAGAGCTGCCGATACGCTTCAACGACATCCCACATCCATACATCATTTACAAATATCATAAGATATGCATACGAAACACATATAGAACACTCTCATTTACTTTGAGAACATCATTATGCAATGCATTACATACATCATGAAATTACATGAAACTAACTTTGTTTCTTTCAGGTTAGTTCACAAATAAACGAATATCATCAACAATTTTCAAACAGTTCCTTGATTAATTCCTGAAACAGGACAGGGCAACTACCTATGTGACCAAGTCAGAGATTAATTCCCTAACCAAGACGGGGCAACTATCTCTACAGCCAATAAAAAGTGGGTCGCAGATTAATTCATAAAACAAGACAAGGCAACTATCTGTATGACCAACCACAAATTAATTATTGAAACAAGACAGGGCAACTATCTGAAAGTAAATTGTAGATCAATTCCCGAAATAGGACGGGGCGATTATCTACATAAACAAGTTGAAGATCAATTCCCAAAACAGGACGGGGAAACTATTTATACAACCAAGCAAAGATTAACTCCTGAAACAGGACAGGGATACTATCTTTCTATCTTTATGACCAGGTGAAGATCTATTCCTGAAAACAAGACGGGGCGACTATCTTTATCACCAAGTGGTATGAATTCCCGAAACAGGACAGGTTTACCAATAAAACATATTGTAGATCAATTCCTGAAACAGGACGAGGCGACTATCTAGATGACAAACACTTCACTTCAGATACTGAATTCTGAAAAGCATTCTCCTTCAGAGCATCATTTTGAAAAACATCTTCCTTCAGAGGTTTATTCTGAAAAGAATTTCCTTCAGAAATTCCTTCTGACAAGCATTCTTCAGATGAAGTGAAGCGTAGACTCCTTCTGATACTTCTATCAACAGTTACTTTAGATGGCATCTATAAGCCCATCTCCGATGATTCTCTGTCATCTCTCCGAATGACATCTTTAAGCACATTCAAGCAATATCATCCACCAACAACATTACTTCCTACACATGCGAGTGCAAATTTATGGGCACTTAAGTGTTCAATCCTCTTCTACCTTTAAGTCACGAATGGAGGATATGCTAATCTAAATATTCAAGTTTAAGAAGATTGAACAGGGGCATCTGTTGTACCCCAAAAATTTTCCTCCCATTTTTCTTCAAGACATTCTCCTAAGATCCCCATGTGTTCAAGGTGGCTCAAGAATTGATCATATAAATTCTCCTCCTAAGCAATGGACTCACAACTAAGGTTTTGTATTTCTTAAGGAAAATTGGGTTTAAAATATCTCAAGTGGCTTTTAGGGTTCTTCATGTGTCCATAGGAATGCTCATGTCAAGTTTCATGCCTTGTATCACAAGTTTGCTCAGTCAATGGCTCAAGATGACTAAAAATCAACTATATTGGGCAAAAAGTTAACTATGGTCAATATACAGTCAAACTTCAAGATTTTTGGTCAACATCAACACTTTGGAGCTACATTCATCATTTGATCAAGGGTTGATCATGATTCCTCAAGAAAAGCCCTCAAATCATCAAAAGTCAAAAGTTGCCAAATTAGGGTTTCCTTAGAAGAAGTCAACTAAACTTTGACCAAGCATAACTTTCACATACTTCATCATATTTTACCCAACCAAAGCTCATTTTGAAGGGAATTCAATTCTATACAACTTTGTATCTCTAAACTCAAGTCCAAAAAATGCATCATTTGAGAGATATAAGCCAATACATTATAGGTCATTCCAAAAGTCAACAAAAGACACTTTTTTATCAAGGCAACTTTAAATCAAGATAAAATATTCAAAAGAAAAAATGATCAACATAGAGATTGTATATAACATCTTGAGATTTCCAAAAAGTCCAAGATCATCTTCAAAAGATGAAAATTAAGAGAATTATGACTATTGCAAGTTGGGAAATTTTGAGCAAATGCATGAAGTTCAAATTGAGCAAGCTTGATATTTTGGGCTATTAGGCCATGGTTTAAGAGTCCAAATGTGTATTACACTCTTCATACACCTCAAATCTTGTACTTCCACCCCATGACCTATTTTTATTTTTATTATCTTAATTGTTTTTTTATTTATTCATTAAATAATGAAAAATAAATAAGATAAAATTATATCTTCTTCTACAAGGTCCAAGCCCACATGACTTTGACCTAACTTCCACTATATATTCCCTCGTTCATTCTCATACAAGACACGGAAAAAAACCCTTTCCTCCCAAGCTTGTCAAAATATCAACTTTTTTTCAAGAACCCTAAATTTTCAAACCCTTATTACATTGCCTTCCACCACAAAACATTTACCCTATTCTCTTCCAGCAAGCCTATAGAGTAAGTGTCGACTAAATTGGATGGCACAAAATGGATGAAAGCACCATACATGCATCTCTGATTTCACAACTTTGCAAAAATTCACATCTTTAATTTTGTTTTGTTTTAAATGATACTAATGTTATTAACATGTTTCTAAGTTGTATCTGAACAGGTTTGGACCAACGTAAGGGTCCCATGCAAGCTAAGTTATAAAACACCATTCTTACACTGATCTGGCTTGTTTATTTCATAACTCCAAAACCATTGAGTTTTAGCCCATGAAAATACCACCATTGGATTCAGAATACTTGATTTAGGGGGGTAGAGTCCTCTTTATTCACTAACGTTTGCTATTTTCACAGGTGCAAGAATTGTCTCACCGGAGTAGACGACCAGAGCTAGGGCTCTAACGCTTCTCCGGCCAATATATCCATGTTATATATATATATATATATATATATATATATATATATATATATATATATATATATATATATATATATATATATATATATATATATATATATTGATTCAATTATATAAACGGATGTATAACCACCACCATAGTGGCATAAACGCGTGCGCTAAGTCACTTCTCTCCCAAGTCACAGGTCCGGTCCCGGTTTTGCCAAAATCCTCATACTTTCATATTTTTGCAGGGTTATCATATAATGTGCTGAACCTTTTGTTTTGACACCAACCAACGCCTTTCCTGGTGGTATTCTATGCGTGGAGAATGCTTGAGGGCGTGGGTTCAACACCCACCCCTACTCTTTTGGTTATTTTCTATGTTTCTCACTCTTTTTTCCTTTAATCTTTTACAAAACCTTTTCTTTCAAAAATATTTTTTAATAAACCCTAACATAAAACCCTTTTTTTTCAATAAACTCAAATAATTTAATTTTAGGTTTTTTCAAATTTAATTAATTTTAGGCTTTTTTAGTTTAATCAATTTAATTTTAGGTTTTATTTAATCAACCCTAATTTGATTTTTTAGGTTTTCTCGATTAATTTAAAATCAACCTAGAATTTAGGGTTTTGCTTAATTAATAAATTCTTTTTTAATTAATAAAAATCAATTAGACTTTAGGTTGATTATCAAAGCTTTTTCATCATATGATTTTCTCCTTTTACCGCTCCGCGCGCTTTATTACTTCCGCATTAGTTTAGTTCCCAATTATGTATCTGTTACAATATGTAATAGTTAATTTGGGTTTACATTTCCCTCCAGTTTTATGGTTTGTACCCCCTTTCCCGAATCCTTGTAATAGCGTAGGATTTTTATTTCCCGCACTTTACTTTTCACATTTATACTATGTCTTCCTGTATGTATATATAACTGTATAGTAACTAGGCATGTATGAAGAGACCTAAAAGCAATCATAGATAACCCTAATCAAGATAACTAACTGAATTGAATCACTTTTCACACACGACACTCACCTCTAGGGTAACCTCACTGGTTGCCTTCAGATAAATGGTCATGTCCCTCGAACATAGGGATAACCTTAGCAAAGACCCTCAGTTAAAATCATCATAAAGATCATAGTCCCACGATGTCCCGCGACTTGTCTTCGAGAAATGATCTTGTCCCTTGATGTTTCCTACAAATATATGATGATTAGTCCCTTATGAAATTGCTAAAGTATCCCTATATGTTGCCTTCTATGACCATATCGATGACCCTCGCCTGTCTCTTTACATCCAACAATAGGGCTTCCTACCAACTAATGGCAGGATAACACTATCTAAAGGAGGAGGAAAATAACATGAAAGACTTTGAGTAGGTAGATAGTTCTTAATCGCTTGCTCGCGAACATTTCAAAACATCTTTTTTCACAAACACTTTCTCTGAAATATATTCAAAAACAAACACTTTGTACGCATTCTTAACTGATACAAGAATCATTACAAAGTTGTCGTACTTAGGATTTTTTTTTAAAATATTTTAAAACACACGAACACAAAGCATTTCAAACAAAGTGAGCTAAGCGATTAAGATCCCGTAGATAACTACGGATGAAAAAGGTTATAACACCTTCCTGTTTCATAATCTACCTGTAATACGGTGGGAGAACTGACTTTATTGGTTTTGCATTTTATCGCAAATGTTGCAGTTAGCAAGAGTGGCCGCCGACTTTTATTTTATTCATAAAAGGAAAGGGTGACAAGAACAAGAAATAACTTTCGAGATTATTTTATGAGTAAGAGGGTAGGTTATGGAAAGGGAAGGTGTTAGCACCCTTCCTATCTGCAGTTATCTACGGGCTCTTAGTTGCTAGCTCACTTTTGAAAATGCCTTTTTTGTGTAAGTGTATTTTGAAGATATTTTGAAAATATGCCTTAGTGCAACGAACTTTGTAATGTTTCTCGTTTCATTTGAGAACGTATATAAAGTGTTTTTGGTTTTTGAAAATATTTTGAAAAGAGTTTGTGTATGTGTGAGAAATTTGTTTTGTGAGGAACCAACTACAAGCTGTCTACCTACTCGAATGGTCTTTGTTCTTTTCCTATTTTCCTTTAGATAGTACTATCTTACCATTAGTTTGTAGGTAGCCTTATCATTGGATGTTTGAGGGACGAGCGCAGGTCATCGTACAATCATAAAGGCAACTCGTAGAGCACTTTAGAAATTACCCTAAGGTTTTAAGATCATTTACCGAGGCAACATTGAAAGGGTCATCGAGGGACTTATGATCTTTTAAACCAGAGGGTCTCTGCTAAAATCTCTTACGTTCGAGAGACATGAATTTTTATTCCGAAGGCAACAAGTAGAGGTACCTTAGAGGTGCGCGTGTGCGAGTTTATTGTGTTTCAGTTATTTATCTTTAAACATTTAAGTTTTCTACCGTTTGTTTTCAAATCTTATCATGCAATCCTATTAAGCATACATCTAGCAGTTAAATGAATATATGTACAGAAAATAAAAGTGCGAGAATTTGAATCTACGCTATTACATCGCTTCGGGATGAGGGGAATTACAAACCAAAAATGGGGAAAGAAAAGTGTAAAGGATCCTAGATTAAACTATTACATCCCATGTACAAATACATAATATTCGTGAAAATATTAATGCGGATAAATAAATAAGAGAGTGGAGAAGAGAAAGCCCTAAAAAATTTCTAAGTGACAAAAGCAAAATATTTTTGTTATTGTTTTTTTTTTTTTAGAAAAATATTTAAATTAAATTTATGAAGACTTGAATTCTAATTAATTAAGAAAAAGAAAAATGATTAAATATAATTAATTGAAAATTAATTTAATTAATGAAAATCTAAGTCTAATTATTTTTATGATTTTGGTTTTATGATTAAGAAAATAATTAATTTAAAAAAAAAAAGAAAATGAATTAAGTTAAATAAGACAAAATAAAAAAATAATAATAGGACTGGCTGCAATAAGCAAATAGGGGGGTGAAGATTTAAAAAAAACATTAGGCCCAAATCATAGGACCCAAGCGCTGCCAAAAAGATCCCGTATGGTCATCCTTGAGGGAAGCATGGTGGGAATGCGCATCTGAGGCGCTCTGACCGTGTTTGATGAGATCTGAGGGCTGGAGTTGGAGTGCACAGTGCACATGCTGGATCCATGTAGCATTATATCTGAAAGGAATTTATTAGAGAAATAAACTGAAAAACCTGGGATCGAACCCAGGACCTTGAGAGGGAGTGACTTTAGGACGCACTTGCTACCACTGGACCATACTTGTTCATTCGTTAAATTAAATAAAACAAAACAATATAATACGAATGCAAGCCAAATTTGAGTCAACAAACACGCGCGCCTTTAGTGGGGTCCATATACTTTGAATAAACCAATCAGGGAGCAAGGTTTGGACACGCAAGCCCATGGAGGGTCAAACCACCACACGTGGTGGTTGACCTCCTTCTTCTCCAGAAAGCATAATTCTAATCTGCAAAAACATGATGGGTTAATAAAAAAGGCCATGGCCCCTCTAATTCGGGGGCTGCAAGTTTAGTGGCACCATCTGGTTGGTCTGAAACTCATGGCATCACTCATTTTGAAGCTCAACCATTTTGGAGCCCTAACAATGGAATTATGCAATTCTAACATGGAAGCTTCGATTTAAACAACCAAAATTAACCTATGGATTCATATGAACACAAACAAGGGTTAGCATGCCATGAAATATGATTAAAAATAGAGATTCAAATTTCACAACTTTACCAAACCACAACGATTTTGTTTGCTGGTTCTAGGATGTTTCAAGTGTTGATAAGGACAAGGATGAGTGTTGGGAGTCTCAGGAGCACAAATGCGGGACTGGTTTTGGTGGAGGAAGGCTGGAAGTTGGGTTTTGAACTTTGGCAACTTTGAGAAATTTTTTGCAATTTTTGTAGCTTTTCGTTAGGCAGCTAGTGCGTGTCCCTTTGGCTTGCTTTAGATCTATATTTATAGAGGAGGAGAGTGAGTAAACCAACATGGAAAGAATCAAGTCTTAACCATGGCTTTAAAAGAAAAAGTTATAATTTGAAAAATTGCCAAAATTACATGATTCTTAGCACTTTTGTTTTCTGCATGAACGTGGTCATTAGTGATGTACCTTGCACGAATTTTTGGGCTTCATAATTGGTCAAGTCAAACCCAAATGCCCTAGCCCATTATTTCTTGTATTTTTTATTTAATTTATTTGATTTTAACTTAAATAAAATCAAGATAAATACAAATAAAAAGCAAGGTCATGTAAAAATGAACTTAGAGGTCCTCTAAGATATTATGGACATGTTTGAACAACAAAAACTAGGCTCATTGGTTCAAAATTGCAATTTTGCTCAATTTGCACTTTATGAATTTCTTCAAAATCCCCTAACTTGTGCAACTCATAACTTGCTCAATTTTTATTTTTTGAATATGATCTTGGACTCTTTGGAAATCCCAAGATGTCCTCTATAATATCTATGTTGATAAATTTTGCTTTTGAATATATCATCTTAGTGTAAGTTGCCTTGACAAAAAGTGTCTTTTGTTGACCTTTGAAAATGACCTATAATGTATGAGATCATATCTTTCAAATGAAGCATTTTTTGGACTTGAGAATAAAAGAAAAGTTGTAGAGAATTGAATTTTATTTAAAATGGGCTTTGGTTTGGGAAAATTTGATGACGCATGTGAAAGTTATGCCTGGTCAAAGTTCAGTTGACTTCTTCTAAGGGAACCCTAATTTGGCAATTTTGGACTTTTGATGATCTGAGGACTTTCCTTGGGGAATCATGATCAACCCTTGATAAAATGATGAATATTACTTCAAAATTTTGATATTGACCAAAAATATTTAAGTTTGACTGTATGTTGACCATAGTTGACTTTTTTACCAATACAATTGATTCTCAAACATTTGAGCCATCGACTGAGCAAACTTGTGATGTAGGGCTTGAAACTTGTCATGAACCTTATTGAGGACCTATGAAGAACCATGGAAGCTACTTGAGACCTTTTTAAACCAAATTTCCTTTAGAAACTCCAAACCCTAGTTGTAGGCCTTTGGTTTAGGAGGTGCATCTTGACTAGTCAACCCTTGAGTGTCCCGAGTGTCTGAGAAGCCTTGGAAGAATGCCTTGAAGAAAAATGTGAGGGCCAATTTTGGGGTACAATAGCTGCCTCTGTTCAATCTTCTTAAACTTGAAGAGTTAGATTGGCTCGTCCTCCATTCGTGACTTGAAGGTAGAAGATGATTGAACACTTAAGTGCCCAAAAATTTGCACTCACATGTGCAAGAGGTAACATTGTTGGTTGATTGTACCAGGAATGGGATTATAGATGCCATTTGGAGAGGCGATGGAGAATCTTCGGAGATGGGCTTATAAATTCCATCTAAGGTAATTGTTGACTTCAACTGGAAGAAGTATCAGAATTAATCTATGGTCGATTTAATCTGAACCAGAAGAGGTCTTTTGCCTATTTTTTAACTAGAAGAAATAAATCTACACTAGAAGAGTTCTTTCGTCTGTCATTAAATGGAAGAGATGGACCCATACCAGAAGAGGTCTTTCGCCTGTTATTAATTGGAAGAGATGAACCCATACCAAAAGAGGCCTTTCGCCTGTCATTAATTGGAAGAGATGAACCCATACTAGAAGAGGTCTTTCGCCTATCATTAACTGGAAGAGATGAACCCATACCAGAAGAGGTCTTTCGCCTGTCGTTAACTGGAAGAGATGAACCCATACCAGAAGAGGTCTTTTGCATGTCGTTAACTAGAAGAGATAAATCCATACCAGAAGAGGTCTTTCGCCTGTTATTAACTGGAAGAGATAAACCCATACCAGAAGAGGTATTTCACTTGTTATTAACTGGAAGATATGAACCCATATCAGAAGAGGTCTTTCACCTGTCATTAACTAGAAGATATGAACCTATACCAGAAGAGTTATTTCTCCTGTCATTAACTGGATGAGATGAACCCATACCAGAAGAGGTCTTTCGCCTGTCATTAACTGGAAGAGATGAACCCATACCAGAAGAGGTCTTTCGCCTGTTATTAACTAAAAGAGATGAACCCATACCAAAAGAGGTATTTCTCCTGTTATTAACTAGAAGAGATGGACCCATACTAGAAGAGGTCTTTTACCCGTTTTTTAATTGGAAAAGGGTATTGAAATGAGTCTTCAAAGGAACTGTCCTTTTAGAGTTTAGTTTCTGAAGGGGATATTTGTTAGATCTTTGAGGGAAAAGCTTTTGAGAGTAAGATTCTGAGATAAAGTGTTGGTCGGAATTTGGTCTCCGAAGAATATGCATGTCGAAATTTAGTCTCCGAAGAAATGTTTATCGAAATTCAGTCTCCGAGGAAATGCTTTGTCGAAACTTTAGTCTCTAAGAAAATGCTTTGTCAGAATTCTGTCTCCGAGAAAATGCTTTGTCGGAATTCAGTCTTCGAGGAAATACTTTGTCGGAATTTAGACTCCGAGGAAATGCTTTGTCGAAATTCAATCTCCGAGGAAATGCTTTGTCAGAATTCAGTCTATGAGGAAATGCTTTGTTGGAATTCAGTCTCTAAGGAAATGCTTTGTCAGAATTTAGCCTCTGAGGAAATACTTTGTCGAAATACTGTCTTCGAGGAAATGCTTTATTGAAATTTAGTCTTCGAGGAAATGCTTTGTTGCAATTCAGTCTCCGAGGAAATACTTTGTTGAAATTCAGTCTTCGAGGAAATGCTTTGTCGGTATTTAGTCTCCGAGGAAATACTTTGTCGAAATTCAGTCTTTGAGGAAATGCTTTATCGAAATTCAGTCTTCGAGGAAATGCTTTGTCAAAATTCAGTCTTTGAGGAAATACTTTGTCGAAACTCAGTCTTCGAGGAAATGCTTTATTGAAATTCAGTCTTCGAGGAAAT
This sequence comes from Vicia faba, assembly GCA_948472305.1. Taxonomy (NCBI): domain Eukaryota; kingdom Viridiplantae; phylum Streptophyta; class Magnoliopsida; order Fabales; family Fabaceae; genus Vicia; species Vicia faba. Next base: position 1,710,191,875 of record OX451737.1, on the reverse strand, counting down.
GCTTTGTTGAAATTCATTCTTCGAGGAAATGCTTTATCAAAATTCAGTCTTCGAGGAAATGCTTTGTCGAAATTCAGTCTTTGAGGAAATACTTTGTCAGAATTAAGTATCCAAGGAAATGCTTTATCGAAATTCAGTCTTTAAGGAAATGCTTTGTCGAAATTCATTCTTTGAGGAAATGCTTTATCAAAATTCGGTCTTCGAGGAAATGCTTTGTCGAAATTCAGTCTCCGAGGAAATGCTTTGTCGAAATTCAGTCTTCGAGGAAATACTTTATCGAAATTCATTCTTTGAAGAAATGCTTTGTCGAAATTCAGTCTTCGAGGAAATACTTTGTCGGAATTCAGTCTCCGATGAAATGCTTTGTCGAAATTCGCTCTCCGAGGAAATGCTTTTTTGGAATTCAGTCTCCGAGGAAATGTTGTCTGGTCATGTAGATAGTTGATGATAGTCATCTGTCTGTAGACTTTACTTGAAAAGATAAAAATTAACCATATGTAATGTCATGATATATGAAGTGTATTGTGTAATGATGTTCTCAAAATAAATGAGATTGTGCTATATGTGTTTCGTATGCATATGATATGATATTTTGTAAATGATGTATGAATGTGGAATGTTTTTGAAGTGAATTTGTAAATTCGAGCAGCATCTTCGTCTGGGAAAATAAATCCCTGACAGTTGCTGGAGATGAAGAGTTGGTGTAATCTTCAATCTTCTAGGAATTGTTTCCGCTGGGGATTCCTACTTGCTATTTGAGGAAACTCTGTCGGGGAACATTGATTTCTACTTTCTGAGGAAACTCTGCTGGAGAATGTTAACTTCTACTTGGGGAAGAAGAGTTCAAAACTTTGGTCGTTCTTTGCTGTACTGGGGGGTTATAGTTCCTTGTACACCCTGACTGGGTATAGAATATGATGGATAACCTTCTGGCTTGTTTCAGGGGGATAAGGTTGACTGGCATCTGATAAGATTTTAGATAGCAGCAACTTCATTAAGGAAGGAAATTTTTGCGGATGATTTGTGGCCCTCTGAGTAACAGACTCAAGCTGGGGAGATGATATCCCGCTGGGGAAATAAACCCTGTTGGGGAAAAAAACCCTGTCGGGAAAATGAACCCGTTGAGGAAACACCCTTGCTGAGGAGAACGGAGTTTGTTGGAGAGAAGCAATTTGTAGGGATTTTCAAAGCTTTGAAAACTCAGCGGGGGAGAAGAATTCCCATAAACCGTAATGATCAGGATTCTGTAGATAGGTAATATTACTGGAACGAAGTCCGCACTCTGTTATTCTACTAGAGCGATCTGTTGGGAAAATTGCAGGGAATGTATGAACTTGCAAAGATTACCATGTAGGGATAACCTCATGGAGGTTGCTATGTGGGTATTAATGGGTGGCTTGGACGTCATCCTAACTCCTATAGTCTTGAGTAACTGCTCATTCCTATTTTTATGCATATATTTGTTAACAGTCAATTGTATTCATATGCATATGCTCGTTCAATTTTAGTTTGTTAGACACTTTGCAAACAAAACAGAAAAATTAAAAACAGAATTTGGCTTTGAAATTATCTTTGTATTGATAGTTTTGCCCATAAACAGGTCATTTTGTACAAAGAGACGGAAATCCTAGTAAGAGGAATCCGTCAAAGAAAATATTACAAAGTGAAAACAAAACATATAGCTATGTGAAAATAATCTTGTCGGGTTCCAACTCTGCTATTTCCCCTATGTCTTCAAGAATCTCATCTCTTGCTGTCGGAAGAAAGTGAGTGAATTGATCTTGTACCGTTTGAACTTTGGCTTTGGTAATAAAGCTCGTTGTAGTGATTAAATGAGGATATAGTCATATGCTTTAATCCCTAATTTTTTCCTGGAACGCCCTTTCGGGTTTTCAGTCCACTGGGATACCCTTTTTTTCCAAGCCGCCTTTTCAGGTTTTCGACTTGCCGGGTGTACAATCTTTTCATATATATCCCTGATTTTTGCCCGAACCCTTTTGGTTCGCCGGGATGCCCTTATTTTTGCATAGGCCAGTAAACATAGTCGGTCATTTTTTATGCATAGTATCTTTTGACTATGTCTTCATTCACAGGGTGCGGGAAATATTCACCGTCCATGGTGGTCAATATCATAGCACCGCCAGAGAATATTTTCTTGATTACAAATGGTCCCTCATAAGTTGGAGTCCATTTTCCCATGGGATCACCTTGCGGTAGAATAATGCATTTTATCACCAAGTCACCTGCCTGATATACCCGATGCTTGATCTTTTTGTTGAATGCCTTGATCATGAGTTTCTGATACACCTAACCATGACAGACAGTTGCCAGCCTTTTCTCGTCAATTAGATTTAACTGATCCAACCTGGTTTGAACCCACTCGTCTTTGTCCAAGTCAGCATATTTTATGATTCTTAGAGAAGGAATCTGGACCTCGACAGGTAGGAAAACTTCCATACCATAAACCAGAGAGAATGAGGTTTCCCTAGTTGAAGTTCTAGCCAAAGTGAGGTAACCATGGAGAGAAAACGGTAACATCTCGTGCCAATATTTGTATGTCATAACCATCTTCTGTATAATCTTCTTGATGTTCTTATTATCGGCTTCCACCGTGCCATTCATCTTAGGTCGATACGAATAAGATTTATGTTGCTTAATCTTGAACTGCATGCAGAGCTCAGTGATCACAATTTTGTTAAGATTAGTACTATTGTCTGCGATGATCCTTTCAGGGATACCATACCGACAAATCAAGTTGTGTTTTATGAACCAAACAACCACATTTTTTGTGACAAAGGCGAATGAGGATACTTCAACCCATTTTGTAAAGTAGTCAATGGAGACGAGGATGAAGGGTGCCATTAGAAGCTGTGGGCTTGATTTCTCTAATCATGTCAATTCCCCACATTACGAATGTCCAAGGCGCAATCATGACATTCAATGGTACTGGAGGCACATGAACTTTATCAGCATAGATTTGGAACATATGACAAGTTCTTAAGTGGTGATGACAATCAATTTCCATAGTCGAACAATATTAACCAGCTCTTAAGATATTTTTAGAAATAGTATGCCCACTGGAGTGAGTACCTAAGACACCTTCATGCATATCCTGCATAATCTCTTATGCTTCCTTTTTGAACACACAATGAAGAAGGGTTGAATCATGATTGCGCTTGTATAGAATTCCAATGCTTAAGAAGAACTTAGCTGAGAACCTCCGCAAGAATTTCTTGTTGTTGATGGATGCCCCCTCAGGGTATTCTTGAGCCTCAAGGTACCTTTTCACCTCATGAAACCAGGGTTTTTCATCTACTCCATCAGTATTGATTCCATAGCAGTGCGCAGGTTTTTCGAATCTTTCAATAGTAATTCTAGGAGCCTCATTATCCCATTTAACCTTGAACATGGACGACATGGTTTCCAGAGCGTCCACCAGCTGATTCTCTTCTCTTGGTATGTACTCAAAGGTAATCTCCCTGAAATACAGGATCAGGGTTAGTACATGCTCTTTATAAGGAATGAGATTCAGGTACTTTGTGTCCCAATCTCCCTTAACCTGACTGATTACCAAAGTTGAATCCCCGTACATGCTTAAGAGTTTGATTCTTAGGCCAATAAAAGCCCTAAGACCCATGATGCAAGCTTCGTATTCCGCCATGTTGTTGGTATAGTCAAAGCATATTCTGGTAGTAAAAGGTGTATGGAAACCTTCGGGGGAAATAATAACAACACCAATTTCATTACCAAGAGCGTTGGAAGCCCCATCAAAAACCATAGTCCATCAGTATCCTTGTTCAGGTCCTTCATACGGTCCAGGTTCTTCATAATTTTTTACTTGCATGATGTTCTCGCCCGAGAATTCAAAGTGCATGGAGTGGTAGTCGTCTACAGCCTGATGTGCCAAATGGTCGGCCACTACACTTCCATTGATCGCCTTTTGAGTGGTGTACTAGATATCATATTTTGTTAAGACCATCTTCTATCGGGCAATCCTTCCGGAGAGAGCAGGTGTGATACGGTGGGAGAGAACTGATTGTTTCTTTGGAATGCTGGTTCGCGTTTTGTGTTTGTTTTCGCAAAATGTCGCAGTAAGCAAGAGTCGCCACCGTCTTTTATTTTATCCAACAAGGAAAGGAAAAAAGCACTGAAAAATTCCTTTTTCGAGATGTTTCTCGGGTCCGGGGGGTAAATTATAGAAAGGGAAGGTGTTAGCACCCTTTCTATCTGTGGATATCCACGGGCTCTTAGGTACTTGCTCAAAGTGTTTTCAAAATTTGCTTTTCTTTGTGTTTGTGGGTTTGGAAGAAGTTTTTGTTTGAAAAGTGTAAGTGCGAAAAGTTTTATTTTGTTTTGAGAGAGCAAGTACTTAAGAACCATCTACCTACTCGAAAAAGGAATCAATCTGTGCTAATGTCCTTTAGACAATGCTATCCCACTATTGACGAGTAGGTAGCATCGTCGTTGGATTTTTAAGGGTCAATTCAATTAAGGGATGTGTGGTCACCAAAGCAACGTTGGGACGCCTTAGCGGTAACCCTAATGTCTTAGATCATTTTTTCGAGGCAACCGTTTCGAGGCAACTATGATCTTTGGACAAGAGGGCGACCTCTAAAACTTCCTATACTCAATGACCACGTTCGAAGGCAACCAAGTGAGGTGTACCCTAAGAGTGCGAGTGTGTCGTTTTCAGTTAATTTTATCTTTGTACATGTCAATGGTTATCTATGTTGATTTTAAGTTTAAACATTTGATCTTGTCATGCATTCCCTATTATCAAACATCTAACAATTTATAAGTTGCGGAAATTAAATTGCGGAAATTAAAACTAACTATTACAAGGCGTCGAGTATTTACATCGCCAAAAACAACCCTTGAAATTAAAATGCGGAAAATAAATAAAGCGGTAAAATAATTAAAGTCCTATTTAACTATTACATTTCGGGAAACAATTACAATAATACAATAAAATGGATCGCGTGCGGGAATTAAATCGGGCAAGTTTTTTAGGTTTTTGACCCTTTTTATTAAAGAAAGAATTTTTTGTTATTTTTTTGAATTAAAAAGAAATTAGATCTAAGTTAATTATTAAATTAATTAATTAATTAATGAAAATAATAATATTTTGGAATTTTGATATTAAAGGAAAGAAAATAAAATTAATCAAAGTTAATAAAACCTAATTGTCTAAATTAATTTTAATTATTGCAAAAGATATTTAAGTTATTTCCTAATTAAACTAAATTAATTAAATTAATTTATTAACAAAAATAAAATGATGAAAATTAATTTAAATAATGAAAATATTTTTTAGTTTTTAATTTTATTAAGAAAAATGTTTAATTGGTTAGTTAAATAATAAAAATAATTAATCAAACAAATAAATAAATAAAATAAAAAGAAAGAAATAGAAATACTCAAGGGGGTTTTGGGCCCAAATTGGAGGTTTGTTCAGCAATTTGATGGCCCATTTGTGCAAGCCTGCTTTGACTTCTCCTGATTCCACGTGCGCCCATTGACTCAACCCCATGATGGACATTCAACCTGAGTCACCAGATCTGGCCTTGGGCCATCTGGTGCTTTGATATTTGATGGTGTTTAGTAGTCCACAATTCTTGAAATGCGCTGGAATATTTGTGGAAAAATAATACAAAGCATATGGGGACCTGGGATTCGAACCCAGATCCTGTGAGTCACAACACTCACTCCACTACCACTCAACCAGCGTGTTTTAATTGTTATAGTATTCAATAATAATAATAATAATATAAGAAATAAGTTAATGGATCAGAAAATATAAAATAAAGCGCGAATTTTTTAAATGAGCGAATTGGAAAGGGCCACGTCTTCGTCTTCTCCGATTGACCCTGGTTATTTACCTTCGGATTTATATCCGCAGCTAAATCCATAGGTCCATCCTAAAATTAGTTTTAGGCCATGGAAATTGATTCCAAGACCATGGTCATGTTCGTCTTCCTCTCCTAATTACATTTATGTCCATCAATGGCATCAATTTTGACTGCAAATAAAATGCCCAAAAACAAGAACCAAGAACCCTAGATTCGGCTAGGGGGTTACAAGCTATATAAATACAATCAAATAATGCAGAAAGTTTAGAAATTACACAAGGATCATGAATATGTCAATGATTTGTCAAGAAAATGCAAGAATGAGAGGTTGCGATTTCAAATACAGGGCGTTTTTTTTTGGAGACTTACAGCGCGATTGAGAGGGTGTGAGGGCTTGCTTTTGATTGCTTCTGACTCAGTGATTGCCCAGTAATGGAGTGGTGTGGAGATTTTATGTTGAAACTGTCTCTAAGCACGATTTCAGATTCACACTTTTTTCAAGTTTTCTCAAGTTTGGTTTTTGTGTTCTTGCAGCTTCTAACCTCTCAAACTCGTGCCTTTAGCTTGTATATGTAATGATCAATACATTAGGTCAACAATTTTGGACTGAATCCTTGTACATTATGGCTTGAAGATTTGATTTAATCCTCCATTGAAAACTTTCCAATTTTGTCCAAAATCCATCTTTTTGTTCATGATATGGTGAGATACGAATTTGATTCAATTGATGATGATGATTAGGTCCTGAAATAGCCAAAAGGAAATCAAATAATCAATATTTGGATTTAATTGGATTTAAATTGATTTAAAATGAATTAATTCAATAAAAAATAAAATAAAATAGAAAAATTAATAAATGGACACAAGGCTGAAGCTAGGAAACGTGTGTAGTATGACAAGATCAAATCAAGTGGAAAAGAATGGGCCCATTTGACAAAATTTGAAGTTTTGGGGATAGTTGACTTTTGGCAATTTTTCAAAAATGCCCAACTTCAACAATGCATAACTTCTTCAATTTTGAACTTTTGGAGGTGTTATTGGACTTTTTAGAAATCTTGAGATGTCCTCTAATCAACCCTTTTAGTCTCATCTCATTTTGATATTCCATACTCAAGTTATAAGCTTTGGAAAAAAAGGTGTTTTTGTTGACTTTCAAAAATGACCTATAATGTCCAAATTTGTAACTTTTTGTGAGTGCATTTCTTGATCTTGGCGTATGAATATGGATTGTAGGAAATTGCATCCTCTTAAAAATGAGCTTTGGATGGGTCATTTCTCATAAAGTATGAGAATGTTATGCTTGGTCAAAGTTGAGTTAACTTTTCCTACAAAACCCTAATTTAGCAACTTTTGAGTCTTGATGAATTTTGAGCAATCCTTGATGAATCATGATCAACCCTTGATCAAATGATGAAATATCCTTCAAAATGAGAATTTTGACAAAAAATATTGAAGTTTGACTGTATTTGGTTTACAGTTGACTTTTGCCCTAGCACAATCGATTTTTGGACCCTTTGGGCAATTGACTGAGCAAACTTCCTCTGCAAGGCTTGACATTTGACATGGATGAACTTGAGAACATATTAGGAAATTGGGGAGAACTTGAGGTCATTTTTATGCAAGTACCTTGATGCAACACAAAACCCTAATTTGGGGTTGACTGCCTTAGGAGATGATTTGACTGTCCAACTCTTGAGCAATTTTGAGCCATTTGGAGATTATTCTTGCAATGTCTTGAGAAATATGAGAGGGAAAATTTTGAGGTACATTAGCTGCCCCTGTTCAATTTTCTTAAACCTGAGGATATAAATTGGCTTTCGGGCCTTTCGTGATCCGAATGTGGAAGATGATTGAACACTAGAGTGCCCAGAAATTTGCAATCGCATGAAGTGGTATCAGCATTGTGATGTCGGGAATGGGCTTACAGATGCCATTTGGAGATTGTTGCTAGGTAATCTGAGCTTTGGCTGGAATATGAATCAGGGAGATCTTATCATCGATCTGACTGAACCAGGAGCGGTCTTGGATTAACTTTGACTGGATCGGCATCAGAAAAATCTTTAGGAATCGATTTAACTGGACCAGACAAAAAGTCTTGGATTAAATTTGACTGAATCGGCATCAGAAAAATCTTTAGGAATCGATTTAACTGGACCAGACAAGGTCTTGGAATAACTTCAACTGGAATACGAATTAGGGAGACCTTATCGGTGATCGGATTGAACCAGAGGAGGTCTTGGATTAACTTTGACTGGATCGGCATCAGAAAAATCTTTAGGAATTGATTTAATTGGACCAGACAAAAAGTCTTGGATTAACTTTGACTGGATCGGCATCAGAAAAATCTTTAGGAATCGATTTAACTGGACCAGACAAGGTCTTGGAATAACTTCAACTGGAATACGAATCAGGGAGATCTTATCGACGACTGGACTGAACCAGAGGAGGTCTTGGATTAACTTTGACTGGATCGGCATCAGAAAAATCTTTAGGAATCGATTTAACTGGACCAGACAAGGTCTTGGAATAACTTCAACTGGAATACGGATTAGGGAGATCTTATCGGCGATCTGAATGAACCAGAGGAGGTTTTGGATTAACTTTGACTGGATCGGCATCAGAAAAATCTTTAGGAATCGATTTAACTGGACCAGACAAGGTCTTGGAATAAATTCAACTGGAATACGAATCAGGGAGATCTTCGCGGCGATCTAACTGAACCAGAGGAGGTCTTAGATTAACTTTGACTGGATCGACATCAGAAAAATCTTTAGGAATCGATTTAACTGGACCAGACAAGGTCTTGGAATAACTTCAACTGGAATACGAATAAGGGAGATCTTATCGGCGATCTGACTGAACCAGAGGAGGTCTTGGATTAACTCTGACTGGATCGGCATCAGAAAAATCTTTAGGAATCGATTTAACTGGACCAGACAAGGTCTTGGAATAACTTCAACTAGAATACGAATCAGGGAGATCTTATCGGCGATCTGACTGAACCAAAGGAGTTCTTGGATTAATTTTGAATGGATCGGCATCAGAAAAATCTTTAGGAATCGATTTAACTGGACCAGACAAGGTCTTGGAATAACTTCAACTGGAATACGAATCAGGGAGATCTTCGCGGCGATCTAACTGAACTAGAGGAGGTCTTGGATTAACTTTGACTGGATCGACATCAGAAAAATCTTTAGGAATCGATTTAACTGGACCAGACAAGGTCTTGGAATAACTTCAACTGGAATACGAATCAGGGAGATCTTATCGGAGATCTGACTGAACGAGAGGAGGTCTTGTATTAACTTTGACTGGATCGACATCAGAAAAATCTTTAGGAATTGATTTAACTGGACCAGACAAGAGTCTTGGAATAACTTCAACTGGAATACGAATCAGGGAGATCTTATCAGCGATCTGACTGAACCAGAGGAGGTCTTTGACATAGTTGAGAATTTAACTGCATCTTTCCTGAAAGGTAAAGGTCAGTCATATGCAATGCATGATATGGATCAAGCAATGATGTTCTCAAAATAAATGAGATTGTGTTATATGATGCGTATATGTATGTATCATGATGTATGGAAATGTAATGTTTTAGCTGGGGAAAATAAATCCCGGATAGCTGCTGGAGAGTAGAGTTGAATTCTTCATTTCCGATGGGGATGATGAACGAAGGTGATTGCAAGAATAATCCTGTAGGAGAAGAGAACTCCATTGAGGGATAAACTGATGAGGAGATTACTCTGTGGGGAAGAGATGCTCTGTTGAGGATTCCACTGATAAGCTCTGCTGGGGATGGATTACCGTTGCTGGTGATGTTGAATTTGTTGAGGATTGAATTCCTGTTTTGTGAAAGGAAAGAACTTCGCTGGGGATGATCCTTCAGTTGCAACTTGCTGGGGATAACCCTGTTAGGCTTTTGCGGGGATAATCCTCTGAATTCTGCTGGGAATGATCCTTTGAACTCGGCTGGGGAGATTTATTGTGTACTCTGCTGGGGATAAACTTCCAGAGTCTATTGGGGATGATGCTTCAACTCCGTCGGGGAAGCTTTTTCAGACTGTGCTGGGGAAATATTGACTCCACTGGGGGTATCTTGTATTCTGGCGGGGAACATTCTTATACTCTGTTGGGGAATATTAAGACTGTCGTGGATATCGAACCTTTTTAATGCTGATGGTATATCAACTCTGCTTGGGGAGAGCATTGTTGATTTGCTCATGGTTGCAAGTCTCGGCTGGGGAGAGCTACCATTACTGTCTTATTCTGCGGGGAGTGAAAGTACTTTGGTCATATTCTTCAGACGAATTTACCCGGTACCTGGTGGACAAAGCAGCTATACAGTCCGGACAATTCTTATTGCCCCTGTTTCTGATGTTACCCGTAATCGTCTTTTGCTTCGCATGTAAATATTTATGAGCAGCAATTAATGTCAAATGCATATATCAAAAATGAACATTGGACGTTCTTTGCAAAATAAAACAAATAAAGGAAAAACAATTTGAAATTTCTTTGAAAATGAATTGTATTGATTTTGAAGTTTGGCCTATAAATAGGCGTTTTTGTACAGGAGGCTGACGTCCTAGTAAGAGAACGCCTCCGAATAATAGAATTTACACAATTTATGAAAAGAAAACAAAACAACTATGTGAATAATCCCACTGGGTTCCAACTCTGCTATTGCCTTTATGTCCTCGAGCATCTCATCACTTTGCTACTTAGTTGAAGGTAGATCAGATTGATTAGTGTCGTCCGAGCTTGATAGTTGATACTGAAGTCTGGATGCAAGGTGATCCAATGAGACACAGTGTTACACTTTGATCCCTAATTTTTGCCTGGACCGTGCTTTCGGGTTTTCAGTCCACCGGGATACCCATTTTTGCCCAAGCCGCCTTTTCAGGTTTTCGACTTGCCGGGTGTACAGATTTTTCATTTTCATCCCTTATTTTTGCCCAAACCCTTTTGGTTCACCGGGAAGCCCTTATTTTTGCCTAGGCCAGTCAACCTAGCGGGTCTTTGATTATGCGTAGTATCTTTTCACTATGTCTGCATTGACAGGGTGAGGAAGGTCGTCACCATCCATGGTGGTTAGAATCATAGCTCCTCCTGAGAAAATGTTCTTAACCACAAATGGCCCTTCGTAAGTAGGGGTCCATTTTCCCCTGGGATCACTTTGAGGTAAGATAATGCGCTTGATAACCAAGTCCCCAACTTCATACTCTTGTCGTCTGACTTTCTTGTCGAATGCCTTGATCATCCGTTTTTGATACGTTTGACCATGACAGATAGCAGTAAGTCTCTTTTCGTAGATTAGGTTTAGCTGATCAAGCCGGGTATGAATCCAGACATCTTCGCTCAAACCTGCATCCTTCATGATCCGAAGAGAGGGTATCTGAACTTCAATGGGCAAGACGGCCTCCATGCCATAAACCAAGGAATAAGGTGTTACCCATGTTAACGTCCGTGCTGAGGTACGGTACCCATGAAGAGCAAATGGTAACATCTCGTGCCAGTCTTTGTATGTCACTGTCATCTTCTGCACAATCTTCTTAATGTTCTTATTAGCTGCTTCAACAGCCCCATTCATCTTCGGCCGGTAGGGAGAAGAGTTGTGATGCTGTATCTTTAACTGCTTGCAGAGCTCGGTGATCATCTTGTTGTTGAGATTGGTACCATTATCCGTAATGATCCTCTCTAGTACACCATATCGACAGATCAGATTATGCCGAATGAACCGTGCCACGACGTTCTTGGTTACGGTAGCAAAGGAAGCTGCTTCCACCCACTTCGTAAAGTAATCAATAACTACCAGGATGAAACGGTGCCCGTTGGATGCCGTAGGTCTGATCTCGCCGATCATATCAATGCCCCACATTGCAAAAGGCCAAGGTGCCGTCAAAATGTTCAGAGGGACTGGAGGTATGTGCACCTTATCAGCATAGACCTGGCACTTGTGACATGTCCGAGAATGCTGATAACAGTCGTCTTCCATTGTGGACCAATAATACCATGCCCGAAGGATTTTCTTTGCCATGGTGTGTCCACTGGAATGAGTTTCGAAAGTACCTTCATGTAACTCCGCCATGATCCTTTCTGCTTCATTCTTATCCACACAACATAGTAAAGTCGAATCATGGTTACGCTTGTAAAGGATACCATTGCTGATGAAGAACTTTGCTGCGAACCTCCTCATAAACTTCTTGTCATTAACAGATGCACCCTCGGGGTATTCCTGAGCTTCAAGATACCTCTTCACCTCATGATACCAGGGCTTTTCTGTTACCTCTTCAGTCTCAAGATCACAACAATGCGCGGGTTCGTCCAGTCTTTCAATGATAATCTGGGGAGCCTCGTTGTCCCAATTGACTTTGAACATAGAAGACATCGTAGCCAGCGCGTCCGCCAACTGATTCTCCTCTCTAGGGAAGTGTTCAAAGGTTATCTCCTCGAAATGGGGAAGCAACGTCAACACATACTCCTTGTAAGGAATAAGATTTGGGTGTTTCATATCCCATTCGCCTTTGATCTGACTGATCACGAGAGCGGAATCTCTGAAGACACTTAGAAACTTAATCCTTAGGTCAATTGCTGCTCGAAGACCCATGATGCACACTTCATACTCTGCCATATTGTTGGTGCAGTTGAAACATAATCGGGCGGTAAACAGAGTATGAGAGCCTTTAGAAGATATGATCATGGTGCCAATTCCATTACCCAAAGCGTTCGAAGCTCCATCAAAGTACATAGACCATCGGGATCCTTCCTCAGGTCCTTCATCCGGTCCAGGTATCTCACAGTCAGTTACCAACATGATATTCTCGTCCGGGAATTCAAAGTTCATAGACTGGTAATCATCCACTGCCTGATGTGCCAAATGGTCTGCCAACACACTTCCCTTGATTTCCTTTTGGGTCGTATATTGGATGTCATACTCAGTCAAGATCATCTGCCATCTTGCTATTCTTCCGGACAAAGCAGGCTTTTCGAAGATATACTTGATTGGATCCATTTTCGATATCAACAGAGTAGTGTGAGTCAGCATATATTGTCTCAGCCGGCGAGCAGCCCATGCCAAAGCGCAGTAAGTTTTCTCGAGCAGTGAGTATCGGGTCTCACAGTCGGTAAACTTTTTGCTAAGGTAGTAAATTGCATGCTCTTTTCGGCCAGACTCGTCATGCTGCCCCAGCACACACCCCATTGAGTTGTCGAGTACTGTTAAGTATAAGATCAAAGTTCTCCCTTCAACTGGAGGCATCAGAATAGGTGGCTCTTAGAGATACTCTTTGATCCTTTCGAAAGCGGCCTGGCATTCATCATTCCAACGTACCACTTGATCTTTCTTCAGCAGCTTGAAGATTGGCTCACAAGTAGCAGTCAGGTGCAAGATGAATCGGGCAATGTAGTTCAGACGTCCCAGAAAGCCTCTGACTTCTTTCTCTGTTCTGGGAGCTGGTATTTCCTGCATGGCTTTCACCTTTGCAGGATCCACTTGAATACCTTTATCACTTACGAAGAAACCCAACAGCTTACCAGATCTCACCCCGAAAGTGCACTTGTTCGGGTTTAACCTCAGCTTGTACAACTTCAGCCTGTCAAACAGCTTCTGCAGATGGTCAAGGTGTTCCTCCTCAGTTTGGACCTTGCAATCATTTCATCGACGTACACCTCAATCTCATGATGGATCATGTCATGAAACAAAGCAACCATGGCACACTGATACGTCGCCCCAGCGTTCTTCAATCCGAAAGGCATGACCTTGTAGAAAAAGGTACCCCACTAAGTAACAAAAGTGGTCTTCTCCATGTCTTCGGGAGCCATTTTAATCTGATTATAACCGGAGAAACCATCCATAAAGGAGAATACCTTGTGCTGAGCGGTGTTGTCAACCAGAACGTCGATATGAGGTAGAGGAAAATCATCCTTGGGACTCACCCTATTCAGATCCCTATAGTCAACACATATTCGAACTTTACCATCCTTCTTCGGAACAGGAACCACGTTGGCCACCCACTGAGGGTAAGAAGTAACTGCTAGAAAACCGGCGTCAAATTGTTTCATAACTTCAGCCCTGATTTTCTCAGACATCTCTGGGCGCATTCGGCGGACCTTCTGTTTCACGGGAGGACAGTCTTCCTTGGTAGGCAGGCGGTGAACCACAATATCGGTATCCAACCCAGGTATATCTTTATAAGACTAGGCGAAGATCTCAACATAGTCACGCAGCATCTGAATCCATCGTTGCTTCACACTAAGCTCCAGATTTGCCCCGATCTTGACCTCTTTCTTGTCTATCTCTGTACCCAGATTCACTGATTCTACCGGCTCTTCGTGTGGCTGTATAGCCCTCTCCTCTTGGAGTAACAGTCTTGCAAGTTCACCTGGAACTTCGCAATCATCTTCACCTTCGTCTTCGGCTAAGTTGATCAGATTTTCAAAGTCATAACTGGCAGTAGCAGGGTCGTTACCAGTGAGATCCAGAGTGGATGTAGACCTGTATATGTGAGTGTATGTAAAATAGTTGTTTCACAATATATAATAAAGAAAAACAAGGAGCGCAAAATTTGAAATGCAAGAACGTCCAATGCTTTTTATTAATGATATATGAAAAGGACACACATAAAGCCCTCACAAATGAAGCCACAGTGCCCCGGGTAAGACACCGGGCCATAAAGTTTAAAACATTGTCTGTTACATATTCAAAACAAAAAGTTTCATTACTGGGTAACAAAAGAAACAGGGATGAAGTCCTTTGCTGTCCAGTTGCTTGGTCCACCGTCGGTCGTAAGATAGATCCAGCTGTCGAACTCAGACTCTTCCACATCGTCTTCAATGGCATTCACTCCCGAGTTGCTGATGAACATAGGAGGTCTTCCGATCCGTGCATTCTGAACCGCCCTTTGAGCTTCTACAGTGAAACCCAAACCAAACTTGTTAGTCTTCTGTGTAAAATCAGGGAGTCGGCCCCAATTTGCACACTCACCCTTCTCAACAACAGCCCGGGCATCCTTAAAGGAAGCCATCTTCATAGGAGAATCTTCAACAATAGTCTCAGTTGACGCTAGCGTCTGGGGAACCTCTTCAAAATGTTGAAATGGGGTCTCAATGAACTCCCCATCCATTTCCACATATCGGAAAGAGTTGAGGTGGCTCACCATGTACTCCTCTTCTCCTTGCACTGTCAAAATCTTCCCTTTGACCGGGTACTTTAGCTTCTGGTGGAGTGTTGAGGTTACGGCCCCAGCTTTGTGGATCCATGGACAACCCAACAAACAAGAATAAGATGGCCGAATGTCCATCACATAGAACATAGAGTTGAAGACCTGAGAACCAACCTTGATTGGAATATCCACTTCTCCGTGCACCATTCTTTTAGACACATCAAAGGCCCTGACGACAATGTTGCTTGGTTTCAACTCCAACCCTTCACAGTCTAACCGGTTTAGAGCTTTCTTAGGCAAGACGTTTAACGAGGAACCAGTATCCACCAATACATGTGCAAGAGTAGTGCCCCTGCATTCAATGGAGACATGCAGGGCATCGTTGTGATTCTTCCCCTTAGTAGTCAAGTCGGCGTCAGAGAAACCCAACCCATTATCAGAAGTCAGATTGGCCATGAAATCTTTAAACTAATCAGCTGATGTCTCTTGTGGTACGTGTGCGGTCTTCAGAAATGTAATCAGAGCCTTGGCATGGGCCTCTGAGCATAGCAATAGTGACAACATAGAAATCTTGGATGGGGTTTTCCCCAGCTGCTCGACTACATTGTAGTCACTCTTTTTGATGATTTTCAGAATCTCTTCTATCTCTTGTTTAGAAGCTTCAATAGTAATTATTTCGGTGCCTCCGTCTGAGTAGGCACATCAGTGGTGATCCCTTTGCCCCGAGTGTCAGATGACTCGACGACAGGGGTAAGAATAGGAACTTGAACAGGAATGGTAGCAGGTACATTAGTAGGTGTGATAACAACACACTTTTGGGCAGTTGGTGGAGAGATATCAGGTGAGAAAAGTCTTCCATTGCGGGTGACTTTAGCAGGTCCAACAATATTGTTGACGTCAGTAACAACATCTAACTCTTGTTTAACTCCATGAAAATAAACATCGGCCCCGTAGTGCCAAGGGACAGCTTTATCAGAGGTGTAGGGGATAGGCCCAGGAACAGTGATGATCACAGGTGCGATTCTTGGAACAGATGCAATTCTAACAGGCTTCCTCGAGGGAGCCTTAGAAGAATTGTCGAAAATGGTAATGATGGCAACTTCTTCAGTATGAACTAAGGGAATAACAGTCTTATCAAACAGAATCTCCTTACTATCCATCAGGCGTTGGACACCTGATTTCAAAAGATGGCAACCGGTTGGTAGGGCAGAACACATACGGCAACCTTTGTCACAACCCAGAAATAAACCGGCTAGCAAAAGGTTCTTCTTTACAGTCATCAAAGGGGTAACAATATCATTCACAGAAAACACAAACGAGTCTTCTTCTATAGCATTCACTCCATGCTTGGGCATAGGAGCAGTCACAACATTAGGTCTTTCGGGCGCCTCGAACTCAATCTCCTTAGCATCAATTAAGTCATGTATCTTATTCTTTAAAGACCAATAATCATCTGTATTATGCCCCGGGCTATCAGAGTGAAAAGCACAGCAAGTATTAGGGTTGTACTTTGGTGATGTAGTATTTGGATTCTTCGGGGCTTCCCTTGGAATCACTAGGTTGGTTTTCAGTAACTGCGGCAGAATTTGAGACAAAGTCATGCTGAGACGGGCGTATTGCCTTCGAGGTCTCTCGTCCTTTAACTGATTGTTGTGCTGAGGAGCACCAGCAGGTCTTGAAATAACAACCGCATTAAAAGCTTGGCGGCGTTCAGGTCTATTCTGGCTTTTCGAACTGTAGACAACACTAGACTCTTTCTTAAAAGGCTTCTTCTCGGTGCTTGATGAGGCACCCTTCTGTATCCTACCAGCCTTAATACCAGCCTTAATCCTTTCACCGGTCATAATTAGCTCTGTAAACCCAGACGAAGAGCTTCCAATTAGGTGGTTGAAGAATGGACCAGACAAGGTCCCCAGAAACATGTCCACAAGCTCCCTGTCAGCCAAGGGTGGTTGCACTCTTCCGGCGAGGTCTCTCCACTACTGAGCATAATCTTTGAATCCTTCACCCGTTCCCATTGACATACCCTGGAGTTGGGTACGCGTGGGAGCGAGGTCGTAGTTGTATTGGTACTGCCTGTAGAAAGCAGTGGCCAAATCTTCCCAACTGCGGTTACCAGCTCCGTCCAACTGGTAGAACCATTCAAGCTGAGTCCCTGAGAGACTGTCTTGAAAGAAGTGAATCCATATGTTCTTATCAGCAGTGTACGGCTGAATCTTCCTTACATATGACCGGAGGTGCAACTTCGGACAAGAAACTCCGTCATACTTAGCAAAGGCTGGTGCCTTGAACTTGTGGGGAATCACTACCCCAAATGATAGACCCAGATCACCAAAGTCCAGACTAGGCGCTTTCTGAACTTCCATCGCACTCAATCGGTCTTCCAATTGCTTGTATCTATCCTCAGCAGGAGGATACTGGTCTTCGTCGAAGTCCGTCTCGTTGTCGGAGACCACAGGGCTGGGAGCCCTTCTTTCCTCTTGACTGTCTTTCCCTCCAGATGAGGTGGTCAAATCAACTTCATCCCGTAGCCTGTTTCCAAACCGGTGACCTGTGTTAAACAGGACTGTCCTCTTCTTCTTCTTCTTCTCTTTCAGAATCAGGGTCTTCAGATCTTGCTGACCCTTAGCTAAATTCATGAACAACTCTTGGAATTGGGCATTCTGGGCCTGTAGCCCCTTGATTGCTTGCTCGGTTGATGGTTCAGCAGACATGATGAGTGCTGAAATAAACAGCGAAGAAGATAAGAGACCTGTAATGGGTACCTGTTATGAAGTGCATGGGATGAAATGCAAATGACATGATTTCAAAGACAATCGAGAGATTCAAATTTGTAAACCAGAAGGGAAACACACTTTATTAGATAAACTTTGAAATTCAAATTGTTTAACTGATGCCCTTAAGGCGTTACAAGATAGGAAATACTGAAAAGTAAATAAAAACTGGAAAGGAAATAATCAAAATCCAATCAGTGCTCCCATGGTCGCTTCTTGTCGGTGCTGACATAGTCATTGAGAATCTGCTCGTTCTCCAGCTTCCTAGTCAACCTCTGGATCTTCTGCTCTTGCTCGTTGAACTTTTCTCGGTAAGCATCTCGTTCCTCTCTCAGCTGCATCCAAGACCTTTTCAGTGCCCCAATGTCAGTGGGCATGTAAGGGTGGAGGATGGTAGGAAGAACCCCCTCTTCATTAGCAACTTCAACAATGATAGGCAGGACGGCTTCATATGGCATACCCAGTTTTTGGGCACAGATACGGACCCATATGAGATATGGCTCCATTAGAAGAGAAGTCTTTAGGCCCAGCTCGTGTGGATCAGATCTGTGCACTCTATCCCAAGCCCTTATGAATCTGCGGCGTTGCTCGTCGTTATCCCCTTGAAAATCAAATATTATACTAGGCATTAGTAGCTCATGAGGTCCTTCTCTTCTGGCTCTCCAAAACTGACGTAAGGCCAAGCACGGGTTGTAAGAAATTCCTCCATGGGTTCCTATCAATGGAACATTGGGTACTCCCCACAATGATCAATAACAGCCACTTCATCCATACCCTTGAGAGTCCAAATGATATCATTATGAGAAAGAGACATAACCCTATAGGCCCAGCCCATGCCTTCTTTGTTCTTCAGCACTGATTTGGGGAGGTGCAAAATAAACCACCTCGCCAATAATGGAGCACAGCACATCAAGGTTCCCCGCTTTTGGGTGGTACGGGCATAAAGCTGAAGAAGAATGTCACCCAAGAGAGTGGGCACAGGATTACGAGAGATGAAGATTTTCACCGCATTCACATCAACAAAAGAGTCAGAATTCGGAAACAATACCAAGCCGTATATCAGAAGAGCCAGAATATCTTCGAATGCCTTGAAGTCTAGACTATCCCAGAAATAGTTAGCCTTACCAACCAAGAACTTAGTCAGAAAGCCCTTTGCTTCACTTCTAGTCTCCCAATTAGCCATTACCTCATCCTTGGTCATATGAAGGGCTGAAGCAATCTCTTCTGGCCTAAGGGTCTTCTCCCAACCAGTAAACGGGGTCTGCTCCAAAATAGGGATACCGAGCAGATCAGAGAAATCTTCTAAAGTGGGAACCAACTGGTAGTCTTGAAAAGTAAAGCAATGGTACAATGGATCATAGAATTGGTCCAAAACACTCATCATCTGCTCGTCCAATTTGGAGGTGACCAAACTGAGAAGATACCCATGTCTTCTGATGAAGGAGGTAGTATCAGGCATCTTTGCAATCAACTCTTTAAGCACAATGGGAACCTGGACAAAGTTGATCCGGATGGTATTCCTACGCATGGGCATTATGACCTACAAAACAGAACAAAGATGAATCCCTCCTGTCTTTGAAATAGGTTAGTCCAATGCAAAATGCATGCAATGTTATGATGTCATGATGTCATGATAGAAAGCACACCACAAGTATCCACAAATAGCAAACATGGTAAAGGCACACAAGTCACATAGAGAGCCCTTAGATTGCAGGCTGGCAAGGAGCTTAGGTACTACCCTCTTTCAGTTCAGTTGGTTTAAACCTGTCCTAAAAATAGTAACCAGGTTCTAGAGGATCTCAATATCAATGACTACCCTCGATCGGTCATAATTCTAGTTTAGCAACCTTTTCTTACGGCCGGAATCATCGCGAGAGTTTAGTCTCAATGAGTGTAGCATACTGCTACTGTTCTATGGCCAAGTTGTTCAATTTAAAGGTTCTAAGGTCAGTTGGTGCTTAATGACCCCTTAGATGACCCATATTCTCCTTGTTCCAACACAAGGGATATTGGTACAATCTAAAGTGCCACACCAACGTAGCTACTGCTTCAACCGTATCGGTCTACGCTGTACAGTTCCCTCACAGTTTATTGCTACTTACGTAAAGGGTATCCCTCAGATCCGGGTTAGGATCTATAGTAACTCCGATACAAGCCCACAAATATAAAGCATACAAAGCAAACAATTGAAAACACAATGATCTAATCCTAAGGTACACCTCACTTATGGAATCCCCAACAGAGTCTCCAGTTCTGTGATACGGTGGGAGAGAACTGACTGTTTCTTTGGAATGCTGGTTCGCGTTTTGCGTTTGTTTTCGCAAAATGTCGCGGTAAGCAAGAGTCGCCACCGTCTTTTATTATATCCAACAAGGAAAGGAAAAAAGCACAGAAAAATTCCTTTTTCGAGATGTTTCTCGGGTCCGGGGGGTAGATTATAGAAAGGGAAGGTGTTAGCACCCTTTCTATCCGTGGTTATCCACGGGCTCTTAGGTACTTGCTCAAAGTGTTTTCAAAATTTACTTTTATTTGTGTTTGTGGGTTTGAAAGAAGTTTTTGTTTGAAAAGTGTAAGTGCGAAAAGTTTTATTTTGTTTTGAGAGAGCAAGTACTTAAGAACCATCTACCTACTCGAAAAAGGAATCAATCTGTGCTAATTTCCTTTAGACAATGCTATCCCACTATTGATGAGTAGGTAGCATCGTCGTTGGAGTTTTAAGGGTCAATTCAATTAAGGGACGTGTGGTCACCAAAGCAACGTTAGGACGCCTTAGCGGTAACCCTAATGTCTTAGATCATTTTTCCGAGGCAACCGTTTCGAGGCAACTATGATCTTTGGACAAGAGAGCAACCTCTAAAATTTCCTATACTCAATGACCACGTTCGAAGGCAACCAAGTGAGGTGTACCCTAAGAGTGCGCATGTGCGAGTGTATCGTTTTCAGTTAATTTTATCTTTGTACATGTCAATGGTTATCTATGTTGATTTTAGGTTTAAACATTTGATCTTGTCATGCATTCCCTATTATCAAACATCTAATAATTTATAAGTTGCGGAAATTAAAACTAACTATTACAAGGCGTCGGGTATTTACATCGCCAAAAACAACCCTTGAAATTAAAATGCGGAAAATAAATAAAGCGGTAAAATAATTAAAGTCCTATTTAACTATTACATTCCGGGAAACAAATACGATAAAATGGATCGCGTGCGGGAAATTAAATCGGGCAAGTTTTTTAGGGTTTTGACCCTTTTTATTAAAGAAAGAATTTTTTGTTATTTTTTTGAATTAAAAAGAAATTAGATCTAAGTTAATTATTAAATAAATAAATTAATTAATGAAAATAATATTTTTTTTGGAATTTTGATATTAAAGGAAAGAAAATAAAATTAATCAAAGTTAATAAAACCTAATTGTCTAAATTAATTTTAATTATTGCAAAAGATATTTAAGTTATTTCCTAATTAAACTAAATTAATTAAATTAATTTATTAACAAAAATAAAATGATGAAAATTAATTTAAATAATGAAAATATTTTTTAGTTTTTAATTTTATTAAGAAAAATGTTTAATTGGTTAGTTAAATAATAAAAATAATTAATCAAACAAATAAATAAATAAAATAAAAAGAAAGAAATAGAAATACTCAAGGGGGTTTTGGGCCCAAATTGGAGGTTTGTTCAGCAATTTGATGGCCCATTTGTGCAAGCCTGCTTTGACTTCTCCTGATTCCACGTGCTCCCATCGACTCAACCCCATGATGGACATTCAACCTGAGTCACCAGATCTGGATTTGGGCCATCTGGTGCTTTGATATTTGATGGTGTATGGTAGTCCACAATTCTTGAAATACGCTGGAATATCTGTGGAAAAATAATACAAAGCCTATGGGGACCTGGGATTCGAACCCAGGTCCTGTGAGTCACATCACGCACTCCACTACCACTCAACCAGCGTGTTTTAATTGTTATAGTATTCAATAATAATAATAATATGAGAAATAAGTTAATGGATCAGAAAATATAAAATAAAGCGCGAATTTTTTGAATGAGCGAATTGGAAAGGGCCACGTCTTCGTCTTCTCCGTTTGACCCTGGTTATTTACCTGCGGATTTATATCCGCAGCTAAATCCATAGGTCCATCCTAAAATTAGTTCTAGGCCATGGAAATTGATTCCAAGACCATGGTCATGTTCGTCTTCCTCTCCTGATTACATCTATGTCCATCAATGGCATCAATTTTGCCTGCAAATAAAATGCCCAAAAACAAGAACCAAGAACCCTAGATTCGGCTAGGGGGTTACATGCTATATAAATACAATCAAATAATGCAGAAAGTTTAGAAATTACACAAGGATCATGAATATGTCAATCATTTGTCAAGAAAATGCAAGAATGAGAGGTTGCGATTTCAAATACAGGGCGGTTTTTTTTGGAGACTTACAGCGCGATTGAGAGGGTGTGAGGGCTTGCTTTTAATTGCTTCTGACTCAGTGATTGCCCAGCAATGGAGTGGTGTAGAGATTTTGTGTTGAAACTGTCTCTAAGCACGATTTCAGATTCACACTTTTTTCAAGTTTTCTCAAGTTTAGTTTTTGTGTTCTTGCAGCTTCTAACCTCTCAAACTCATGCCTTTAGCTTGTATATGTAATGAGCAATGCATTTGGTCAACAATTTTGGACTGAATCCTTGTGCATTATGGCTTGAAGATTTGATTTAATCCTCCATTGAAAACATTCCAATTTTGTCCAAAATCCATCTTTTTTTTTCATGATATGGTGAGATACGAATTTGATTCAATTGATGATGATGATTAGGTCCTGAAATAGACAAAAGGAAATCAAATAATCAATATTTGGATTTTATTGGATTTAAATTGATTTAAAATGAATTAATTCAATAAAAAATCAAATAAAATAGAAAAATTAATAAATGGACACAAGGCTGAATCTAGGACACGTGTGTAGTATGACAAGATCAAATCAAGTGGAAAAGAATGAGCCCATTTGACAAAATTTGAGGTTTTGGGGATAGTTGACTTTTGGCAATTTTGCAAAAATGCCCAACTTCAATAATGCATAACTTCTTCAATTTTAAACTTTTGGAGGTGTTCTTTGACTTTTTAGAAATATTGAGATGTTCTCTAATAAACCCTTTTGGTCTCATTTCATTTTGATATTCCATGCTCAAGTTATAAGCTTTGGCAAAAAAGGTGTTTTTGTTGACTTTCAAAAATGACCTATAATGTCCAAATTTGTAACTTTTTGTGAGTGAATTTCTTGATCTTGGGGTATGAAGATGGATTGTAGGAAATTGCATCCGCTTAAAAATGAGCTTTGTATGGTTCATTTCTCATAAAGTATGAGAAAGTTATGCTTGGTCAAAGTTGAGTTTACTTTTCTTGCAAAACCCTAATTTAGCAACTTTTGAGTCTTGATGAATTTTGAGCAATCCTTGATGAATCATGATCAACCCTTGATCAAATGATGAAATATCCTTCAAAATGAGAATGTTGACAAAAAATCTTGAAGTTTGACTGTATTTGGGTCACAGTTGACTTTTGCCCTAGCCCAGTCGATTTTTGGACCCTTTGGGCAATTGACTGAGCAAACTTCCTCTACAAGGCTTGACATTTGACATGGATGAACTTGAGAACATATTAGTACATTGGGGAGCACTTGAGGTCATTTGGATGCAAGGACCTTGATGCAACACAAAACCCTAATTTGGGGTTGACTGCCTTAGGAGATGATTTGACTGTCCAACTCTTGAGCAATCTTGAGCCATTTGGAGATTATTCTTGTAATGTCTTGAGAAATATGAGAGGGAAAATTTTGGGGTACAACAACAGGCTTCTCGAATATGTACTTGATAGGATCCATTTTAGAGATCAACAAAGTAGTATGGCTTAACATATACTGTCTTAGTCAGCGAGAAGCCCATGCCAAAGCACAAAAAGTTTTCTCGAGTAGTGAATATCTTGTTTCACAGTCGATAAACTTTTTGTTAAGGTAGTATATTGCATGATCTTTTCGAACAGACTCGTCATGCTGCCCCAATACACACCCCATTGAATTCTCTAGCACTGTTAAGTACATGATTAGAGGTCTTCCTTCGACCGATGGCATCAGAATGGGAGGTTCTTGTAGGTACTCCTTAATTTTATCAAAGACTTTTTGAAAATCGTCGTTCAATTTTACTACTTGATCTTTCTTCAGCAACTTGAAGATTGGCTCACAAGTAGCAGTTAGATAAGAAATGAAACGGGCAATGTAATTCAGGCGTCCCAAGAAACCTCTGACTTCCTTCTCGGAATGAGGAGCTGGCATCTCTTGAATAGCTTTAACTTTTGCAGGATCAACCTCAATACCCTTACCACTGACGACGAAGCCCAAGAGTTTACCGGATCTCACTCCAAAGGGGCACTTGTTTGAATTTAGCCTCAATTTATACTTCCTCACCTTTCAAACTGTTTATACAGATGATTGAGATGCTCTTCTTTAGTTTGCGACCTTGTAACGCCCGTAAGTTAATTTAATTATTTATTTAATTAAATTATTTTTGGATTATTTGTGAAGTTGCATGAGGTTAAGAGTTATTGTTAGGAGTTTCTGAATTATTATTAATTAATTAATTAGTTGATTAATAATGATTTTATTATGTGGAATTAAGGGAATACACGAAATAATGTTGGACTTATGTTATTGGTTGGAAATGGTAAAGTGGGCGTGTAGGTTAGGCCCAAGAGGATTGATATATAAGGAGAAGCTAACACAAGGATTTATTTTAGTTAGAGAATAAGGATTTCTGTATGCTGACCGGTAGAGCTGCGCGGATGAGGAGCAAGCTGCCCGGTGTCGAGCAGAGCGAAGCAAAGCCGTCGGCTAGAGTTTTTGGTTGAGCGACCTTCAATCCAGGTAAGGGTGGGGTACTGACCTTATAATGGGACTTATGATGTGTATTACATGGGAATTGGTCATTTTATAATTATTGTGTGTGGATGTTCTGAATTGCTATCGAAGTTGCTCGTTTATTCATATTGTGGCCGTTGGAAAGAACCGTATGACCGTTTAATGAATCTGTTTTAGGAAGTTGCTCGGTGATATGTGGTGGATGTTTTATGTATCTGTGTGACTGCCCGGTTTAATCAATGAGTAGGTTAGTATAGATTTTTGCCTGTTGTTGTAGTCGTTAGGTTGTTGTGATCGTTATAAGGGTATGGTCGTTACGATGTTAGGAATTATTGCTGTAGTCGGTCTTGTATAATGAACGAATCTGCCGATAGGAATATAGTTGCCCGTTACTGTGTTATTTCGAGCGGTTGGCCGGAAGTTATGGATTATAGTGGTGTGGTCGTTAAGACATTGTATCGTGCCTGTGTTGGTTGCCAAATTAATGGTCGGGGAGGATACTGAAGTAGTAGGTATCGAGCGGTGTTTTAGGCTGCGAGGCGTGTCGGGGAATGATGCGTTGGATTTTCGAGTAGAATTAGGTTGCAGGACGTGTCGAGGAGCATAGGTCGATCGTTGCCCTGTTTTTATTAGTGCGTGTCGAGGAGTATATATTAGTTGTTATGTTGTCCTAGTTGTTATGCATGTCGAGGGGCATGTAGTCCCATATCCCTTTTGCCCGTACATGCTGTGTTTTGGTCGTTACCAGTGTTGTGTGAAATTATGTTAAGTTGTTGTTTGATTATGTTAATGACTGAATCGTTGATTGATGTGATAGGCTTATGGCCAATGTTGACTTATGTTGAGTTGTTGTAATGTTGTGATTGTTGTTGTGAATTCTCGTTGATAATGTGAAGTTGCAAGGATTTACATGATGAGGAATTACCTCTATTTACTGGTAATAATGGAGATGTAGGCTAATGCCTTGTGATGGATGATGATTTTTGTGAGTATGTGATAGTGCATTCATTGAGTCACATACATTTGCATACTCTGTGATGGCCTAGATTGGAAAACTGCGAAGAAGGCTTATGCCTTGTTGATGCCTCTATTAATTGGCAATTATTAAGATGGGAGTTCTGCTCCAATGGTACCACATGAACTCGCATGGTATTGAGTCGCATTCCAAGTTGTATAATTGAGTTGTTATGATGATGAATTAGTTGTTGTGTTTTATTGATAGCCTGTTGTGATGGTTGTTGTTTATAAGTTGTGAAGTGGTGATTTTTGCATGAATTGATTCTAGTGTAATATTTATCATACGTTCTATTATAGTGTTCGATATCTCACCCCTTCTGTTTGAATGTTACCCTTATGTTGGTAACGTGCAGGTAATCCAGAGTGAAGACGGTTTACCTTCAGTAGTTCGAGTCAGTGTCATTGCTCTGATACGTAACACTCGGGGGGATGGATGCTAGTTTCTTTAGTATTTTTTATTTCAGTTGTTGAACTTTAAGTTGATTGTTGTTAAGTACTTGGTATTTCAGAATTTACCTTAATGTTTGATAAAGATGTTATGATGACTCTGTTGCATAGTTGTTCTAGTTGTTGATTTAAAAGATTAATTTATTTCGATGTTGGTTCATAGAAGTTTTAAAGTGTTATGTATCCATGTTGAATGTAATGGTTTTTAAGTTGAGTTTATGGCATCCTGATTCAGTTGTATAATTTTTATAAATCTGATATACATTTATATTGCTGGGTAGAATTGGGGTGTTACAAAGTTGGTATCAGAGCCTGGTTGGTCCGTCCGACCAAGTTGTCGAGTCATAGGTTGTTTAACAATCGAGTATTGTTAATTTGAGTTCTAACTGTTGTTTATGTTGTAGTGATAAGTTGAGATGGCTGGAAGGAATGATTCTGCACTTGTTGCTGCTTTAGAAGCAATGGCGCATGCTATGGAGAATCAGCCGAATGCTGACGAGAATGCTGGATCTCGTAGTTTGGCGAATTTCCAGAGGGAGAATCCGCCTACGTTCAAGGAAAAGTATGATCCTAATGGAGCATTGGATTGGTTAAAAGATATTGAAAGAATCTTCCGTGTGATGGACTGCACTCCAGCGCAGAAGGTTTGGCATGGTACTCATATGCTATCAGTCGAGGTTGATGACTGGTGGCTAGAGACGTGACAGAGGTTGGAAGCTGCAGGAGAAAATGTCACTTGGGTTGTGTTCCGTAGAGAATTTTTGAGGAAGTTGATGCAAGAAGAGGCTCATATGTTCTCGTTAATGGCATCGCTATATGTCGAGAATCAAGCTACAATTGAGGAATTGCAGGTGGTGCATGAATTTCCTGAAGTTTTCCTTGATGAAATTCCTGATGTACCACCAGAGAGAGAAGTTGAATTTTCTATTAATCTTGTACCTGGTACCAGACCTGTTTCTATGGAACCATACATGATGTCTGCATCTGAATTGTCAGAGTTAAAGAAGCAATTGGAAGAGTTACTTGAAAAGAAGTTTGTGAGACCAAGTGTATCACCGTGGGGAGCTTCAGTGTTTCTAGTAAAGAAGAAATATGGAAGTATGAGGCTTTGTGTTGATTATAGGCAGTTGAATAAAGTGACAATTAAGAACAAGTATCCACTTCCAAGAATAGATGACTTGATGGATCAATTGGTGGATGCTCGTGTGTTTAGTAAGATTGATTTGAGGCCGGGATATCATCAGATTAAAGTGAAGGATGAAGATATTCAAAATACGGCTTTCAGAATGCGTTATGGACACTATGAGTATTTGGTGATGCCTTTTGGTGTTACCAATGCACCGAGAGTATTCATGCAATACATGAATCGCATCTTTCATACTTATTTGGATCGATTTGTAGTGGTGTTCATTGATGACATTTTGATTTACTCTAAGTCAGAAGAAGAGCATGCAGAACACTTAAGAATATTATTGCAAGTTTTGAAAGAGAAGAAGTTGTATGCAAAGTTGTCTAAGTGTGAATTTTTGTTAAAGGGGGTTAGTTTTCTTGGTCATGTGATCTCAGGTAGTGGCATTGGTGTAAACCCATCAAATTAGATGCTGTATTGCAATGGGAAACTCCAAAGTCGGCTATTGTTGTACCCTAAAATTTTCCCTCCCATATTTCTCAACACATGGTAAGTGAGGTCCCCAAATTGCTCAAAGAAGTTCAAGAGTTGACCAGACAAGCTCTCTCCTAAGGCAGTCTACCTCAAAATTAGGGTTTCTATTTACATCAAGATGTATGAACCACAAAGGACTCAAATGCTCACCATTGTCCTAATATGTCCTCAAGATCATCCATGTCAAGTTTCAAGCCTTGCAGAAGAAGTTTGCTCAGTCAATTGCTCAAATGCCTGAAAATCAACTATGCTAGGTTAAAAGTCAACTGTTGCCCACATACAGTCAAACTTAAAGTTTTTCGGTTAACATCCTCAATTTTAAGTATTATTCATCATTTGATAAAGGGTTGATCATGATTCCTCAAGGATTGCTCATAATTCATCAAAACTCAAAAGTTGCTAAATTATGGTTTTACAGGAAAAGTCAACCGAACTTTGACCAAGCATAACTTTCTCATACTTTATCAGAAATGACCCATCAAAAGCTCATTTTGAAGAGGATGCAATTCCCTACTGTTCATCTTCATCTCCAAAGTTCAGAATATGCACTCACAAAAAGATATGAATTTTGACATTATAGGTCATTTTGAAAAGTCAACAAAAACACCTTTTGGGTCAAAGCTTCATATATGAACATGGAAGGCTCAATTGAGATGAGACAAAAAGGGTTGCTTAGAGGACATCCTAATATTTCTAAAAAGTCCAAGAACACCTCTCTAGGATCAAAATTAAGAGAGTTATGCATTGGCCAAGTTGACCATTTTTTCAAAATTGCCAAAAGTCAAATGTGCTCAATTTTGCATTTTTTGCTAAATGGGCCCAACTTTTTATGCTTGCACCTCACTTATAACATGGTCCACGACCCAAATACTCACTCACATGTTATTTGCTTCATTATTTATTTTATTTTGATTTTTTATTTATTAAAAATTTAATTAAAACAAATAATTGGTAAATAATAGCAAAGATTTGTTTTGATTGGATTTTTTGACAGAATCACAAGCTCATTATGTTGGAAGATCATAATCAAATCATATCAATGGCAATTGGAACAAAAAGAGCATGATTAGGCTAAAATTGGAAGGATATCATATACCATGAAAACCAAATCAAATCTTCAAGATTTGTAAAGAGACTAGAGGTTTTTACAACCCTAATTCACTCTAGTACATATAGAGAACACAGCCAAGGCAAGAAAAGAGGATTTGAGGTCGTGAAAGTCACCAAGCAAACTCAAAATTTTGAGGAAAAAAGTGTGGATCGGTTTTCAATTTAGAGGGTGATTCAAGGAGATTCAAAGCCACCAATCAACTCCTAGACATCCTTTGAAGCGATTGCAAGCATCACCAAGCCTCCACAAGTCCATAAAAGCGCTGCACGACCATCACGATTTGCTTCTCTTTTAAAATTCGATTATCACGATTCTTGCATTATAAACATGTTTTAATGGTATGTATGTGTTTGTTATCATGTTTGCAACGTATTGAATTGGTTTAATTGATGTTTGAGCGCATATATTGATAGTTTCCATTGCTAGGGTTTGAGGTTGTTTTTTAGGGTTTCTTAATACAAGTACAATTAGGCCAGAAAAGGGGGATTATGGTGTTCAGGGGATCAAGGCGAAGCGATCCATGTGCTCACCTTAAATTTATCATGCATTTTCTTGATTTTGGAAGTTTGCAGGGTTTTAGCCATGGAGCCATGTCCATAGGTAAAGGTTTGCAGTCTAATACGACAAACAAGGAAGAAGAAGGCAACGTGTCTGAGCATCATTGGCTATTTTGAAATTCCGTGCATTTTTTCCAATTAACCATCGTGTTTTATATATTATGCATTATTATTGTTATATTAATGAATGAGGCAGGTGGCACAAATGGTTGGGTGTGTTTGGTGTTGAGCATGAGGACCTCAGTTCGATCCCCAGGTCCCAACATTTGTTTCATATTATTTTGCTTTATGTGATCCTGTACACCACATGTCCAAACATCCACCATAGGCCATCCAAATTCCACCATTAGATCCATCAGCAAGCTAGATCCAACGCTCAGGTAGCAAGAGGCTTACCATGCTCCTCAAGTCAACAGCCATACCGAATCAGGCAAAGTCAAATGGGTTGAGCTTGGTTTGGGCCCATAATTGCTAAATGATATCAGGCCCATCTCTAACTTTTTTTGTTTCTTTTCTTTAATTCTTTTAATTTTTCTTTTAATGATTTTAATTAACAAATTAACTATTTTCCATAAAATCATAAAGTCAAGAAAATCAAAAAATTAGAATTAGACTTTTTTTATCAAAATTAATTTTGTTAATTTAGTTTAATTTAGTTTAACTTAGGGCAACTTTAGCTTGTTTTCTATAATTAAAACTAATTAGCAAATTAGGTTTAAACTCTTGATTTAATTTTATTTTCTCTTTTTCTCAAATAAATAAAAATACAAAAATAGGTTTTTAGATTGAATTAATTTATTTTTTTCTTAGTTTAAAATTAATTAGAACTTAGGTTTTTTTTTCTTTTTTTATTCAATCATTCACTATTTTCTTAAAAAACAAAACATGACAAAAACATTTTTTCTTTAATCAATTGCAAATAGGTTTAGTCAAGGGTCAAGACCCTAGTCGTTTCGTATTTGATTCATCGCGCGCTTATCATTTATTTTGACAATATTTTTGTAACTATTCATGGTTTGTAATAGTTTAATTTAGGGCTTTATTTACTGTTTAAATTCTCGGGTTTTTGGCTATGTAATTAATCCCCCTCCCCGAAGCCTTGTAATAGCGTAGAGTTACTTTCTTGCATTTTCAATTCATGTAAATATTTAACTGTCTAGATATATGCTAATAGGATTGTATGACAAGAATGCATGACAAATTAATACAGTTAGAAAAACCTAATGTGCAAAGATAAATAACTGAAACAAGTCACTCACACATATCACTCTTAGGGTATACTCTCACTTTGG
Source organism: Vicia faba (assembly GCA_948472305.1). NCBI lineage: Eukaryota > Viridiplantae > Streptophyta > Magnoliopsida > Fabales > Fabaceae > Vicia > Vicia faba. The sequence goes on along the minus strand of OX451737.1, from coordinate 1,710,161,092 downwards.
TTGCCTTCGGTAAACGATCATTAAGCATAGGGTGTCTTAGTGGTTGCCCTCCTTTCTAAAAAAGGATCAAAATGTCCCATTCGAATGTTGCCTCGGAAATGTCGCCTCGAATATAATCTCAAGACTCTAGGGTTATTACTAAGAGGTCCTAATATTGCTTTAGTGATTGTACGTCCCTCTCGAATTGACCGTTACAACTCCAACGATGGTGCTACCTATTTCTCAATAGTAGGATAGCATTGTCTAAAGGAAACTAGAATAGAAACGATCTTTTTTCGAGTAAGTAGATTCTAGTAGGTACTTGCTCAAATCAAAACTTTTTACACTTACACTTTTCAAACAAATTTTCAAAACAACTTCGTCACATCCTTGAGGATTGATACAAGGGTTATCACGAATTCAAAATTTTCAAAATAAAGCACATACATAAGCAATTTTAAAAAGATGAGAAAGTACCTAAGAGCCCATGGAAAACCATCGATAGAAAGGGTGCTAACACCTTCCCTTTCTATAATCTACCCCCCGTACTCAGAATATCTCAAAAAAGGATTTTTCTGTACTTTTTTCCTTTCCGATTGGATGAAATAAAAGTCGGTGGCGACTCTTGCTTACTGTGATATTTTGCAAACAAAAAAACGCAAAACGCAAACCAGCATTCAAATAGTCGGTTCTGCCACCGTATCACAGAACTGGCGACTCTGCTGGGGACTTATAAGTGAGGTATACCTTAGGATCTAGTTCATCATAATTGCTTCTCTTGATTGCTTTGTCTGCTTTACTTTTAAGCGTTTTGTTTGGGGTTACTATAGATCATACACCCGGATATGGGGAATACCTTTTAGGTAAGTAGCAATAGACTGTGAGGGAACTGTACAGCATATACCGATACGGTTGAAGCAGTAGCTACGTTGGTGTGGCACTTTGGTTGGTACCGGTATCCCTTGTGGAGAAACGAGGAGAATACAGGGCCGCTGAGTGGTGTCGTTAAGCATCAACTGACCTTAGAACCTTTAATCTCCCAACTTGGCCATTAGAAAATAGTGAGATAGTCGGCCTCGGTGTAGAGCTGAGAACTGATTGATACTCGATGCTACATTCATTGAGACCATACTCTCGGAATAATTTCGGCCGCAAGAAAAGATTGTGTGAGCTGAAACCATGACCGATGGAGGATGGTCAGTGATATTGAGATCCTCTAGTACCCGGTTACTTTTTCTAGGACAGGTTGAACCAACTTAACTTCAAGAGGGTATTACCTTTGACCTCATGCAAGCCTTAAACCTAAGGGCTTTGTGTGATTTGACTGTGTTTGTAATATTTGTGTTTGCTATACATGTGGTTTATCATGACATCATGCATCATAACATGGCATTCATGCTTCATTACACTAACAATTTCAAAGACCAAGGGAATTTATCTCTGTTCTGTTTTGCAGATCATGGCTTCCGTGAGTAGAAATACCATCTGAATTAACTTTGTACAGATACATGTCCAACTTAAAGAGCTAGCATCAAGAGTTTTTTGAGAATTTTATGTTCATTAAGAGACACGGTCAACTTCTCAGCTTGGTTACTTCAAATCTGGATGAACAGATGATGATTGTACTTTTCAGTTCTTCGACCCCGAGCATCACTGCTTCACCTTTCTAGATTACCAGCTGGTACCCACCTTGGAGGAATTATCTCATCTTTTGGGCATATCCATTCTTGAGCAGGTACCCTTCACAAGTATGGAAGAAGTCCCTAAGCCAGAATTCATCGCCTCAGCTTTGCATTTGAAAAGGGCCAATGTGATATCCAATTGGGAAACTCGAAGCAGGGTCGAAGGTTTTCTAGCCAAATTTCTGATAGACCAGGCTCATCTATTTTGGGATGATTTGGATTGTCAGGCTTTTGAGGATGTCTTGTCTCTTCTTATCTATGGTTTAGTTCTCTTCCCTAATCCGGACTCCTTTGTAGATGTGAATGCTATCAAGATTTTCCTTTCTCGCAACCATGTGCCTACCTTGCTTGGAGATATCTTGCATGCTCTCCATACTCGTACTATGAAGAGAAGAGGGACTCTTATGTGCTGCATGCCATTTTTGTCGAGGTGGTTTATTTCTCACCTCCCTAGGTCTGTGCTAAAGAATGGAGAAGGTTTGGGTTGGTCGTACAGAATAATGTCACTTGCTCATACGGATATTCTTTGGTGTTCCCGGGCTATGGAAGACACTGCTATTATTGACTGCTGTGGGGGATACCCCGATGTCCTATTACTTGGTATCAGAGGGGGTATACCTTACAATCCTTGTCTAGCTTTGCGATAGTTTGGCCGTGCTCGAAGGGATGGTCCCCATGAGTTACTTCTCGAGGACATTGTATTCGACTATAAGGGTGACGTTAAGGAGCATCGCCGAAGTTTTATACGAGCTTGGGGCATGGTAAATAGATCTGACCCCGAAGAATTGGGACCGAAGACTTCCCTTCCTATGCAGCCTTACCTCCAATGGGTCCGAGCTCGTGCCCAGAAACTTATGATGCCTTATGAGGCCGTATTACCAGTGATTGTGGAGCCCACTAATGAAGAAGGCATTCCTTACACTGTTCTCTATCCTTACATGCCCACTGATCCTGGGGAGTTACAGAGGTCTTGGATTCAGCTGAGGAATGAGCGGGACACTTACCAGGAGCAGTTCCATGAGCAAGAAAGGAAGGTTTTAAGCTCACCAGGCAGCTCGAGGAAGAAAGAGTGATCAATGACTATATCAGCACAAAGAGAAAGCGTCCATGGAACATTTGATTTTGGCTTTTCTAGTTTTAGATTTGTTTTATTTACTTCTTTGTAACGCCTTAAAGGCATTTTGAACCTTTCAAAGTTTAATCTAATAAAGTTCTGTTTATTTTTGGTTTGCAAATTTAAATTTCCCAAAGTCTTTGAAATCATTTCATGCGATCCCATTATTATACACATCATTACAGGTACCCCTACAGGTTTCTCATCTTCTTTGCTGTTTATTTCAGCAGAAATGTCTTCCGATCAAGCCATCAAAGATCTTCAGGAGCAGAACGCCCAGTTCCAACAGATGTTCATCAGTCTGACTAAGGGGCAAGAGGATCTGAAAGCCCTCATTCTGAAAGAGAAGAAGAAGAAGAAGAAGAAGAAGACTGGTATTTTGAACATGGGTAGAAGGTTCAGAGAAAGGTTGAAGCATCAGAATGATCTAACCTCTTCATCCAAGGAAGGGGAGAACCAAGAAAGGGAAAGGGACCCTAGTCCTGCAGTTTCTGACAACGATACTGATTTTGATGATGAGCAATATCCTCCTGCCGAGGATAGGTACAAGCAGCTAGAAGACTGTCTAAGTGCTATGGAAGTTCAGAAGATACCTAGTTTGGACTTCGAAGAACTAGGACTGGTATCGGGAGTGGTCATCCCTCATAAGTTCAAAGCTCCGGTTTTTGCCAAGTATGATGGGGTGTCCTGCCCAAAGCTCCATATCCGCTCATATGTCAGGAAGATTCAACCTCACACCGCTGATAGAAACTTGTGGGTGCATTTCTTTCAAGATAGTCTGTCAGGGAGTCAACTTGAATGGTTCTACCAGTTGGAAGGAGCCAGTGTCCGAAACTGGGAAGATCTCGCTGCTGCTTTCTACAAGAAGTATCAGTATAATGCCGACCTTGCTCCCACTCGTACTCAACTCCAGAGTATGTCCATGGGTGCATGTGAAGGTTTTAAAGATTATGCTCAAAAGTGGAGAGACTTAGCTGGGAGAGTTCAACCCCCTTTGTCTGATAGGGAGTTGGTTGACATGTTCCTTGGTACGCTGTCTGGTCCATTTTTTAATCACTTGATCGGTAGCTCGTCATTTGGTTTCACCGAGCTTATTTTAACTGGAGAAAGAGTAGAAGCTGGAATTCAGAGTGGTAAAATATAGAAGGACGTCTCCTCGAGTTCAACAAAGAAGCCTTTCATTGGTAAGAAGGAAGTCAGTGCAGTCTATAGCCCGAGGGGCCAAAGCAGATCTGAACACCGTCAAACGGTAAATGTTATAGTGATACCAAGACCCGCAGTTGCTCCTCAATGCAACAATCAACAAAGGGTGGAAAGACCACAACGGCAGTTTACCCGCATCAACATGACATTGGCTGAAGTGTTACCTCACCTGCTAAAATCCAACTTGGTAACCTTGAGAAAGGCTCCCAAGAATCCAAACACTACTTCTCCCATATACAATCCTTACGCGCGATGCGCCTACCATTCTGAGAGTCCAGACCATGATACAAATGATTGTTGGGCCCTGAGAAACAAAGTACAAGATTTTCTCGAAGCCAAGGAGATAGAGTTCGATGCTCCAGAAAATCTGAATGTTATAACTGCTCCCATGCCCAAACATGGTCGTGGAGTTAATGTTGTTGTCACTGAATTGTTTGTGACCTCTGTTGAAGAAATTTCCACTCCTCTTATGAATGTTAAGAAGAACTTGTTGTTGGCCAGTTTATTTTCGGGTTGTGGTGAAGGTTGCCACATGTGTTCGATTCTACCTTCCGGTTGCTGTTTGTTGAAGTCAGGAGTTCAGCGCCTGATGGATAATAAAGAAATTTTGTTTGAGAAGACTACGATTCCTGTTGTTCCAAATGAAGACGTCGCCATTATAACCATTTCCGCCAATCCTTCCAAGGTTTCCTCGAGAAAACCTGTTAGGATTACACATGTTCCAAGAATTGCTCCGCTAATAATCATTGTTCATGGTCTTATCCCGTACACCTCAGATAAGGCTGTCCCTTGGCATTACGGTGCTAACGTGTACTATCATGGTATTAAGCAAGATCTGAAGAATGAAGAAGCTGATACTGATGTCAGTAATATTGTCGGGACTAGTAAAGTTACCTGAAGTGGAAGGGTATTTTCTCCCGAGATTTCCCCGAAGACTATCATCAAGCCTACTGTTATTCCAACTGCTGCTCCAACCAGCACTCCTGACATTCCTCCAGTTCCTATTCCAGTTAGTACACCTGCAACTATTCCTGTTCTTACTCCAGTTATCACCCCTGCTGCTGAGCCATCTGGAACTCGGGGAAAATAAATTATAGATGAGCCTGCCCAGACGGAGGCACCTAAGAAGATCGTTGTGGAAGCCTCTAAACAAGAAATAGAGGAAATACTGAAAATTATCAAGAAAAGCGACTACAATGTGGTCGAACAGCTGGGGCAGACACCGTCAAAGATCTCCATGTTGTCTCTGCTGTTGTGTTCAGAAGCCTATGCGAAGGCTTTGATTGCATTTCTCAAGACTGCGCATGTGCCGCAGGAAACTTCATCAGATCAGTTCAAAGATTGTGTGGTTATCCTGACTGCTGACAATGGGCTAGGTTTTCCAGATGCGGATCTGACACCGAAAGGAAGGAAGCATAATGATGCTCTGCATGTATCGATTGAGTGCAGGGGAACCACTATGGCTCATGTGCTGGTAGATACTGGGTCCTCATTGAATGTTCTGCCAAAGAAAGCGTTAGACTGTTTTGATTGTGAAGGTCTGACTCTAAAGCCTAGTAACATTGTATTAAGGGCTTTTGACGGATCAAAGAGAATGGTGCACGGGGAGGTGGACATCTCTGTCAAAGTGGGTTCTCAGACTTTTGGGTCTACCTTCTATGTAATGGATATCAGGCCATCGTATTCTTGCTTGTTGGGTCGTCCTTGGATCCATAGGGATGGGGCAGTTACTTCCACACTCCATCAAATGCTGAAATATCCGGTGAAGGGGAAGATTGTCACGGTGCGAGGTGAAGAAGAGTATATGGTGAGTCACCTCAATTCCTTCCGCTACATAGAGATGGACGGGGAATTCGTAGAAACTCCTTGTCAGAACTTCAAAGAGGTCCCTCAGACTTTGGAATTAACTGAAGTTACTATCGGCAAACCTCCATTGAAGATGGCTTCCCTTAAGGACGCCAGGGCTGTAGTTGAAGAAGGTGGGTGTACCAATTGGGGTCAGCTCCTTGATTTTACTCACAAAACTAACAAATTTGGTTTGGGCTTTACTACAGGGGCTCAAAGGGCTATTAGGCACGCACAGGATTGGAAGACCTCCTCTACACATCAGCAATCGGGGAGTTAATGCAATTAAGGACAGTGAAGAAGATTCAGACATCGACAACTGGATCTATCCTACAACCAACGGTGGACCGAATAACTGGATGGAGAAGGACTTCATACCTGTTTCTTTTATTCCGCAGTAATTGACTTTTGTTTTAAGATTTGTAATAAACAGTTTGAAACTTTACGGCCCGGTGCCTTGCACGAGGCACTTTGGCTTTGCTTGTGAGGGCTTATTATTGTCATTTCATATATCATTAATAAAGCATTGGACGTTTCTTGCATACAAATTTTGCGCTCCTTGTTTTTTCTTTTCTTTCTCTCACTTTATCAAAACAACTATTCTCTTACACACACTCACGTATCATACTGCAGATCCATATTCACTCTGGATCCCATTGATAACAACTCTGCTACTGCCAGTTATGACTTCAAAATCCGATCAACCAAGCCGAGGACGAAGGTGAGGATGATTGTGAGGTACCTGGAGAGCTTGCTAGACTGTTACAGCAGGAAGAAAGGGCCATACAGCCTCATGAAGAGCCAGTCGAGTCAGTGAATTTGGGTACAGAGGAAGACAGGAAAGAAGTTAAAATAGGTGCGAATATGAAGCCTAATGTCAAACAACGGTTAATACAGATGCTACATGACTATGTTGAGATCTTCGCCTGGTCCTATGAAGACATGCCTGGTTTGAACACTGATATTGTGGTACATCGTCTGCCGACTAAAGAAGACTGCCCTCCGGTAAAGCAGAAGGTCCATCGTATGCGCCCTGAACTTTCATAGAAAATCAAGGCAGAGGTCATTGAACAGTTCGACGCGGGATTCTTAGTTGTCACTTCTTATCCGCAGTGGGTTGCCAACGTCGTTCTGGTACCTAAAAAGGACGGTAAGGTACGGATGTGTGTGGACTACAGAGATCTGAACAGGGCAAGCCCCAAAGATGATTTCCCACTTCCTCACATTGATGTTCTAGTCGACAACACCGCACAATATAAGATCTTCTCCTTCATGGATAGTTTTTCTGGCTACAACCAGATCAAGATGGTTCCTGAGGACATGGAGAAGACAACCTTCGTTACACAGTGGGGAACCTTATGTTACAAGGTAATGCCTTTTGGGTTGAAGAATGCTAGGGCAACTTATCAGCACGCCATGGTCGCTTTGTTCCACGATATGATTCACCACGAGATTGAGGTTTATGTTGATGACATGATAGCCAAATCCCAGACTGAGGAAGAGCACCTTGATCATCTCCAGAAACTGTTTGACAGGTTGAAGACGTACAAGCTGAGGTTGAATCCGAACAAATGTACCTTCGGGGTATGGTCGGGTAAGCTTCTAGGTTTCGTCGTCAGTGACAAAGGTATTCAGGATGACCCTGCAAAGGTAAAAGCCATACAAGAGATGCCGGCTCCCCGCACAAAGAAGAAAGTTAGAGGTTTCTTGGGATGTCTGAATTATATCGCCAGGTTCATTTCACATCTGACTGCTACTTGTGAGCCAATCTTCAAGCTGCTGAAGAAAGATCAGGTGGTAAAGTGGAATGATGAATGCCAGGCCGCTTTTGAAAGAATCAAGGAATACCTTCAAGAACCACCGATTTTGATGCCTCCAGTTGAAGGAAGACCTTTGATATTTTACTTGACAGTGCTAGACAATTCACTGGGGTGTGTGTTGGGGTAGCATGGAGAGTCTGGTCGAAAAGAGCACGCCATTTATTACCTTAGCAAAAATTTTACCGAATGTGAAACCCGATACTCATTGCTCGAGAAAACTTGCTGCACTTTGGCATGGGCTGCTCGCCGACTGAGACAGTATATGCTGACTCACACTACCTTGTTGATATCAAAGATGGATCTGATCAAGTATATTTTCGAGAAGCCCGCTCTCTCCGGAAGGATAGCAAGATGGCAGATGATCTTAATCGAGTACGACATCCAATATACAACCCAAAAAGCAATCAAGGGGAGTGTATTGGCGGATCATTTGGCGCATCAAGCCGTGGATGAATACCAGTCCATGAATTTCAAGTTCCCGGATGAGAATATCATGTTGGTAACTGACTGTGAAGAACCTGGACCGGATGAAGGACCCGAGGAGGGCTCCCGATGGTCTATGTATTTTAATGGAGCCTCGAACGCATTGGGTAATGGCATTGGCACTGTAATTATATCTCCTGAGGGTTGTCATACTCCGTTCACCGTCCGATTATGTTTTAACTGCACCAACAACATGGCGGAGTATGAAGCATGTATCATGGGTCTTCGAGCTGCTATTGACCTGAGGATTAAGTTCTTGAGTGTATTCGAAGATTCCACTCTAGTGATAAGTCAGATCAAAGGCGAGTGGGATACGAAGCACCCAAATCTCATTCCTTACAAAGAGTATGTACTGACATTGCTTCCACACTTTAAGGAGGTAACCTTTGAACATTTCCCACGAGAAGAGAACCAGTTGGCAGACGCTCTAGCTACCATGTCTTCTATGTTCAAAGTTTGGTGGTACAATGAAGCTCCCCATATTACCATTGAGAGGTTGGACGAACTCGCACATTGCTGTGACATTGAGACTGAAGAAGTGGCAGACAAACCCTGGTTTCAAGAAGCCAAAAGGTATCTCGAGGTTCAGGAGTACCCCGAGGGGGCATCCGTTAATGATAAGAAGTTTCTGAGAAGGTTCGCTGTGAAGTTCTTCATCATTAATGGAATCCTCTATAAGCGCAACCATGACTCCACACTACTACGGTGTGTAGACAAGAGCGAGGCAGAAAGGATCATGGAAAAGTTACATGAAGGCACCTTCGGAACTCATTCCAGTGGACATACCATGGCGAAGAAGATCCTACGGGCAGGATATTACTGGTCCACTATGGAAGCCGATTGTTATCATCACTCTCGAACCTGTCATAAATGCCAAGTCTATGCTGATAAGGTGCATGTACCTCTGGTTCCCCTGAATGTTTTGACAGCTCCTTGGCCCTTTGCAATGTGGGGCATTGACATGATCGGCGAGATCAGACCTACTACACCTAATGGACATCGCTTTATTCTAGTAGCAATTGACTATTTTACCAAGTGGGTTGAGGCAGCTTCATTTGCTACAGTAACCAAGAATATTGTGGCGTGGTTTATCCGACACAATCTGATCTGTTGATATGGTGTACCCGAGAGGATTATTACTGACAATGGTACAAATCTCAATAACACGATGATCACCGAGATCTGCAAATAGTTCAAGATTCAGCATCATAAATTTTCTCCCTACCGACCGAAGATGAATGGGGCTGTTGAAGCGGCTAACAAGAACATCAAGAAGATTATGCAGAAGATGACGGTGACATACAAAGACTGGCACGAGATGTTACCATTCGCTCTTTATGGGTACCGTACCTCAGCATGGACGCCAACAGGGGAAACACCCTATTCTTTGGTGTATGGCATGGAGGCAGTCCTACCCATCAAAGTCCAGATACCCTCTCTCAGGATTATGAAGGATGCGGGTTTGAACAAAGACGACTGGATCCAAACCCGACTTGATCAGCTGAATCTAATCGATGAAAAGAGACTTACTGCTATCTGTCATGGTCAAACGTATCAAAAGAGAATGATCAAGCTTTTAACAAGAAAGTCAGACGTCAAGAATATCAAGTTGGGGATATGGTGATCAAACGCATCATACTATCACAAGGTGATCCCAGGGGCAAGTGGACCCTCACATACGAAGGGCCATTTATGGTTAAGAACATTTTCTCGTAAGAATCTATGATTCTAACCACCATGGATGGTGACGACCTTCCTCACCCCGTCAATGCATACATAGTGAAAAGATACTACGTATAATCAAAGACCCGCTAGGTTGACTGGCCTAGGCAAAAATAAGGGCTTCCCGGCGAACCAAAAGGGTTCGGGAAAAAGTAAGGGATAAAAATGAAAAAAATATATACACCCGGCAAGTCGAAAACCTGAAAAGGCGACTTGGGAAAAAAGGGTATCCCGGTGGACTGAAAACCCAAAAGGGCGGTCCAGGAAAATATTAGGGATTGAAGCGTATCACTATGTCTCATTGGATCATCTCGCAACCAGACTTCGGTATCAACTATCAAGCTCGGACGACGCTGATCAATCTGATCCACCTTCATCCAAGTAGCAAAGTGATGAGACGCTTGAAGATATAAAGGCAATATCAAAGTTGAAACCCGGTGGGATCGTTCCACATAGCTGTTTTTCTTTCTTTAATACAAATTGTAATTTCTATCTTTTGGCGGCGTTCTCTTACTAGAGCGTCAGCCTCTTTGTACAAAAATGCCTATTACAGGCCAACTTCAAAAATCAATACAATTCATTTTCACAAGAAATTCCAAGTTGTTTTTCTTTTTCTGTTTTGTTTTGCAAGAACGTCCAATGATTCATTTTTGATATATGCATTTGAAAATAATTGCTGCTCATAAATATTTACATGAAAAAACAAAAGACGATTACTCGTAACTTCAGGAACAAGGACAAACAAGAAGTGCCCAAACCTTACAGTTACTCTGCCCATGAGGTACTGGGATAGAGCCAGCTTGAGAACATGAGCAGTGGTACATACACTCCCCACAGAGTAAAAAATATCCAAAGACAATGAGGTTAGATTTCCCGAACATGACATAACTCTCCCCAGCCGAGGTTCACAATCGCAGTGAGTCAGTAAATTTTTCCCCAAGAAAAGTTTATTTCTCTCACAGGCAGAAATTCAATCTCCGACAGAATTCATTATCACCAGCAATGGAAATTCATCCCCGGTAGAGTTTATTTCTCCAAGTCAGCAAATCTATCAACAGAGGATCTCCTCTCCAGCAGAGTTATTTCCCCGCAGAGTTATCTTCAGACATGGTCTCTTCCGGCAGAATATTCACCAACAAGGGGCAAATCCCCAATATAGTCGTCTTTGTTCACCATCCCCAATAGAAGTAGAGGAACTATGGTTTTTACAGCAGTCAAGAATACCATTTCTCATACTCTCTAAACAGTAGTTAGAGATTTATTTTCCCGGACTCAGTTTATTACGTCAGCATTTCATGTTCATATATCATGACATGTGCATACATTACATATAACATAGTCTCATTTATTTTGAGAACATCATCTCACAATGCATCTCATGCATCACACATAACTAACCATGTATTTATTTCAGGAAAGATAGTTATTATCAACAATTCCCAGCAGGCCCATAATCAACACTCGAAGCTAAATAGAGTAATCATCGGTGCGACAAATACAACCTTACCCAGGTTTCTTCCGGAAGTCCTACACAGATTCGTCACAAAGAAACCTTACCTAGGTTCCCTCTACAGTTTTGCCCAAACTCATTCCGAAGAAGCCCTACTATCCAGGCTTTCATATTGAAGTAACCCTACTATCCAGGTTCCTTCTCACAGCCCTACTATCCATGCTTTCATATCGAAGTAACCCTACTATCTAGGTTCCTTCTCATAGCCCTACTATACAGGCTTTCATATCGAAGTAACTCTACTATTCAGGTTCCTTCTCACAACCCTACTATCCAGGCTTTCATATCGAAGTAACCCTACTATCCAGGTTCCTTCTCACAGCCCTACTATGCAGGCTTTCATATCGAAGTAACCCTACTATCCAGGCTTTCATATCAAAGTAACCCTACCATCCAGGTTCCTTCTTACAGCCCTACTATCCAGGCTTTCATATCAAAGTAACCCTACCATCCAGGATCCTTCTCACAGCCCTACTATCCAGGCTTTCATATGGAAGTAACCCTACCATCCAGGTTCCTTCTCACAGCCCTACTATCTAGGATTTCATATCAAGGCAACCCTACTATCCAGGTTCCTTCTCATAACCTTACTATCCGGGTTCTTCCTCTCTTATCCCCAGACAGCAGTCCACAACACTGTAAGACCGGGATCCGATCAAACACAATTGATTTCACATTTCCCCAGGAAGTCGTGGTGCAGTATATACCCCGATCAGACACGCAGTTCACTTCCGCTCCCCAAACCGGAGTCAGCTCCCCAGTAGAGTAACGGACGACTGAATCTCCTAAAAATCTATTTCTCCCAAGACAAGAGACCAGCATTCTCCAGTGAAGTCCTCCTTAACAGCAGGTATACGGGTTCTCGCAAAGGAATCTCTTATGCGATCGACACTTCTTCGGATGGAATCTTTAAGCCCATCTCTGACAAATCTCTAGCAACTACCAAATGGCATCTATAAGCCCATTCCTGATATCATAAGTCAAGTATTACCTCATGCGAGTGCAAATTTCTGGGCACTCTAGTGTTCAATCATCTTCCACCTTCAGATCACGAAAGGCAGACGAGCCAATCTACATCCTCAGGTTTAAGAAGATTGAACAGGGGCAGCTGTTGTACCCCAAAATTTTCCCTCCCATATTTCTCAACACATGGTAAGTGAGGTCCCCAAATTGCTCAAAGAAGTTTAAGAGTTGACCAGACAAGCTCTCTCCTAAGATAGTCTACCTCAAAATTAGGGTTTCTATTTCCATCAATATGTGTGAACCACAAAGGACTAAAATTATCACCATTGTCCTAATATGTCCTCAAGATCATCCATGTCAAGTTTCAAGCCTTGCAGAAGAAGTTTGCTCAGTCAATTGCTCAAATGCCTGAAAATCAACTATGTTAGGTCAAAAGTCAACTGTGGCCCACATACAGTCAAACCTCAAAATTTTTGGTCAAAATCATCATTTTGAAGTATTATTCATCATTTGATCAAGGGTTGATCATGATTCCTCAAGGATTTCTCACAATTCATCAAAACCCAAAAGTTGCTAAATTAGGGTTTTATAGGAAAAGTCAACCCAACTTTGACCAAGCATAACTTTCTCATAGTTTATCAGAAATGACCCATCCAAAGCTCATTTTGAAGAGGATGCAATTCCCTACAATTCATCATCATCACCAAAGTTCAGAATATTCACTCACAAAAAGATATGAATTTTGACATTATAGGTCATTTTGAAAAGTCAACAAAAACACCTTTTGGGTCAAAGCTTCATACATGAATATGTAAGGCTCAATTGATATGAGACAAAAAGGGTTGCTTATAGGACATACTAAGCTTTCTAAAAAGTCAAAGAACACCTCTCTAGGGTCAAAATTGAGAGAGTTATGCATTGGCCAAGTTGACCATTTTTGCAAAATTGCCAAAAGTCAAATGTGCTCAAATTTGCATTTTTTGCTAAATGGGCCCAACTTTTTATGCTTGCACCTCACTTATAACATGGTCCACGACCCAAATACTCACTCACATGTTATTTGCTTCATTATTTATTTTATTTTGATTTTTTATTTATTAAAAATTGAATTAAAACAAATAATTGGTAAATAATAGCAAAGATTTGTTTTGATTGGATTTTTTTATAGAATCAAAAGCTCATTATGTTGGAAGATCATAATCAAATCATATCAATGGCAATTGGAACAAAAAGAGCATGATTAGGTCAAAATTGGAAGGATATCATATACCATGAAAACCAAATCAAATCTTCAAGATTTGTAAAGAGACTAGAGGTTTTTACAATCCTAATTCGCTCTAGTACATATAGAGAACACAAGCAAGGCAAGAAAAGAGGATTTGAGGTCGTGAAAGTCACCAAGAAAACTCAAAATTTTGAGGAAAAAAGTGTGGATCGGTTTTCAATTTAGAGGACGATTCAAGGAGATTCAAAGCCACTAATCAACTCCTAGACATCCTCTGAAGCGATTGCAAGCATCACCAAGCCTCCACAAGTCCAGAAACGCGTTGGACGACCCTCACGGTTTGCTTCTCTTTCAAAATTCGATTATCACGATTCTTGCATTATAAACATGTTTTAATGGTATGTATGTATTTGTTATCATGTTTGCAACGTATTGAATTGGTTTAATTGATGTTTGAGCACATATATTGATAGTTGCCATTGCTAGGGTTTGAGGTTGTATTTTAGGGTTTCTTAATACATGTACAATTAGGCCAGAAAAGGGGGATTATGGTGTTCAGGGGATCAAGATAAAGCGATCCATGTGCTCACCTTAAATTCATCATGCGTTTTCTTGATTTTGGAAGTTTGCAAGGTTTTAGCCATGGAGCCATGTCTGTAGGTAAAGGTTTGCAGTCTAATACGACGGACAAGAAAGAAGAAGGCAACGTGTCTGAGCACCATTGGCTGTTTTGAAATTCCGTGTGTTTTTCCAATTAACCATCGTGTTTTATATATTATGCATTATTATTGTTATATTAACGAATGAGGCAGGTGGAACAGATGGTTGGGTGTGTTTGGTGTTGAGCATGAGGACCTGGGTTCGATCCCTATGTCTCAACATTTGTTTCATATAATTTTGCTTTAGGTGATCCTGTACCCCACATGTCCAAACATCCACCATAGGCCATCCAAATTCCACCATCAGATCCATCGGCAAGCTGGATCCAACGCTCAGGTAGCAAGAGGCTTACTATGCTCCTCAAGTCAACAGCCATACCAAATCAGGCAAAGTCAAATGGGTTGAGATTGGTTTGGGCCCAGAATTTCAACAGCATACCCCCAGAATTGCTAAATGATATCAGGCCCATCTCTAACTTGTTTTGTTTCTTTTCTTTAATTCTTTTAATTTTTCTTTTAATGATTTTAATTAACAAATTAACTATTTTCCATAAAATCATAAAGTCAAGAAAATCAAAAAATTAGAATTAGACTTTTTTTTATCAAAATTAATTTTGTTAATTTAATTTAATTTAGTTTAACTTAGGGCAACTTTAGCTTGTTTTCTATAATTAAAACTAATTAGAAAATTAGGTTTAAACTCTTGATTTAATTTTATTTTCTATTTTTCTCAAATAAATAAAAATACAAAAATAGGTTTTTAGATTGAATTAATTTATTTTTTTTCTTAGTTTAAAATTAATTAAAACTTAGGTTTTTTCTTTTTTTTATTCAATCATTCACTATTTTCTTAAAAAACAAAACATGACAAAAACATTTTTTCTTTAATCAATCACAAATAGGTTTAGTCAAGGGTCAAGACCCTAGTCGTTTCGTATTTGATTCATCGCGCGCTTATCATTTATTTTGACAAAATTTTTGTAACTGTTCATGGTTTGTAATAGTTTAATTTAGGGCTTTATTTACTGATTAAATTCCTGGGTTTTTGGCTATGTAATTAATCCCCCTCCCCGAAGCCTTCTAATAGCGTAGAGTTACTTTCTCGCATTTTCAATTCCTGTAAATATTTAACTGTCTAGATGTATGCTAATAGGATTGTATGACAAGAATGCATAACAAATTAATACGGTTAGAAAACCCTAATGTGAAAAGATAAATAACTTAAAAAAATCACTCTCACACATCACTCTTAGGGTATACTCTCACTTCGGTTGCCTTCAGTAAACGATCATTAAGCATAGGGTGTCTTAGTGTTTGCCCTCCTGTCTAAAAAAGGATCAAAATGTCGCATTCGAATGTTGCCTCGGAAATGTCGCCTCGAATATGATCTTAAGACTATAGGGTTATTACTAAGAGGTCCTAATATTGCTTTAGTGATTGTACGTCCCTTTCAAATTGACCCTTACAACTCCAACGACGGTGCTACCTATTTCTCAATAGTAGGATAGCACTGTCTAAAGGAAACTAGAATAGAAACGATCTTTTTTCGAGTAAGTAGATGCTAGTAGGTACTTGCTCAAATCAAAACTTTTTACACTTACACTTTTCAAACAAATTTTCAAAACAACTTCGTCACATCCTTGAGGACTGATACAAAGGTTATCACGAAGTCAAACTTTTCAAAACAAAGCACATACACAAGAAATTTTAAAAAGATGAGCAAGTACCTAAGAGCCCATGGAAAACCATGGATATAAAGGGTGCTAACACCTTCCCTTTCTATAATCTACCCCACCCCCCCCCCCCCCCCCCCCCCCCCCGTACTTAGAATATCTCGAAAAAGGATTTTTCTGTACTTTTTTCCTTTCCGATTGGATGAAATAAAAGTCGGTGGCGACTCTTGCTTACCGCGATATTTTGCAAACAAAAAAACGTAAAACGCAAACCAGCATTCAAACAGTCAGTTCTGCCACCGTATCACAGCTATCGAGATTAAAAGCTTTTTGGGATTAGCTGGTTATTATAGGAGGTTTATCGAAGGTTTCTCTATGTTGGCACTTCCGTTGACTAAGTTGACTTGTAAAGGTAGAGCTTTTGTGTGGGATGTCCATTGCGAAGAAAGTTTTACGAAATTTAAGAAAAGATTGACGTCAGCTCCGATTTTGACGTTACCTAATCCAGGAGAACCTTTTATGGTTTACTGTGATGCTTCTAAGATGGGTTTAGGAGGTGTGCTTATGCAGAATGATAAGGTAGTTGGTTATGCGTCAAGGCAGTTGAGGACTCATGAGAAGAACTATCCCACACATGATTTAGAGCTTACTGCAGTTGTTTTTGTGTTGAAGATTTGGAGGCATTATCTTTATGGTTCTAGATTTGAAGTGTTTAGTGACCATAAGAGCTTAAAGTATCTATTTGATCAGAAGGAATTGAATATGAGACAACGAAGATGGTTGAAGTTGTTAAAAGGATTATGATTTCGGTTTAAATTATCATCCAGAAAAAGCAAATGTGGTGGCTGATGCATTGAGTCGAAAGACTTTACATATGTAAGCAATGATGCTTAAAGAGTTGGAATTGATTGAACAATTCAGAGATATGAGCTTAGTTTTCAAATTGACACCGCAGAGTATTATGTTGGGAATGTTTAAGATTAATAATGAATTTCTAAAGAGTATCAGAGAAGCTCAGAAGTTAGATGTGAAGCTGGTAGATTCGATGGTTGGGATCGATCAGTATGAGAATAGTGGTTTTAAGTTAGATGCGCAAGGTGTGTTGAGATTTCGAAAGCAAATTTGTATTCTTGATGATGCAGAGATGAAGAAAGTGATCCCTGAAGAGAGTCATAAAAGCAAGTTAAGTATTCATCCAGGAGCTACAAAGATGTATCAGGATTTGAAGATTTTGCTTTGGTGGCCTGGGATGAAGAGTGATATAGCTCGGTTTGTGTATGCATGTTTGACTTGTCAGAAGTCGAAAGTTGAACATCAGAAGCCTGGAGGGTTGATGCAACCGTTAGAAGTTCCAGAATGGAAATGGGATAACATTTCGATGGATTTTGTGACGGGGTTACCTAATACTTTAAGAGGACATGATTAGATTTGGGTGATTGTTGATAGGCTTACAAAGTCGGCTCATTTTATTCCTATTAACATCGGTTTTCCAGTATCGAAGTTGGTAGATATTTACACTAGTGTAATTATGAAGCTGCATGATGTTCCTTTGTGCATTATATCATATAGAGACCCGAGGTTTACTTCTTATTTTTGGAAGGGTTTGCAAGAAGCGTTGGGGTCTAAGTTGAGGTTGAGTTCGGAATATCATCCTCAGGCGGATGTGTAGCGGTAGAAATGTTCAAGACTAAGCCATTGGATTGACTAGACTTTATACAAATCAAAATAAAAATCGCCACCGCGCTTTATTGTTTCCAAAGGAATGGGAAAAGAGCGAGTAACCCAAAAAGAGGGGGAAAGATTCAAGGTAAGGGGGTTGGTTATGCAAAGGGAAGGTATTACCACCCTAAACATCTACGGTACTCCGCATGAACCTCTTTGTAAAATCTGTATATTTTGGCTATAAAAATGTGTTGTATATAAAATGGATAGTGGAGGTGAAAAAAGAAGTATTTTTATGTTTTTGGCATCCGCCGCGGTTGTGAACCTTTAGTGCCTACGTACCACCTTTCGTGCAATAGGGGATCAGGGTACACGTAGTTCCTCTTTTAAAAATTTGAAACACAAGTGTGTTGGTTAATTTTATGAGATAAGACGTCATCATCATTATCCGTGTGGAAAACAATCTTACTACCCACAATCATGAGAAAGGAGAATTTGCATCATCTCAAAGTGGAGGATATGGCTTGGATTTTAAAATCAACAATGCCTCACTCAACACCCAAGTGGAAAATATCTCACTTCACTACATATTGTATAAGTATAGTTGTTTGCATCACTACAAGGATTGACAAGAGCCTAATCTTTTAAGAAAAGTTTAAATGTAAAAGCCAAAGTGGCAAAATGATTTGAAATGAGATTGATTGACTTTTAGTCTTTTCACAAAAAAATGCCAAGGTATTATTAAATTGATTGAAGTTTATTTATGAAAATGTTTTTTTGAAAATGCATGGACATAAGCCCAAGTTTATTATGAAAGTGTTTAAGTTTCAAAACAAGAAGGGTTTTCAAAAGGAGGGAGAGGATTTTTGAAATTAAAGAAGATGGAAGGAGAAGAAGAGGCTATCCTAAAGCATAAGGTAAAAGCTAAGGTTAAGGACCATCTAACCAACAAGAAGCCAAAACTTGACATTATGAGCCAAGATAGAATTCCCATTATTTGGAGTGAAACCAAGCAAGCAAAGATACTAGACCTCTTCAAATGTATTAAGTCTTCACAAAAATTAGGCAGAGTAACGGCTGTATGCGGGTGAATTCTAGATTACAAACAAAGAGTGTAATCACAAAAACCTGCACACAAAAACAAACAAGCAACCCAATGTCTTGAGGTAAACCTAAATATCTCCAGACAAAATAATCAGATAAGATCACAAGGTATCCATAATAAGGCCAAGGTTTCTAATCCTAAGTCCAAGAAAAAGTCCACTGCTCCATCATGCCAAGGATAGTAACCAAATAGTCCAAATACCATTAAGAGTGTTTTAGGGTTTAAGTTGGTTATTAAGTATCTTAGAAAAAGGAAAAAGAAAAGCTCAAGTGAGAAAAGTAAAAATGACAAGAAAATAAATGCTCAAATGAGCAAAGATGAAAATGGCATGAAATGTAAAATGCTAAAAAATAAATAGTGCATAAAGCATAAAAGAATAAAAGCATAAAATAAAACAAGTCAATAATCAGTGGTTAGTTGGATGACCATCTTGAAACTTGCATTTGGAACTCATTAGAGGATTGGTAGAACCAAAGCCTCCACACAACAAGTTGCATTTGCTTTTTGTCAAGTATATCATCCATTTGGAATTCTCACAAGTACCATTTAATGATCAACGATGTTTAAGTGATCCGCATTGACCAAAGGTGTTGTAGATCCATTAGAGGATTGGTAGAACCAAAGCCTCCACACAATGAATCTCAAGGTTATTGGATCAAAGAGATCAAATTAACATACTTGGGCTTGCAATCATAAGTTTGGGCCACGAATGATCATTTATTCGAATCGGGACAAAATTTAGCGCTATGTTAAGCAATCGTAAGTGGACTTATATAGAAGTCACACCTATTTTGAGGCTGGTCAATAGCAATCTATGCACCATTTTTTTTTAGACATGATATAGAGATCATGCTCTAACAACATTTAGTGCAATAAGAAGGGGATGAGATGAAGAGGAATTAGGGTAAAAAGAAAAACCACACTTGAATTAATATTTAATCAAACTATTATTAAAATCATTCATCCATTTTTGTGGAGTTAAATTCAACACCATGGATCTAATGATGTTAATAAAGCCATGACCTAAAAATCTACCCAAGACAGCCAGAAAATATTCACAAAATAATAATATAATTAATATGTTCATTAAAGGGTTTAAAAATGTTTTTTTAAAAAAGTGGAAAATAATGAAGAAAATGCCAATTATATTCAAATTAATCAAGAAATGAAAAATAAAACCATAGAAAAATCAGGGAAGAGGCCAAGTAATTTTACAAAAATTTTGGGAATTTTTAAAAGTTAGAAACTATTTTTAAAAATTAAAATAAATGGGTAAAAGAAAAAAAAATGGTAAAAAATAACAAAGTCAGAAAAAAAAAAATAAGGTCACCAATATTTGTCACAATATCATTGAATCATTCCATAATTTTTTCAGAATTTAAAAATGTGTAAAAATATTTTTAAACATTTTAAACAAATTAAATAAGTGTAAAATTCATAAAAAAATATCAAAACACAAAATTAAATTATGAAAAAATAAAAATCAGAAAGAGAATAATCAAAAATATTTTTCATAAATGTTTTAGATTTTTTGGACTAAAAATGAATTTTCTATGATTTTTTGAAATTTAAAACAATTAAAATATAAAAATCAGAAAAAGAAAATAAAAGAAAAAGATGTGGACCATTGGATGAGAGTCAAAACGCGTTAGTAATCAAATCCAAAGGATCTGGCGCGCTGTGCATATCATGGTCTTTACTGAATAACGTACAGGATCATTAATAAAATCAGAATTTGAAAATAACAAATGTCACGCTTTCATTGGTTAGAAGATGACACGTTGATCATCTTCAACCTCCAGCCTTCACGAATTACAGGTCTCTCAAACTGTAAAATCAGAAGCTCAGGCCTATGCCATTCGCTTCGTCTCTTCAAGACGAAGACAACCACACCCTCGCGCCAAATTTATATAAACTGTAACTCAAGCAATTTGGAAAGAAAGTTTTGAAAAGGGATTTGAAAATTTATGGTCAAAACGTGCTTCCAGATAAAAGTAAGTGTTGCGACTAGAACCAGGGCAATGAGAGCAACACAATGATACCAAAGTTTTGAAGAATTGATGAAGGAATCTACCTATTGAAGTTGAGTTGTAGAGCTCTGAAACTGGACTTCTATGAAGCAATATAGGGCACGAATCTTGAATGTGATTATATGGTTAGCTTCAGGGAAGATCAAGGAAGGTGAATTGATAAAAAAATGGATTGAAAAAGGCTTGAGAATAGGATTCAAAGTAGCTGAATTCTGAGTTGTGAAGCAAATTTGGCAGGGTGATTCTGGCTATCTAAGCTTGGGGAATTGAATGGGGGATGGCCCTTTATTTATAGGGAATCAAATGGAATGCTCAAGCGCGTGGAATGATGCAAATTGGAGGGAAATCGTGTGAACCTGATGCACGAGCAAAGTGTGATCTATTTGCATCAAAACTCATCTAATCCTTGTGTTTCAAGGCTCTAATCCACTTTGACAACTTGGTTAAACATGTTTAGATCACAAACGCGTGCTAATTTGATGTTTAGAGGCCAATACATGGATTTCAAATTCTGACTTATGGTGAAACTTCAGTTCCAAGTTACCAAGTTCAATCCAATGACATTTCCACCTCAGGGGGGTCTTAGGGCAAAATTCTTGATGCTTTGGAAAGATGAGGTAACAAGCTTTGCAATGGAAAAAGAATGGAACCACATGGATGCTTGAGCTGAAAACTACATGGAGTCAAAGTTGAAGAAAAAGAGTTGACTTTCCATACTTCGAAATGTTTTAAATTCTTCTTTAAAAATGACCTATAATCTCTTGCATCCAAATATGGCCTTCCACTGAGAATTTGCTCTTGACAAAAGAAGATGGAATGAAGTAGATCTCTTGAATGACATTTTTCAATTTGAACCACTCAAAATATCCAAAAATTGAGCAAGTTAGGACTTATTTAAGTTGGCCAAAAATCATGAAATGACCTATAATCTCTTGCATTCTTAAGGCAATTTCCATCCATTTTCTTACTTTGCACATAAAAGAAGGCATGAAGTACACATCCTTAGGGTCATAATGAAAAAATAATGGGCTCAAGGTGATAAAAATTGACCAAGTTATGACCATTTGAAGTCACATATGGAAAATGATGGATTCATCTGGATGACTTGTAATCTTTCTTCTTCACCAAGTTTCTTCCACATGAAAACTCTTTGGAACTTTTGTAGTGATTTGTTGGTAACTCTTTGAAGAGAAGAATTTTTTTGGAATAACTCAAAAATACCAAAATATGAGCAAGATATGCCCCTCTGAAGTCCAAAACCCTAGCCTCTAGATCAAGAGAATGCTTGGTGGAACTTTGCCAAGTTTGAACAAACTTTTTGTGCCAATATTCTTCCTTTGTGAATAGAATTTGTTGAGGATGATGATGAGGACTCATGGCCACCAAAACTACTTCCATACCAACTCCAAAACAACTTCAATGGTGAGGTTTGAATCTCTCAAGACATTGACTAGGGCATGGAAATAAACTCATGAACCCATGATGCAACTTGCTAAACCTCGTTGCCTTTACCTACATTATTAACAAGTAAGACAAACCAATATTGTATTTTGTTAATTTAGAGAGAAAATCAAAGCAAAATATCCATGATCACCAAAGAAAAAAAGTCAAGGTGCTTGGTAACTCCTCAAAGAGCAAGGCTACAGATAGGGAGAAGAACCAAAAGCCCTAATGTGATTTTTGTGGTGATTGAAACAATATGGTATGATGAAGGGATCTTAGGGGCAAAAATTGGGGTACAACACCCTTATTTAAGTTTCTTCTATCCAGAGATACGAAGGTTAAAAATCTTTGTGTCGACGTGATCTAAGACACTTAAATATAAAACAAACCTTGTTTTTGGCCCTAAGATGACATGCAAACATTTATGCATATGAATGCATATGAATGGAACAAAAGAGACACAAAGTAGCATTGGGGATGCAACATGAAATGTAGAAACAAAAGAGCAATCCCACCAGGAAAATAAATCATTGGTAAACCACAAGAAAAGAATCAGAGAGGAGGATAACAGGCATCGACGTTCACTGGCGATGTACTACCAACGTTCAATGAAGGTAGAAAGAGAAGATATATCATATCACCGCCGTTCATTGACGATGAACTATCAATGTTCACTGAAGATAGCAAAAAGATAACAAACACCGACGTTCACTGCCGATGTACTACCAACATTCACTGAAGGTAGAAAGAGAAAATATATCATATCACCGCCGTTCACTGACGATGAACTATCAATGTTCACTGAAGATAGCAAAAAGATAACAAACATCGATGTTCACTGCCGGTGTACTACCAACGCTCACTGAAGGTAGAAAGAGAAAATATATCATATCACCGCCGTTCACTGACGATGAACTATCAACGTTCACTGAAGATAGCAAAAAGATAAGAAACACCGACGTTCACTACCGATGTACTACCAACGTTCACTGAAGGTAGAAATAGAAAATATATCATATCACCGCCGTTCACTGACGATGAACTATCAACGTTCACTGAAGATAGCAAAAAGATAAGAAACACTGACGTTCACTACCGATGTACTACCAACATTCACTGAAGGTAGAAAGAGAAAATATATCATATCACTGCCGTTCACTGATGATGAACTATCAACGTTCACTGAAGATAGAAAAAAGATAACAAACACCAACGTTCACTATCGATGTACTACCAACGTTCACTGAAGGTAGAAAGAGAAAATATATCATATCACCGCCGTTCACTGATGATGAATTATCAACGTTCACTGAAGATAGAAAAATGATAAGAAACACTGACGTTCACTACCGATGTACTACCAACGTTCACTGAAGGTAGAAAGAGAAAATATATCATAGTTTCCCCAAGATTCTGGTGTTTTGCCAAGAACGGGTCTCAACTTCTTCTTTAACCAAGGAAATCTGCCTGGAAAGGGTAATACGTAATTTGTCTCAAATAAAGAGACTTCCACTTATTGTCAAGGGGATTTGCAAAGAGAAATTACTTTCTAGGGATGGAAATATGATTTCCTGGGGAAGTGCCACGATATTCCTGCTGAGGAGATAAAGTCTTCCTGTGCAAAATAAATGCACAAACCAAAACCCAAAGTTTTCAGAAAACCAAAAATCCAATTCATAAATAAACTGGAGCAAGACGGCCAATGCAGATTCATCCTTTGAGAAATAAACTCAAGAGGGAAAACCAAATCAAACTAAGCAAAGAGCGCTGCAGGAAAAGTCAGAACACTATATCAATGAACGATGATTTTTACCAATGCATGATGTATGTATGAATGTATGAGTGATATCGTGCATATGCTGGTAAAAGGATACATGATCAATATAAACAAACAAAATCGCCTTAGGTACTAACAACATTGGGCTAAACTTCAACCAGAAAGATCAATCCAAGAAAGGTAAAAGCAACTGCGGAAACCAAACCTATTGTCTGCTTTAACTTCACTGAGGAGAAACATAATCCGGATGTAGCCAAATCAAACAGATATCGGGATAGAACATCCTTCTTCCGGTTTCATCGGAGAAAATTGTTTTCCAAAAGCAACATGCCTACTGGAGATTGCGAGACCAGTCTCAAATAAAGCAGACTGACGCCGACACAACCAAACCTCATTGGGGGATTCAAGCCTACCTCCCTGGAGAAAACTTTCATCACGAACACTCATTCCAACAAGAGATGCCCTGGGATAATCTTCCCGGGAAGTCAAGAAGTCAATATTAATGCCAAAACTGCAAAAAGAGAAACATCCCAGCACACCAAAGGAATAAAACCTTTCATTATATGAGGGAAGACTTTGCTGGGGAATCTGGGACAGAGGCTTCTGACCATGCAAACCCAAAATCAAAAGCGAACCAAGACTTGACTGGTGATAATGGAATCATAAACCCAATACTGTATCTTGCACCCACTGATATCGTCTTTAACTATCAGAGAAACACACAAAGATTGTGCACCTACCAGCAAAATGACCTGAGAAAACTTTCATGAAGGGAGTAAATCTTCTTAAAACAATCGGAGTTTGTTCATTCTTGGGACCACCATTCTTGTTGTCATTGTTTCATCACAAATTCTAAAGTAAATTGAATTTGTAAAGATCTCTCTTCTTTTTGAAAAGTCAATTTTGCTTTTTTAATCTTTTTGCTTTAACAGTTCTTTTCAGTAATAAATGAAGTCTTTGCAAGCTAAATAAAAATAAGAACACAAAGAGTTGGGCAAAAGCTCGAATTTCATTAATAGAATGGTAGTCTGCGAATGGAGAGACTCCATAGATGATTACAAAGTTTGGGAAATGGTAATACATAATGGAAAAGATACATTGAGATACAATGACCACTATCCCCCCTAACAACTTTTGAAATCCTGGGCAGCAGCTTCCGTTGAGGTATGGTGAGAATCCGAGAAGATTGTTGCTTCAAAGATCAAGTCTCGTCTGACGTAGTTACTTGCCAAGAAAGTCCCTAACTTTTGCCTAAGCTACCCTTGCGGGTTTTCAACTTAGCGGGAAATTTATTCTGTTTATGTCTCTAATTTTTGCCTAGACTGCCCTTTCGGGTTTTCGGCCTACCGAGACGCTCTTTTTTGCCTAAGCCGCCCTTTCGGGTTTTCAACTTAGCGATTTGTTCTTTTATTTATTTAGGCAAAGTATTTCTTGACTGCATCAGCATTCATGGGACGTGGGAGCTCCTCGCCATCCATAGTTTCAAGAATTAATGCACCACTAGAGAAGGCTTTCTTGACAACATATGGGCCTTTAAAATTGGGAGTCCACTTTCCCCTAGAATCAGTGTTGAAGGACACGATCTTCCTGAGCACGAGGTCGTCTTCTATGAATTCACGAGGTTTGACCTTTTTTTCAAATGCTTTCTTCATTCTTTTCTGATATAACTGCCCATGACACAAAGCTGTCATTGTCTTCTCTTCAACCAAATTCAATTGGTCAAACTTGTTCTAAACCCATTCAGCTTCTGTCAATTTGGCTTCCATTATTACACGCAACAAGGGAATCTCTACCTCGACAGGGAGTACATCTTCCATTCCATACACTAGAGAAAACGGGGTTGCTCCTGTTGAAGTGCGAACAGATGTTCGATATCCATGTAGAGCAAAAGGGAGCATTTCATGCCAATCCTTATAAGTAACAACCATTTTCTGGATAATTCTCTTGATATTCTAATTAGCAGCTTCAACATCCACATTCATCTTTGGCCTGTATGGAGATGAGTTGTGATGGACAATATTGAATTCTTTGCACAATTCAGTCATCATCTTGTTGTTCAAATTCGAGCCATTATCAGTGATGATTCTGCTCGGCACACCATACCGGCATATAAGATTGTTTTTGATGAAACGCACAACCACCTGCTTGGTAACATTGGCATACGAAGCAACCTCTACCCATTTGGTAAAGTAGTCAATTGCTATCAAGATGAAACAATGTCCATTCGAAGCTTTGGATTCTATCATCCCGATCATGTCAATACCCCACATAGAGAAAGGCCACGGGGAGGAAATCACATTGAGAAGTGTCGGAGGTACATGGATCTTATCTGCGTAAATCTGGCATTTATGGCATTTCTTTGCAAATTTGTAACAATCAGATTCCATTGTCAACCAATAATAACCTGCCCTTAGCATCCTTTTAGCCATTGAATGTCCATTAGCATGAGTGCCAAATGAACCTTCATGGATCTCATGCATCAACATGTCTACTTCGTTTCTGTCCACGCATCTGAACAAGACCATGTCAAAATTCCTCTTGTATAACACATTTTCACTGAGGAAGAAACAACCTTCCAATCTTCTCAGTGTCTTTCTATCTTTCTTTGACGCACCAAACGGGTATTCCTGAGTCTGAAGAAAATGCTTGATATCATAATACCAAGGTTTTTCATCTGCTACCTCCTCTTTCGCAAACACATGAGCGGGCCTATCTAGTCGTCGAACTGTAATTCGGGGTATATTATTCCAAGCATTTACTTGGTACATGGAAGCCAGAGTTGCCAGAGCATATGCCATTTGATTTTAATCCCTAGGAATGTGATGGAATTCAACTTTATTGAAGAAGGGTAGTAATCTTCTAGCATAATCTTTGTAAGGGATCAAGCTAGGGTGACGAGTGTCCCATTCTCCTTTAATCTGACTTATTACCAAGGCTGAATCACCAAAAACATCTAGAATCTTGATTCTGAGATCAATAGCTTCTTCAAGACCCATGATGCAAGCCTCATATTCCGCCATATTATTAGTGCAATTAAATGTTAACCTTGCAGTAAAAGGAATGTGCGATCCATGAGGAGTAACAATCACAACACCAATTCCTTTACCATAAGCATTCACAGCTCCATCAAATACCATACTCCAACGAGATTCAGGGTTGGGGCCCTCCTCAGGCAATGCCTCATCACAATCTTTCACTTTCAAGAACATCACATCTTCATCGGGGAATTCATATTCTGCAGACTGATGATCTTCCACCGGCTGGTGAGCAAGGTAATCTGCCAACATACTACTTTTGATAGAATTTTGAGTGCGGTACTCGATATAATATTTAGATAACAACATCTTCCAGCGGGCAATTCTCCCAGTAAGAGCAGGCTTTTCAAAAATATACTTGATTGGGTCCATTTTGGAGATCAACCAAGTAGTATGATTCAACATATACTGCCGCAAACGCTTTGCCGCCCAGGCCAAAGCACAACATGTTTTTTCTAGCATAGAATACTGTGACTCACAATTAGTGAACTTTTTGCTGAGATAATAAATGGAGAGCTCTTTCTTTCCCGTTTCACCCTGTTGTCCCAGAATACAACCCATGGATTTATCTAACACTGTTAGATACATAATCAACGATCTTCCTTCTACGGGAGGGAGCAAGATAGGAGGTTCAAGCAGATATTCTTTAATAATTTCAAATGCCTTTTGGCAGTCATCTATCCACACACAACCTTGATCTTTCTTTAACAACTTAAAGATCGGTTCACACGTTGCAATCATGTGGGAGATAAATCTGGAGATATAATTCAAACGCCCGAGGAAACCCCTGACTTACTTTTCAGTTCTTGGTGCTGGAATTTCTTGAATTGCTTTGACTTTATCAGGGTCAACTTCAATTCCTTTCTGGCTAATAATAAAACCCAACAATTTCCCTGATCTAACTCCTAAGGTGCATTTATTTGGATTCAGGCGGAGACGATACTTCCTCAAACGCTGAAACAACTTCAACAGATCTTCTATATGCCCTTCTTCAGTTTGGGATTTGGAAATCATATCATCAACATATACTTCGATTTCTTTGTGCATCAGATCATGGAATAGGGTTGTCATAGCCCTTTGGTACGTTGTACCAGCGTTCTTCAACCCGAAGGGCATCACTCTGTAACAGAATGTTCCCCAGGGTGTGATAAACGTTGTTTTTTCCATGTCCTCTGGAGCCATTCTTATTTGATTATACCCGGAAAATCCATCCATGAACGAGAATACCTTGAATTTTGCTGTGCTATCCACTAACATGTCAATGTGAGGCAATGGAAAATCATCTTTTGGACTAGCTTTATTTAGATCCCTGTAATCTACGCACATGCGGACTTTTCCGTCTTTTTTCGGTACTGGGACAATATTGGCAATCCATTGAGGATACACTAATGTCACAAGAAAACCAGCATTAATCTGTTTTAGGACCTCCTCTTTGATCTTTATTGCCATATCCGGGTGGGTTCTTCTCAACTTTTGTTTAACTGGCGGACACTCTGGCTTCAACGGTAAACGATGCTCGACAATGTCTGTATCTAGACCAGGCATATCTTGATAAGACCAAGAAAAAATATCTACATACTCTTTCAACAGCTCAATTAACATGCTCCTTACATCAAGATGCAACGATGCTCCAATCTTGACTTCCTTCGGATCTTCTTCTGAACCCAAATTAACCACTTCCAAAGGCTCTTTATATGGCTGAATGGTATTTTCCTCGTGTTCAAGCAACCATGAGACCTCTTCTGGAATCTCATCATAATCTTCTTCTTCATCCCCAAACACAGGACAATCAAAGTTGGGAGAGGGTGCAGGGTCATTGTATTCAACGGGTTTTTAAATTAATCTGCACATATGATTTATGATTGTTTTTTAGAAATTGACACATATAACAAGTGATCATGCAAATTAATTTTCAGTTATTATTTATTTTGAAAGGTTTTTTTTTATTATTACCATTTCCCAAGAAAAAGGCAGAAAATAAAAGACATAATTTTGGAAGCAAAGACAACTTTTATTAATGATCTTAACAATTATAGCAAACAGACAAGCCCTACAACATTAATACTTCCACCTTGGGCAGAGTGAAAGCTTTTCAAAAGAAAGAAGCAGATTAACAAAACAAATTACTTTGAAATATGTATGCAAGAAGGAACATCAATGGTGACCCAGTTCTGAACTCGGACTCCATGCGTCACATGATTCAGTGCTTCCTGCTCTGCTTTATCCTCTTCAACAACATTAATTCCAGAACCAATTGAATGGAGGTAGCCTCCGCTGCGGAAAACATCATGATAATTGTTCAAAGAAGACTTTGGCTTCAAACTTTCACCTTTGCCATTCCTCGAAGAGAAACCCAAACCAGTTCTGTTCTTGTTCACAGGTGGATCCACAAGTCGTCCCCAAACTGCATTATGACCATTGCGCACCACCTGCTGCGCATCCTTCAGGGAAACCACCAAATTCCCATTCTTCCTTATGTTATCAATGGATAGGGCTTGGAACTGGGTTCCAACAGCAGCCTCATCCGCTTCTACAATACTGAAAGAGCATAGATGGGATACCAACAATGCATGCTCCCCATTTATGATCACTACCTTCCCTTCACGCACAAATTTTAGCTTATGATGCAGAGTTGAAGTGACAGCCCCTGCTTAGTGTATCCATGGCCGTCCTAGCAAACAACTATATGCGGGAATAATGTCCATTACCTGGAAAGTTATCAAGAACAAATGTGGTCCTATGTGGATGGGTAAGTCCACCTCACCGATGACAAATTTCCTTGACCCATCAAAAGCCTTCACAATGATGCCACTCGGGCGCATAGGTGTTCCATGATACTTTAACTTCATGAGAGTATTTCTTGGTATAACATTCAACGCGGATCCGTTATCAATTAGAACATTGGATAGCGAATCATTCTTGCAGTTCATAGATATGTGGAGGGCCAGGTTGTGATTCCTCCCTTCATCTGGTAACTCATCATCGCAGAAACTTAAGTTGTTACATGACGTAATGTTTCCAATTACTCTGCTGAATTGATCTAACGGCTTGTCATTCTCTACAAAAGCTTGGTCTAGTACTCTCATCAGTGATTCTCTATGTGCGGAGGAATTCATCAATAAAGCTAAGAGGGATATCTTTGAAGGAGTCTGCAATAGTTGGTCCACAATTTTGTAGTCGCTCATTTTAATTATCTTCAGGATATCATCCACTTCTTTCTCTAATGTGGCTCCACTATTCTCTCTGGTATCCTTTTTAGGCTCATCATTCTCAACAATCTTCTTTCCAGCAACAACGTCTCTTCGAATAACCGGCGCAAACACGCGACCACTACGGGTCACCCTGCTATTATCAGCTATATTTTGCAACGTCTGGCATTGGATGGATGGCAACTTCCACCCCATCTTCTAAGATTGTAGCATTGTATTTGTAAGGCACAACCCTATCTGATTTATAGGGAATAGGTCCTAGCAGACTAATTACCAATGGCGTAACAGCTGGTTTGCTATGGTACTCCACCTCAAGATGAGAGGGTGCACCAAAATAAGGTACAACGACGTTTACACCTTCCTCGACACAATCAGCCCTCAAAAGACCATTTCCGGCAAACAAATCTTCGTCTGAAGAGAAATACTCATCCGCGGAGGCATATTCTTCTTCGGACTCTTCTCCCATCAAACAAAATTCAACCATATCAATCTCGTGATAATCATCTCTCTGACCTGTGATCTTGATAGTTCCATTTTCTAACAGCAATTGAACACCCTCTCTTACAATAGAACATCCCCGGGGGTCTCGACAGCAAACTATGCAAGACCCATATTGGTGTTCCACCTGACCAGCAGTACGGCAGAAAGTAGCATGTAACTGTACGAGATCTTCATTCAAATGCTCTACTTCAAAAATTCTGAATTCACCCGGACATCTAGAAACCATATTAACTTCCTCTTCATATTCTTCCCTAGGCCCGATTGTATGAATTATACCTTCATCCATCATCTCCTGTAAATCAGCCTTTATCTTCTCGCAACCCTGTATGTTTGTACTGCAAATAGCACAATCGGCGTGGTCATGCGTATAATAACTGAATTCATAGAGGTCTGCGTGCATCTTTACCAAATCCCCTCTAACCAAATTAATGTCAAAAATTCGGAAGTCACCTGGACAACCGGCTACCATATTCACAGTATTCACTCCCCCGTGCTTGGGTAGAGGATTTTCTTTTACATTAGGTCTCATGTCTTTGAAAGATAAAATTTCGGACTTCACCAACCTTTGCACTTCAGTCCTCAAAGGATAACAATTTTCAACACTATGCCCTGGTGCTCCCTGATGAAAGGCACACGTCTGGTCTGCTTTGTAATACCAAGGCAATGGTGATGGTACTGCTGGAGGTGGTTGTGTCTGGACCAATTTCTTCTGAATAAATGCTGGTAGTAGCTCTGCATAACTCATGGGAATAGGGTCATAGTTCTCCCTTATCTAATTTTTCCCTTGGTTCCCCTGCTGGGACTGTCTTTGATAAGAAACGATAGTTGGAGTGGCATTCATAACAGGAGTCACTGAAGCAACTTACTGGTGACGCTGATAATTCCTTCTAGGAGCATTTATTCTCCTCTCTTGTATGACAGCATTTGTATCCCCCTCTTTCTTCTTTGTAAACCCATAAGCTGGCTTTTTCACACCTCCGGGTCCTTCACCCTTTGCCAAACGGCCTTCTCTTACTGCCTCTTCTAGGCAGACACCCATTCCTACCATCTCTGTAAAATCACTTGGGGCACTTGCTACCATTCTTTCATAGTAGAAAGCGCCTAGCGTCTTCATAAAAATTTTAGTCATTTCCTTCTCCTCCATGGGAGGAATCACTTGTGCAGCCACTTCGTGCCATATATGTGCGTACTCATTGAACGATTCTCTGTCTTTCTGAACCATGGCTCTAAGCTGGTCACAATCGGGAGCCATGTCCACATTGTACTTGTATTGTTTTATGAATGGTTCTCCAAAATCATTAAGGGTGTGGATGTTAGCGCTGTCTAAACTCATGTACCATTTTAACGCTGCACCGGTCAGACTATCCTGGAAAAAGTGAATCAGCAGACGCTGATCATCGGTGTGGGTAGACATTCTCCTTACATACATCACCAAGTGAGCACGAGGGCAAGTGTTGCCCTTATACTTCTCAAACTCTGGGACCTTGAACTTAGCAGGCACTTTGACATTCGGGACCAAACACAACTCATTCACATTCTGCCCAAATAACTCTTTTCCCCTAAGAGCCTTCATCTCTCTTTGCATTCTATCAAAACGCTCTTGGAAATCATCCATTCTGCCATAAAGACCCAAGTCTTCACTCGGCGGAGGGAAAGGACGACATACATCTTCATTAACAAACGGAACCAAATTCAAAGAAGGAGGTGCAGCAGGAACAACATGCACCATAGGAGGTGCTGGAGTAACAACATTTGGAACCACTGGAGCATCTTGGGGGCCATAATTGAAACCTTCAGGTGCAAAATTCTCTAACATTCCCCACAGATAACCCTGAGGCATACGGTTTTGAACAACAGTTGGAGTAGCGGATACAGGAACAGTCAGAACTTCAGCATTTTCCCTTGTTGGTTGAGGTTGAACACTCGATGGCTGATTTTGAGCAACCACCAGAGCTTCCATCAGAGTAGTCAAATTGGCCAAGCCAGCCTTCAAAGCAGAAACTTCTTCGTGTAGCTCGCGATTCTCCTGTTCCAAGTTGTCCATCTTCTTTTTGAAGTTAGTCTGAGTGTTGTAGTGATGAGTCAGCTTGCAGAATGAAGCAAAAAGTTGGGTAAGGCACCTAGATATGCATAATAAATGCAAGAAATATGTGCAATATGATGCATGATATGCAATGCATATGATTATTTTTACTTTATCATTTAATATTTCAAGGGATTTAACATTTATAGACATATTACAAACATCAAAATAATAACACATTTGGAATACTGAAAAACTTTTATTATAATAACTTCAAAATGGGTTACAAGTTTCAATGATCCCAAGTACAAGATGAAAATACAATCTAAAAATCCTGAGAGAAAGAAACTAATAGAGATCAATCTATACGTTGGCGCTTCCCTATAAGCCTGGCAATCTGAGCCCTCAACCTCTGGTTTTCTTCCAAATGCCTGATGGCAACTTCCTTCCAATCATCTGAAGCAGGAAGTGAGTAATCAGCACCTTTTTGAGGCTTAGGAGAAAATAAATCCCCTTGCCTCTCCATAGACTCTACTGCTTGACTCTCAAGGATCTCGATCAAATCCTCTTTCTCCTTCAAGTTTGCTTTGTAGGAACTCTCTAAAGTCTGGAACTTATTCTTCCAAGCATCTCTTTCCTGTTGCATCCTAACTAAAGCAAGCTGCAAATCTTCTAGATCATCTAATAAAGGAGGAGTGGTCTTCACAAATAGATCAGGCATGGGTGCCTCCCGAGTATACGGCATCTTCAACTGGATGGCTCTCGATCGGACCCACTGAAGATACAGCTCCAAAGAAACAACACCCCTAGGTCCCAAATCTTTCCTACTTTTCTTATGAATGTGACGTCAGGCCTTTGCAATCTTCTCCCTAGCTTCCCTGTGGTCTTCTCCTTCTTTCAGAAAGAAACTACTCAAATGAATACTGTTTGGTTTATCCCTCATCGGATAACCAAGTTGTCGCCGTGCAAGAACAAGGTTATAGTTAATCCCTCCTTAGTACCAAGAAGAGGTACATTGGGGAAACTGCCACAACTGTCAATAATCTCTACATCCTGATAAGCTCGATGATACCAATCAATATCCGAGTGAGTAAGTGCCATGATCTTAGGAGCCCAACGAGGTTCCTTCTTGACATCCCAAAAAGCATCAGATTGAGGCATATGAGAGATGAACCACCGGTACAACAAAGGCGTGCAATAGATAATCATTCCCCCATGATAAGAACTCCGAAGATGAACAAAGTAATAAGCATCACCCAACAGTGTAGGAACTGGGTTTCCAATCATGAAAATCTTGATAGCGTTAATGTCGACAAACTTGTCCACATTAGGAAATAAGAATAATCCATAAGCAAGTAAAGCAAAGATGGACTCAAAAGCAACCGTACTCTTCATTCTAGCGAAGTAACGAGCTTTCTCCAATAAGAACTGAGCTGGTAATCCTCTAATCCCTCCTTTAGTAGTCATATGGGCTTCCACCTCAGACTTCCCCAGATGAATCAAAGCGGCAATCTCATGTAGTTTTGGCTCGCCCTCCAAACCAGTAAAAGGAACACAATCGGTAATAGGTAAATCCAATAGATAAGAATACTCCTCTAGTGTAGGCATCAACTGATAATCGGGAAAAGTAAAGCAGTGATACATCAGATCATAGAACTGGACCAAGGTCGAGAGAATACCCTCCTTCATCTTCA
Organism: Vicia faba; assembly: GCA_948472305.1. NCBI lineage: Eukaryota > Viridiplantae > Streptophyta > Magnoliopsida > Fabales > Fabaceae > Vicia > Vicia faba. The sequence goes on along the minus strand of OX451737.1, from coordinate 1,710,126,735 downwards.
GCTTCATGAGAGGAATTATGGATCCATACTTCTTCTGAAAGTCTGCAGGACACTCAACCTCTGGAATTAGACTGACCAACTCATCTATCTTGGGATCCTTGAAACTGTATTTCCCGGTCTTTCTCTTTCCAAAATACATGGTTAACAGTACCTGAGATATTTACGAATAGTCAACCTTTAAATCCCTTGAAATATGATTTTCTTCAAAAGATGCTTATGAGTGCATGGATGTATGATGCAGTAATCACACACAAGATCACACATATAGGGTTCATAGGTTCAACGTCACGAGCATGAGATCGAAGGTACTACCCGTAAGGTGTTGGTCTAAAAAGTTATCACCTGCTGAACAAGATTCTAGAGGTTCCCAGAGTCTACATCCTTCCTTAGGATATTACCAACTTCCCGATTAACTCGGTAATTTGTAATATTCTCAAGAAAGACTCGTCCGAGTGTAGTATCGCGTGACAACTATTTCCGGATTACTCCGTCATAGCTTCCTCACTACACCTAAAAGGCCAAGATGGGTTTGGTATTCTACGGTCCTCAGTTTCAGCAGACTCCCAGGTCGAAAGCAGTACGTCTTCCCGATTACTTGGTAAACGACACTACAGTCAAAGGGGCCTCCACTGAGTGGGGATCTCATGCCTCCTTTTTTGGGATTACTTCTTCAAAGTTAACATGACTATATCGCCTGTCCTATCTTAAAGTTTGCCCAAGTCCGGGTATATGACTTATGAGTAATCACCAAGCACCCTGAAAACCAGGAAAATCCAGACAAACATATATACAAAATATAACACATATACAGATATAAACAAAGATAGGCTTAACCCACTTATGGATGGACCAGCAAGAGGTCAATCTGTCCCTAGTGAAGTCGCCATTTTTCTGTAGCGGTAGAAATGTTCAAGAATAAGCCATTGGATTGACTAGACTTTATACAAATCAAAATAAAAATCGCCACCGCGCTTTATTGTTTCCAAAGGAATGGGAAAAGAGCGAGTAACCCAAAAAGAGGGGGAAAGATTCAAGGTAAGGGGGTTGGTTATGCAAAGGAAAGGTATTAGCACCCTAAACATCTACGGTACTCCGCAGGAACCTCTTTGTAAAATCTGTATATTTTGGCTATAAAAATGTGTTGTATATAAAATGGATAGTGGAGGTGAGAAAAGAAGTATTTTTATGATTTTTGCACCCTCCGCGGTTGTGAACCTTTAGTGCCTACGTACCACCTTTCATGCAATAGGGGATCAGAGTACACGTAGTTCCTCTTTTAAAAATTTGAAACACGAGTGTGTTCGTTAATTTTATGAGATAAGACGTCATTGTCATTGTCCGTGTGGAAAACATACTTACTACCCACAATCATGAGAAAGAGAATTTGCATCATCTCAAAGTGGAGGATATGGCTTGGATTTTAAAATCAACAATGCCTCACTCAACACCCGAGTGGAAAATATCTCACTTCACTACATATTGTAGAAGTATAGTTGTTTGCATCACTACAGGGATTGACAAGAGCCTAATCTTTTAAGAAAAGTTTAAAGGTAAAAGCCAAAGTGGAAAAATGATTTGAAATGAGATTGATTGACTTTTAGTCTTTTCACAACAAAAAAATGCCAAGGTATTATTAAATTGATTGAAGTTTATTTATGAAAATGTTTTTTTTAAAATGCATGGACATTAGCCCAAGTTTATTATGAAAGTGATTAAGTTTCAAAACAAGAAGGGTTTTCAAAAGGAGGGAGAGGATTTTTAAAATTAAAGAAGATGGGAGGAGAAGAAGAGGCTATCCTAAAGCATAAGGTAAAAGCTAAGGATAAGGACCATCTAACCAACAAGAAGCCAAAACTTGACATTATGAGCCAAGATAGAATTCCCATTCTTTAGAGTGAAACTAAGCAAGCAAAGATACTAGACATCTTCAAATGTATTAAGTCTTCACAAAAATTGGGCAGAGTAACGGCTGTATGCGGGTGAATTCCAGATTACAAACAAAGAGTGTAATCACAAAAACCTACACACAAAAACAAACAAGTAACCCAATGTCTTGAGGTAAACCTCAAGAGCTCCAGACAAAATAATCAGATAAGATCACAAGGTATCCAAGATAGGCCAAGGTTTCTAATCCTAAGCCCAAGAAAAAGTCCACTGCTCCATCATGCCAAGGATAGTAACCAAATAGTCCAAGTACCATTAAGAGTTTTTTAGGGTTTAAGTTGGTTATTAAGTATCTTAGAAAAAGGAAAAAGAAAAGCTCAAGTGAGAAAAGTAAAAATGACAAGAAAACAAATGCTCAAATGAGCAAAGATGAAAATGGCATGAAATGTAAAATGCTAAAAAAATAAATAGTGCATAAAGCATAAAAGAATAAAAGCATAAAATAAAACAAGTCAATAATTAGTGGTTAGTTGGATGACCATCTTGAAACTTGCATTTGGAACTCATTAGAGGATTGGTAGAACCAAAGCCTCCACACAACAAGTTGCATTTGCTTTTTGTCAAGTATATCATCCATTTGGAATTCTCACAAGTACCATTTAATGATCAACGATGTTTAGGTGATCCGCGTTGACCAAAGGTGTTGTAGATCCAATAGAGGATTGGTAGAACCAAATCCTCCACACAATGAATCTCAAGGTTATTGGATCAAAGAGATCAAATTAACATACTTGGGCTTGCAATCATAAGTTTGGGCCACGAATGATCATTTATTCGAATCGGGAAAAAATTTAGCGTTATGTTAAGCAATCATAAGTGGACTTAAATAGAAGTCGCACCTATTTTGAGGCCGGTCAATAGCAATCTATGCACCATTTGTTTTGAGACATGATATAGAGATCATGCTCTAACAACATTTAGTGCAATAAGAAGGGGATGAGATGAAGAGGAATTAGGGTAAAAAGAAAAACCACATTTGAATTAATATTTAATCAAACTATTATTAAAATCATTCATCCATTTTTGTGGAGTTAAATTCAACACCATGGATCCAATGATGTTAATAAAGCCATGACCTAGAAATCAACACAAGACAGCCAGAAAATATTCACAAAATAATAATATAATTAATTTGTTCATTAAAGGGTTTAAAAATATTTTTTGAAAAAGTGGAAAATAATGAAGAAAATGCCAACTATATTCAAATTAATCAAGAAATGAAAAATAAGACCATAGAAAAATCAGAAAAGAGGGCAAGTAATTTTACAAAATTTTTGGGAATTTTTAAAAGTCAGAACCAATTTTTAAAAATTAAAATAAATGGGTAAAATAAACAAAAATAGTAAAAAATAGCAAAGTCGGAAACAAAAATAAAATAAGGTCACCAATATTTGTCACAATATCATTGGATCATTCCATAATTTTTTTCAGAATTTAAAAATGTGTAAAAATATTTTTAAACATTTTAAACATATCAAATAAGTATAAAATTCATAAAAGATAACAAAACACAAAAAAAATTGTGAAAAAATGAAAATCAGAAAGAGAATAATCAAAAATATTTTTCATAAATTTTTGAGATTTTTTGGACTAAAAATGAATTTTTTATGATTTTTTGAAATTTAAAACAATTAAAATATAAAAATCATAAAAAGAAAATAAAAGAAAAAGATGTGGACCATTGGATGAGAGTCAAAACGTGTTAGTAATCAAATCCAAAGGATCTGACGCATTGTGCATATCATGGTCTTTACTGAATAACGTACAGGATCATTAATAAAATCAGAATTTGAAAATAACAAATGTCACGCTTTCATTGGTTAGAAGATGACACGTTGGTCATCTTCAACCTCCAGCCTTCACGAATTGCAGGTCTCTCAAACTGTAAAATCAAAAGCTCAGACCTGTGCCATTCGCTTCGTCTCTTCAAGACGAAGACAACCACACCCTCGCGCCAAATTTATATAAACTGTAACTCAAGCAATTTGGAAAGAAAGTTTTGAAAAGGGATTTGAAAATTCATGGTCAAAACGTGCTTCCAGATAAAAGTAAGTGTTGCGACTAGAACCAGGGCAATGAGAGCAACACAATGATACCAAAGTTTTGAAGAATTGATGAAGGAATCTACCTATTGAAGTTGAGTTGCAGAGCTCTGAAACTGGACTTTTATGGAGCAATATAGGGCACAATTCTTGAATGTGATTATATGGTTAGCTTCAGGGAAGATCAAGAAAGGTGAATTGATGAAAACAATGGATTGAAAAAGGCTTGAGAATAGGATTCGAAGTAGCTGAATTTTGAGTTGTGAAGCAAGTTTGGCATGGTGATTCTGGCTATCTAAGCTTGGGGAATTGAATGGGGGATGACCCTCTATTTATAGGGAATCAAATGGAATGCTCAAGCGTGTGGAATGATGCAAATTGGAGGGAAATCGTGTGAACCAGATGCACGAGCAAAGCGTGATCTGATTTGCATCAAAACTCATCTAATCCTTGCGTTTCAAGGCTCTAATCCACTTTGGCAACTTGGTTAAACATGTTTAGATCACAAACGCGTGCTAATTTGATGTTTAGAGGCCAAAACATTGATTTCAAATTCTGACTTATGGTGAAACTTCAATTCCAAGTTACCAAGTTCAATCCAATGGCATTTCCACCTCAGGGGGTTTTAGGGCAAAATTCTTGATGCTTTGGAAAGATGAGGTAACAAGCTTTCCAATGGAAAAAGAATTGAACCAAATGGATGCTTGAGCTGAAAACTACATGGAGTCAAAGTTGAAGAAAAAGAGTTGACTTTCCATACTTAAATATTTTAAATTCTTCTTTAAAAATGACCTATAATCTCTTGCATCCAAACATGGCCTTCCACTTAGAATTTGCTCTTGACCAAAAAATATGGAATGAAGTAGATCTCTTGAATGACATTTTTCAATTTGAACCACTCAAAATCTCCAAAAATTGAGAAAGTTATGACTTGTTGAAGTTGGCCAAAAATCATGAAATGACCTATAATCTCTTGCATTCTTAAGGAAACTTCCATCCATTTTCTTACTTTGAACATAAAATAAGTCATGAAGTACACATCCTTAGGGTCATCATGAAAAAAGAATGGGCTCAAGGTGATAAAAATTGACCAAGTTATGACCATTTGAAGTCACATATGGAAAATGAGGGATTCATCTGGATGATTTGTAATCTTTCTTCTTCACCAAGTTTCTTCCACATGAAAACTCTTTGGAACTTTTGAAGTGATTTGTTGGTAACTCTTTGAAGAGAAGATTTTTTTTTGGAATAACTCAAAAATACCAAAATATGAGCAAGATATGCCCCCTCTGAAGTCCAAAACCCTAGCCTCTAGATCAAGAGAATGCATGGTGGAACTTTGCCAAGTTTGAACAAACTTTTTGTGCCAATATTCTTCCTTTGTGAATAGGTTGAGTATGATGATGTGGACTCATGGCCACCAAAACTACTTCCATACCAACTCCAAAACAACTTCAATGGTGAGGTTTGAATCTCTCAAGACTTTGACTAGGGCATGGAAATAAACTCATGAACCCATGATGCAACTTGCTAAATCTCATTGCCTTTACCTACATTATTAAAAAGTAAGACAAACCAATATTGTATTTTGTTAATTTAGATAGAAAATCAAAGCAAAATATCCATGATCACTAAAGAAAACAAGTCAAGGTGCTTGGTAACTCCTCAAAGAGCAAGGCTAAAGATAGGGAGAAGAACCAAAAGCCTTAATGTGATTTTGTGGTGATTAAAACAATATGGTATGATGAAGGGATCTTAGGGGCAAAAATTTGGGTACAACAGGATGGTCAGACAGAAAGGACTATTCAATCGTTGGAAGATTTGTTGAGAGAACGTGTTCTTGAGAAGGGAGGTTCGTGGGATACTTATATTTTGTTAATAGAGTTCACTTATAATAACAGTTACCATTCTAGTATTAGGATGGCACCTTTTAAAGCGTTGTATGGTCGGAGATGTAGAACTCCTTTATGTTGGCATGAATCTGGAGAGAGTGTAGTGTTTAGACTTGAACTTGTTCGTGAGACTACTGAGAAGGTGAAGATGAGTCAGGAAAAGATGAAAGCTTCCCAAAGTAGACAAAAGAGTTATCATGATAAGCTAAGGAAGGATTTGGAATTTCAAACTGGTGACCATGTGTTTTTGAGAGTTACACCTATAACTGGTGTTGGGCGAGCATTGAAGTCTAAAAAGCCCACTTCTCATTTTATTGGTCCATATCAGATTTTGGAAAGAGTTGAGAATGTTGCTTATAGAGTGGATTTAATGCTAAATCTTTCGAATTTGCATGATGTGTTTCATGTGTCACAGCTCCGGAAGTATATTTATGATCCATCTCATGTGATTCATATGGATGATGTACAAGTACAAGATAATCTTACTGTTGAGATGATGCCTGTACGAATCACGGATCGTGAAATAAAGACTTTGAGGGTGTTGTACCCCAAAATTTTCCCTCCCATTTTTCATTCAGGATGCTATCCTAGGGTTTCACAAATACCTAATTTGGCTCAGAAGTTGATCAGACAGATTCTCTTCCTAGGCAATAAGTCAGCAATTAGGGTTTTGCATTTCTCAAAGGAAATTGAGTCTTCAAGGTTTCAAATGGTCTTCATAGGTCATCATGTCTCCTCAAGGTTGTTTAAGTCAGTTTCCAAAACCTTGCATTGCAAGTTTGCTCAATCAATGGCCCAGATAACTGAAAATGACTACATTGACTTGAAAATCGCCCTTTTGCGAGAACAAATTCAAACGATCGTAACTTCTTTATTATTCAATATTTTTGAGCGGTTTTCCTTACGTATGACTATTATTGATGCCATCTCAAATTTCTCTTCACATGTCAAGAGCTGATTACATGCAGAAGATCACCAAAATTCGAATGCGTTAGAAGTCGCATCATGAATTTTGACCTAATTTCAAACAACAGTCGTCTGATTTCTAAGAATTATGATTTTTCCAAATTACAAGACCTTGAGGCGTTTATTTCTGGTCATGGTCATATGTGGTTCCGTTCATGGGTTTATCTTCAGAGAATCAAAGGAAAATTGGGCTTGGAAGATTTTAAAACTACTGAATCATTGCAAGGAATTTGTTGATTTTGAATTTTTGTTAGCCACAGTTTACTGAGGATTGATGATTGTTCTTAAGAGAATGTTTGTTTGGATAACATGTGAAGATTAAGACTATCATTTAAAACAATCATGATTTTGGATTCATGTTTACCAATTGAATTACATTCTTAAAACATTTATTTTATTTAGGAATTGGAGTACAAGGTACAAGTTTGTTTGAAATGCAGTTATAAAATCAATTTTGATTATTTGGAATTCAAGTTACCAGATTGAAGTATTTTATTTCAAATATTCTGATCGAGAATTTCAAAAATACAAAATTTGCATAAGATCCTATCATGCCAAAGTTGTTCAACTTTTTGTATTATTACACTACAAGAGAAATTACAAATTTTGTTGTTTACAAAAATCACAAATTTCTTAGTTACAAAGAAAAATTACAAATGTTGTCGTTTACAAAAAAATTCAAGTTTACAGAGAGAAGCTTCCTATTCAAGTCTTCATCTTCATCTTCAAGTAAGCCATCCAATATTTGTTTACATCCAAGCCTCGCTTGCCGTTCATGAAACAAGAAAAGGAAAGTTAGCGAGATTCAAGTGAAATAATATGCGAAAAAGAATAATTCATCATTAGGGTTTGCGGCTTGGAATCAGAATGTTTTGTTTGTTTCATCACATTCCATTATTCCCGAATTGCAAATCAAAAGAAATTTGTCTTTTTTGGTTCACAAAAAGGTAAAAAGGAGAAATTTACAAGCAAGTTCAAATGCATAAAACTGCAGCAGTCCAAAACTGCCCAGGGCAGCTAACAGCAGGCCAGCACAAGCCTACAGCAAGTCAGTATGCAAACAAAACTACATCAGTTCAAAAATGCACAAGGCAGCTAACAGCAGGCCAGCAGCAGTTAAGCTGCCTAAAGCGTGCAAACAAAATTACAACAAGTCAGCATGCAAACAAGCTTCCCAAACAAGCCTACAGCAGATACAACAAAATATGCAAACAGAACAAAACCAGCAGGCCAGCAGCAGTCAAGATGCTTAAAGCGTGCAAACAAAATTACAGCAAGTCAGCATGCAAACAAGCTGCCCAAACAAGTCTGCAAATGTTGTACCCCAAAATTTTCCCTCCCATATTTCTCAAAACATTTCAAGAAAGATCCCCAAGTTGCTCAAGGAAGTCCAAGGGTTGACCAGACAAGCTGCCTCCTAAGGCAGTCTACCTCAAATTAGGGTTTCATGTTGCATCAAGATACTTGAGCCCAAGGGACCCCAAATGCTCAACATTGTCCTAATATATTCTCAAGATCATCCATATCAACTTTCAAGCCTTGCAGAGAAAGTTTGCTCAGTCAATTGCTCAAAGGCCTGAAAATCGACTGTGCTAGGGCAAAAGTCAACTGTGGCCTACATACAGTCAAACTTCAAGATTTTTGGTCAACATTCCCATTTTGAAGTATATTTCATCATTTGATCAAGGGTTGATCATGATTCATCAAGTATTGCTCTCAATTCATCAAGGACCAAAAGTTGCTAAATTAGGGTTTTGTAGGAAAAGTCAACTCAACTTTGACCAAGCATAACTTTCTCATACTTTATGCAAAATGAACCATCCAAATCTCATTTTGAAGAGGATGACATGCTCTACAATCCATCTTCATATCCCAAGTTCAAAATATTCACTCACAAGAAGTTATGAATTTGGACATTAGAGGTCATTTTGAAAAGTCAACAAAAACACCTTTTTTGTCAAAGCTTCATACATGAGAATGGAATATCAAATTGAGATGAGACCAAAAGGGCTGCTTAGAGGACATCTCAATTGTTCTAAAAAGTCCAAGAACACCTCCAAAGAGTCAAAATTGAGGAAGTTATGCATTGGTGAAGTTGACCTTTTTTGCAAAATTGCCAAAAGTCAACTATGCCTAAAACTTCAAATTTTGCCAAATGGGCCCAATCTTTTTCACTTGTTTTGAGTTGGCAACATAGTCCACGAGCTCTAGCCATTGCCACTTGTAATTATCATGTTTTTATTATTTATTTTCATTTTTATTTGATTTAAATCAATTTTAATCAAAATAAATCATGAGAAAATCTAAAGCATTGAAAACTCAAGATTTTATACTTGTTTCAGGTCTCAAATCCAGTTGGCAAGTATTTGAAATCGTTCAAGGCATTGGGGTGGACAAAAAGATTGATTTTAGGCCAATTTTGGAATGATATTCAAGAGAATCAAATCACAATCAAATTCAATAATGGAAGAAGATTGAGTACATTCTATCAACCCTAATCCATTCCTTGATACATATAGAACAAAGGCAGACCAAAAACTAGGTGAGAAGGAGGCGCAGCAAGGAGAACCAAACTTGAAAAATCACAACAAAAGTGATGGACCTAATTCATTGTTCCAAGCATCCTCAAGGCATTCTAGCTATCTCAATCACTTCCTGAGATCCCCAGCAAGCGAAAGCAATCGAAACCAAGCATTTCCAGGCCCTATATCGTGTTGTAAGTCAGTCACGATACCTAACTTTTCTTGAAATCGAATTCCATGATTTAGGCATTGATAGCATGAACTAATGGTATATTCTTGATCCTTAAGACATTTGCAAGCTTTATGTGTTGTTTAATTGCATTTATATGATCTGTAGTAGATTTCACCATTATTAGGGTTCCTTGCTTCAAATTGGGATTTTCATTTACATGCAAAATTAGGCCATGAAAGGGCTATCATTGAACTCAGTAGGTCCAGAAGAAATCATTCATGGCTTTAGTTTTGATTTATCTTGCCTATAATTGATTTTGAGAATGTGCAGGCTTATAGCGACGGACCAACGTCCGTAGGTAAAAGTCTGAGACTTTTTACCAACGGACCAAGGACAGGGATGATGGTGTGGCATCACCTCACTCGTCCGTTTGAAAATTCGCGTGCATTATCTCTTTGATTCGCTTATTTATTTTATAATATTTGTTGTTTACATTATGTACAAACAAACACAAGTGGTGCAGTGGTAGTGAGGGCGTGGAAAGAGCTTCAGGACCTGGGTTCGAATCCCAGGTCCCCCAATTTCTGTATGTTATTTTTCTTTTCAGGATCCAGTGCGTTTACAAGTTAAGGGACTACCATAGACTCTCAAGATCTAGCCCTTAGATCTCCAGATGGCCAAATCTGATGGCCATCATCTGAAGGTGCACCATGGATCCTAGTCAACGTAATGCACCGAATTCAAGAAGTCAATAATGGATCAAATCTTTTGGGCCAAAAGCTTGTTGTTTGCACCCCCAGAAATCCTTTTCAGGCCCATATCTCTTACTCTTTTTTTTAATTGTTTTATTTTATTTATTTATTTATTTTACTAACTAACTAATTAATTTTCTTTTTATCAAGAAATCATAAAAATAAATACTTTTCACACATTAGGTTTAGATTTCATTTTTTTTATCAAAAAATTAATTAATTTAATTAGATTGTTAATTTAGATAACTTTAATTATTTTTGAACATAATTAAAATTAATTAGAACAAATAGGTTTTATTTCTAATTTAATTATTTTCTTTTCTTAGAAATAACAAAAAACCAAAAATAGGCTATGTAATTATTTTTATTAATTAATTTAATCACTAATTAATTTGTACATTTATTTTTAAAACCTGATCTTTTTTTCTTAAAAATATTAAAAAACAACAAAAAAACATTTTTCTTTCAATTAGGTTAGAAGGGTCAAAACCCTAATTTCTTCCCGATCTAATTTTCTTCGCGCGCGCTTTATTTTATTTTTTATCCCAATTATTGCAACTGCCTACAAGTTGTAATATTTAATTAGGTCTTTACTTTTATCGCTTTATTTTCAAAGGGTTTGTTTTTGGCTATGTAAATACCCGAAGCCTTGTAATAGTGTAGTTTAATTTCCGCACTTTAATTTCCGCAAAATATTTTAATTGTTAGATGTATGATATAGGAATGCATGACAAGAATGTATGTTAAACTTTAAAAAGTTAGATAACCCTAAAGTGTGCAAAGATGATAAATCTGAAATTAAATCACTCGCACATGCGCACTCCTAGGGTACACTCCCACTTGGTTGCCTTCGGTAAACGGTCATTGAGTGTAGGGTGCTTTAGTGGCCGTCCTTTTGTCCAAAGATCAAAGTTGCCTCGGAAAGGTTGCCTCGGATATTGTTGCCTCAGATAATTGATCTAAGACATTAGGGTTATTACTAAGACATCCTAACATTGCTTTAGTGATTGTACGTCCCTTTTCGAATTGACCCTCCAAATTCCAACGACGGTGCTACCTACTTACTAATAGTGGGATAGCGCTGTCTAAAGGAAACAAGCATATAATGATTCTTTTTTCGAGTAGGTAGATTAGCTCTTAAGTACTTGCTCAATCAAAACAAACTTTTTTTTCACACTTACATGCCTTTTCAAACAAAGTTTTCAAAAAACACTTCATTACACTCTTGAAGACAGAAGCAAGAGTTAAATCGAAGTCCAAACAAAAACTTTTCAAAGCACACAAACATAAAGAAAACAATTTTGAAAATGATGAGCAAGTACCTAAGAGCCCGTATATAACTACGGATAAAAAGGATGCTAATACCTTCCCTTTCTATAATCTACCTCCCGTACTCAGAAATATCTCGAAAAAGGAATTTTTCTGTGCTTTTTTCCTTTCCTTGTTGGATAAAATAAAAGATGGTGGCGACTCTTGCTTACCGTGACATTTTGCGAACACAAACGCAAAACGCAAACCAGCAAATTCCTTAAAAAAGGGAAACACGTCCCAGTTCTGGCCACCGTATCACAGAACTGGCGACTCTGCTGGGGAAAGTAATAAGTGGGGTGTACCTTAGGATTAGTTCATCATATTGTTTTCAATTGTTTGGTTTGTTTGATTTATTTTGTGGGCTTTGTATCAGAGTTACTATAGATCCTAACCCGGATCTGGGGATACCTGTGATCGGTGGATCTGGAACTGACTGTTTAACGCTGGTTCGCGAAATGTCGCGGAAGCAAGAGTCGCCACCGTCTTTTATTTTCTCCAAATGGAAAGGACAAAAGCACAGAAAAATTCCTTAAAGAGATTGCTCTCGGTTCGGGAGGTAGGTTATAGAAAGGGAAGGTGTTAGCACCCTTTCTATCCATGGTTATCCATGGGCTCTTAGATACTTGCTCAACGTGTTTTCAAAAATGTTTGCTTGCCTTTTCAATGTGGGTTTAAAAAGTTTCTTTGAAAAATTTCAGTTCGATTCGTACGTCAGAGTGTTTGAAAAGTTTGTTTGGAAAGCTTTTGAAAATGTGTTGGTGTGAAAAGATTTTTGTTTGTTTTTGAAGAGAGCAAGTATCCTTGAGAACCTACCTACCCTAAGGAATTCGTCTGTGTAAATGTCCTTTAAAGTAGTGCCATCCCACCATTGAGAGGTAGGTAGCACCACCGTTGGAGGTGTTCGGGTCAATTCGAGGTTCGGGACATGGTGATCACCGGAGCAATGGGAAGACACCTTAGAAGCTACCCTCATGCCAGGTTCCCAGATCATGAGGACTTACTAAGACGTCCTCTACTCGACGATCACCTTTCGAAAGGCAACAGTGAGGCGTACCCTAGGGGTGGTGTGTGCGAATTGTGTGTCATGTTTCAGTTATTTGTCTTGTCATGTTTGTTGTGATCTACGCTCGATTTTAATTAAGACATTCATTCTTGCATGCTTATTTAACAGTTATAAAGTTTGCGGGAAAATAAATCTAAACTATTACAAAGGCGCGGGTCCACATCGCCAAAATTAAACCGGACCCGATTTGACGGAAAATAAATAAAGCAATAAAAGTGCGAAAAGTTAAATTGTTACAAGGCTTTGGGACATGTACATAATTATTTAAACGACATAAAATAAATACGCGACATTAATAATTAAAAGTATGGGCGTTGGACCCTTTTGCAAAAAATTAAAGTTAATGAATTAATTAAAATTAAATGAAAATGTTTTTGGTATTTTTGTGTTTTTTTTAAGATTTAAAAGAAAAAAGAATTGATTGAAATTAAAATAAAATGTCAAACCCTAATTCTAATGTTTTTTTTTAAAGTTTATTGTAAAAATATTAAGTTTTAACCTAATTTAAATCTAAGTTAATTTACATGCAAAAATTTAATTTATGAAAATAAATAAATAATAATATTATGATAAAAGGAAAAACTAAAAGGAATGAAAATTGTTAATTGAACCTAAGTTCTACATATTTTTGGATTTTTATTATGAAAAGAATCAAACTTGCAAAACCCTAATTATACTAAATAATTACATATTAACTTATAAAATAATTATTAACTTTTTGACTTTTTCTGAATTTATGATGTTTTTGTATTTTGTTAAAAAATAATTAATTAAATAAACAATAATAAACATAACAATTAAAACAAGAATAAGAAATAAATAAAATAAAAGAAGAATTTAATAGTAAAGGCAAACCAGGGGGGGGTAGCCCCAAATTGGAGGTGTTGATCCAAAGGTTCTGGCCCATTAACGCTTTGGTCCATTGACTTTGCCAGTTTGCATGCTAGCGCGTTGACCATTGCGTACGTGTTCTTAGAATCTTGGTCATTGATCTGATTGTACTAAGGACGTGGACGTCTGGATGAGGGGGATATATCGTGTACTCCACTACAAACGCTGCATAGGAACACTCATAGAAAAATAATATTGAAAGGTTACACAGACCTGGGGTTCGAACCCAGGTCTTGGATATTGCCAAGAGAGGTACCTGCCAGCTGAGCCATTTGGATTATTTGATATATTAATAATACACAAACAACAAAAAGAAAGAACAAGCGCATTAATAATTAAACGCGCGGAATTTGAAATCAGCGAATCAGTGAGGGACAACACATCGTCTTCCTCACTTTTTCTGAAACACAAGCCTATGGAAACGGTTTTGCACGCGTTGCTATATACCACCTACAAGAAAATAACGATTAGATGCTGGGTGTATATAAATTGTTCGCGAATGCATGAATCTCTTCGTCTTGGTGTACTGAATGCAATGGTGGTACTGGGATGGCCTAATTTTGCTTGTATTGGGAAACCCCAATTTTAAAACCTGCAAACCCTAATATCCAAACATGGTAGATTCGCATATGTGGCACAAAAACACAATTGAATACGTTGGTTAGCTTAGAAACATCATTATGAGCATGAATCAATAAAGAAATATGCAAAAAGATGCTTGAATTATGCTATACGATTTCAAGAATTTCGTGACTCAGTTTGAACATAATCTACCAATTCTTGGAGCTTTGCTTGTTGTTTATGATTGGCACACGTTCAGGAATGCCTAAGGAAGCTATTGGAAAAGGAATGGAGGCTTGAATCCACCTATAACCTTGAAATCAGTTTTGTGTTTTATGGGAAAAAATCCAAGTTTGTGTATGGCTTCTGAGCGCAGCTTCTAGTCCTCTTGCATTAGGTTTTGATTCCTGAATATGTAGCAAAGTTTTTAGGTCAACAAAATTGAACAAAATCTCATGCCATAATGGTTTTTGCTAATTGATTTTGTAAGATCTTTTCCTATCTTTTTTCATGTTGTTTTTGCACAAATCATATCCCAATGCTCCAAATCTTTCCAAATTGGCTTAGGCACGAATTATTGAGCCTAAAATGTGTACAAAAAGATTCATTAGGTCAAGTTAGATATTTTCTATATATTTAAATAATTTAAATGAATTAATATTAATATAAATTCAAATAAATAATTAAAAAATGAGAAAATACTTCCCTTTGGGCCAAGTGGTCGTGCATATGCTTGGAATGATGGATCATGGAAGAGAAATGGGCCCATTAGCAATTTTGGATCATTTGAATCATTGTTGACTTTTCAAAATTCCCAAAAATTTCCCAACTTCCACAGGGCATAACTTGCTCAATTTTTAAGCTTTTCACATGTTCTTGGACATTTTGGAAAGGTCTTTGAGTCCTCTAACCAATGCCTTTGGTCCCATGTCATTTTGATTTACCAATCTCAAGTTATGGCCTTTGACCTAAAGTCCCTTTTTGTTGACTTTTGAAAATGACCTATAATGTTGAAATTGATAACTTTTTGTGAGAGCATTTCTTGGACTTGGAATATGAAGATGAGTTGTAGGAAATGTCTTTCTCTTCAAAATGAGCTTTGGATGGAATTTTTCTGATAATCCATGTGAAAGTTATGCCCTGGTCAATTTCAGTTGACTTTTTCAACTGTCCAAATATAGTAACTTTTGCATCTTTGATGATTTCTGAGCCAAATTTTGAGAATCATGATCAAGCCTTGATCAAATGATGTTTGTGGCTTCAAAATGATATGTTGACCAAAAATTTGAACTTTTGACCGTCAAATGACCATTTTGCCCCTACAGTTGACTGTAGTGCAATTTAGGGTTTTGACTGTGCAATTTTGAGCTGAATGCCTTGAAACTTGATATGAGGATGTTTGACCACATTTGTAGGCATATGAGACTTGATTGGGCCTTTGAAAACTTTCAATTCTTGATCAGAACCCAAACCCTAGTTTTGACTGTATAGGAGACAGTTGCACTGCACAACCCTTGGGGAATTTTGTGACTTGGCTTGGCAATTTCTTGAAGAATATGGGAGGGCAAATTTTGGGGTACAACAATACCCTTTAGGTAAGTAGCAATAGACTGTGAGGGAACTGTACAGCATAGACCGATACGGTTGAAGCAGTAGCTACGTTGGTGTGGCACATTAGTTGGTACCGATATCCCCTGTGGAGGAACAAGGAGAGTATGGGGCTGCTAATGGGTCATTAAGCATCAACTTACCTTAGAACCTATAATTGACCAACTTGGCCATATAAAGTAGCAGTATGCTACACTCATTGAGACCATACTCTCGAGATTGTTCCGGCCGCGAGAAAAGATTGCGTGTCTTGAATTATGACTGATGGAGGATGGTAAGTGATATTGAGAACCTCTAGAACCCGGTTACTATTACTAGGACAGGTTGAACCAACTAAACTGCAAGAGGGTAGTACCCAAACTCCATGCCAGCCTGAAATTTAAGGGCTATTGTGTGACTTGTTTTCCCTTACCATGTTTGCTATTTGTGATACATGTGGTGTGTTTTTATCATGACATCACGCATCATGACATCGCATGCATATTTCATTAGACTAACCATTTCAAAGACCAAGGGGATTCATCTTTGTTTTGTTTTGGAAATCATGGCCTCTATGCGCAGAAATACCATTCGAGTCAACTTCGTGCAAATCCCTACTCAGCTCAGAGAGTTGGTTTCAAAAGTTCCTGATACTTCTTCCTTTGTTAGAAGACATGGTCATCTCCTTACCCTGGTCACTTCAAAGTTGGATGAGCAAATGATGAGTGTGTTGTTCCAGTTCTTTGACCCGTTGCATCACTATTTCACCTTCCCGGACTATCAGTTAGCCCCTACTTTGGAGGAGTTTTCTAATTTACTTGGCATATCTATTCTAAAGAAAACACCCTTTACAGGTTTGGAGATAGCTCCTAGGGCAGAGGATATTGCTTCAGCCCTACATCTAAAAATGGCTGATGTAGTATCTAACTGGGAGATTCAGAGTGGAGTTAAAGGTTTCTTGGCTAAGTTCTTGATCGATCAAGCTCAACGGTTCTGGGATAGTTTGGACTTTCAAGATTTTGAAGACATCCTGGCTCTCCTCAGCTATAGCTTGGTCCTGTTCCCGAATCCAGATGCCTTCATAGATGTGAACGCAGTCAAGATCTTCATGTCTCGTAACCCAATGCCTACTCTCTTGGGTGATATTTTGCATGCTCTTTATACCCGTACTATTCGGAGAAGGGGAACTCTCATGTGTTGTACACCGCTGCTGGTGAGGTGGTTTATTTCTCACCTCCCCAAATCTGTATTGAAGAATGAGGAAGGTATGGGTTGGGCTTACAGAATCATGTCCCTTGCTCATACGACATCCTTTGGAGTACTAAGGATATGGAAAGGGTAGCTGTCATTGATTGATGTGGGGAATACCCTAATGTTCCATTGCTTGGAATTAGAGGAGTAATAACCTATAATACTTGTTTGGATTTACGACAGTTTGGACGAGCTCGGAGAGACGGTCCTCATGAGCTGCTGCTTGCAGGCATTGTCTTTGACTTCAAGGGGGATGTTGAGGGACATCGCCGCAGGTTTATATGAGCTTGGGATAGGGTGAACAGGTCTGATCCACATGAGCTAGGAATGAAGACTTCTCTTCCGATGCAACCGTACTTCCGTTGGGTTCGAGCCTGTGCTCAAAAGCTGGGGATGCCATATGAAGCTGTTCTGCCGGTGATTGTAGAGCATACTGATGAAGAATGTGTTCCTTATACGGTCATCCATCCATACATGCCTACTGATATTGGGTCATTGAAGAGATCTTGGATCCAGTTAAGGGAAGAAAAGGATACCTACAGAGAGAAATATCATGAGCAGGAGAGGAAGATCCTGAAGCTTACAAGGCAGCTTGAGAACGAGAGGACAAACAACGATTATGTCAGCACGAAGGGAAAACGACCATGGGATTTCTGATGTCTTTTATTGTTTCTAGTTTAGATTTGTTTTTCAGTATTTCTTTTGTAACGCCTTAAAGGAATTTGTTAAACATTGTTTCAAGTTTTAATCTAATAAAGTGTGTTTTATTTTGGTTTACAAATTTGAATCTCCCTAAGTCTTTGAAATCATATCATAAGCATTCCATTACCATGCACCTCATTACAGGTACCCTTACAGGTTTCTCATCTTCTTCACTGTTTATTTCAGCAATCATGTCTTCTGAAACACCTACTGATCAAGCCATCAAGGCTCTGCAAGCTCAGAATGCTCAGTTCCAGGAGATGTTCCTAAACTTGGCCAAGAGTCAACAAGATTTGAAGACTCTTATATTGAAGGACAACAAGAAGAAGAAGAAGAAGAAGAAGAAGGTGGTCCTCCTGAATATGGGTCACAGGTTTGGGAATAGGATGTGAGAAGAAGTTAATTTGTCTCATTCATCTGGAGGAGGAGAGAATCAAGAAGAAAGGAAGGCTCCTAGCCATGTGGTTTCTGACAATGACACTGACTTTGATGAAGACCAGTATCCTACGGCTAAAGATAGGTATAAGCAACTTGAAGACCGGTTGAGCGCAATGGAGATCCAGAAGATACCTGGGTTAGACTTTGGAGATTTGGGTCTGGCATATGGGGTGGTGATTCCACACAAGTTTAAAGCTCCTATCTTTTCTAAGTATGATGGGGTATCATGTCCGAAGTTACACCTCCGCTCGTATGTCAGAAAGATTCAACCATATACTGCTGATAGGAACCTGTGGGTTCATTTATTTTAAGATAGTCTGTTAGGGACTCAACTTGAATGGTTCTATCAGCTGGAAGGAGCTAACATCTACAACTGGGAGGACCTTGCTGCTGCTTTTTACAAGCAATACCAGTATAATGCCGACCTTGCTCCCACGCGTACCCAACTTCAGGGTATGTCTATGGGTGCGAGCGAAGGCTTTAAGGACTACGCTCAGAAGTAGAGAGATCTTGCTGGAAGAGTCCAACCCCCTCTAGCTGATAGAGAGTTGGTGGATATGTTTCTTGGGACTTTGTCTGGTCCATATTTCAATCATTTGATCGGTAATTCATCATATGGGTTCATTGAATTGATTATGACTGGGGAGAGAGTTGAGGCCAGTATCAAGAGCGGAAATATACAGAAGGGTGCTTCATCAGGTACCAAGAAGAAACCTTTCAGAAAAGAAGCTAGTGCAGTTTACAGCTCGAATAGCCAAAACCGACCCGAACGCCGCCAGGCAATTAATGCGGTAGTAATATCAAGACCTGTTGTTGCCCTACAATGCAACACTCAGCAAAGAGTAGAGAGGCCGCATATACAATTTACTCGGCTCAGTATGACCTTGTCTCAAATTTTGCCGCAATTGTTGAAGACCAACTTGGTGACTCTGAGGGAAGCCCCGAAGAATCCCATTACTACATCACCGCTGTATAATCCGAACGCCCGTTGTGCTTTTCACTCTGATAGCCCGGGGCATGATACGAATAATTGCTGGGCCTTGAAGAATAAGGTGCAAGATTTGATTGAAGCTAAAGAGATCGAGTTTGACACACCGGAAAAGCCCAACATCATAACGGCACCTATGCCCAAACATGATCAGGGAGTGAATGCTATTGGGGATGATGAAGAAGAGTCAGATTTCGAAAGTTGGATTTACCCGACTACCGACGGCGGATTAAGAAATTGGACGACGAAGGACTCCATGCCTATTTCTTTTATTGCACAGTAATAAGACTTTTGTTTTGAGATTTGTAACAGACAATTTAAAACTTTACGGCCCGGTGTCTTACCCGAGGCACCGTGGCTTTGTTTGTGAGGGCTTAATATTTGTCATTTCCATATATCATCAATAAAGCATTGGACGTTTTCTTGCATTACAAATTTTGGCGCTCCTTATTTTTCTTTTATGTCTTGCAAAACAGTTATTTGTCTTACACACACTCACATATACAGGTCTACATCCACTCTGGATCCCACCGATAGTGATTCTGCTACTGCCAGTTATGACTTCGAAAGTCCGATAAACCAAGCCGAGGGCGAAGGTGAGGATGATTGTGAAGTGCCTAGGGAACTTGCTAGACTGTTACTTCAGGAAGAGAGGGCCATACAGCCGCATGAAGAGCCAGTGGAATCAGTAAATCTGGGTATAGAAGAAGACAAGAAAGAGGTCAAGATCGGTACAAATCTGGAGTCTAGTGTCAAGCAACGGTTGATTCAGATGTTGCATGACTATGTTGAGATCTTTGCCTGGTCTTATGAAGATATGCCTGGGTTGGATACTGATATCGTGGTACACCGCCTGCCAACCAAAGAAGATTGTCCTCCAGTGAAGCAGAAAGTCCGCCAAATGTGCCCAGAGATGTCCGAGAAAATCAAAGCTGAGGTTATGAAACAGCTTGACGTCGGTTTTCTAGCTGTTACTTCTTACCCACAGTGGGTTGCCAACTTGGTTCCGGTGCCGAAGAAAGATGGTAAGGTTCGTATTTGTGTTGACTATAGGGATCTGAGCAGGGCGAGCCCCAAGGATGATTTCCCTCTGCCTCATATCGACGTTCTGGTTGACAACAGCGCACAGCATAAGGTCTTCTCTTTTATGGATGGTTTTTCTGGTTACAATCAGATTAAGATGGCCCCCGAGGACATGGAGAAGACAGCCTTCGTTACGCAGTGGGGTACCTTTTGCTACAAAGTCATGCCTTTCGGATTGAAGAATGCTGGAGCAACGTATCAGCGCGCCATGGTCGCTTTGTTCCACGACATGATTCATCATGAGATTGAGGTATACGTTGACGACATGATTGCAAGGTCCCAGACTGAAGAAGAACATCTTGACCATCTTCAGAAGTTATTTGACAGGTTGAAGTTATACAGGCTGAGGTTAAACCCGAACAAGTGCACCTTCGGGGTGAGGTCTGGTAACCTGCTGGGTTTCGTCGTTAGTGATAAAGCTATTCAGGTGGATCCTGCAAAGGTGAAAGCTATACAGGAAATGCCAACTCCTCGAACTGAAAAGGAAGTCAGAGGCTTTTTGGGACGTTTGAACTATATTTCCCGATTCATGTCACACCTGACTGCTACTTATGAGCCAATCTTCAAGCTACTGAAGAAAGATCAAGTGGTAAGATGGAACGATGAATGTCAGGCCGCTTTCGAAAGGATCAAGGAATATCTCCAAGAGCCTCCTATTCTGATGCCTCCAGTTGAAGGGAGACCTTTGATCTTATACTTGACAGTACTCGACAATTCGATGGGGTGTGTGCTGGGGCAGCATGACGAGTCTGGCCGAAAAGAGCATGCCATTTACTACCTTAGAAAAAAGTTTACCGACTGCGAGACCTGATACTCGTTGCTTGAGAAAACTTGCTGCGCTTTGGCATGGGCTACTCGCCGGCTGAGACAGTATATGCTGACTCACACTACTTTGTTGATATCAAAGATGGATCCAATCAAGTATGTATTCGAGAAGCCTGCCTTATCCGGAAGAATAGCAAGATGGAAGATGATCTTGACCAAGTATGACATCCAATACACGACCCAAAAAGCAATCAAGGGGAGTGTGTTGGCAGATCATCTGGCACATCAGGCAGTGGATGATTACCAGTCTATGAACTTAGAATTCTCGGATGAGAGCATCATGTTGGTGACTGGCTGTGAAACACCTGGACCGGATGAAGGACCTGAGGAGGGATCCCGATGGTATATGTATTTTGATGGAGCTTCAAACGCTTTGGGTAATGGCGTTGGCGCCATGATCGTATCTCCTGAAGGCTGTCATACTCCATTCACCGCCCAATTATGTTTTAACTGCACTAACAACATGGCGGAGTATGAAGCGTGCATCATGTGTCTTCGAGCAGCTATCGACCTAAGGATTAAGTTCTTAAGTGTATTCGGATATTCCGCTCTCGTGATTAGTCAGATCAAAGGCGAGTGGGATACGAAGCACCCAAATCTTATTCCTTACAAGGAGTATGTACTGACATTGCTTCCACACTTCGAGGATATAACCTTTGAACACTTGCCCAGAGAGGAGAATCAGTTGGCGGACGCGCTAGCTACAATGTCTTCTATGTTCAAGGTCAGATGGGACAATGAGGCTCCCCATATTACCATTGAGAGGTTGGACGAACTTTCACATTACTGTGACATTGAGACTGAAGAGGTGGCAGATAAACCCTAGTTTCACGAGGTAAAGAGGTATCTTGAGGCTCAAGAATACCCTGAGGGTGCATCTGTTAATGATAAGAAGTTTCTGAGGAGGTTTGCGGCGAATTTCTTTATCAGTAATGGTATCCTTTATAAGCTTAACCATGACTCAACCTTACTGCGATGTGTGGATAAGAGCGAGGCAGAAAGGATTATGGTAGAGTTACATGAAGGTACTTTCAGAACTCATTCCAGTGGACACACCATGGCAAAGAAGATCCTACGGGCAGGATATTATTGGTCTACCATGGAAACCGACTGTTACCAGCATTCTCGAACCTGTCATAAGTGCCAAGTCTATGCTGATAAGGTGCACATACCTCCAGTACCTCTGAACGTCTTGACAGCTCCTTGGCCCTTTGCAATGTGGGGCATCGATATGATCAGTGAGATAAGACCTATTGTGTCCAACGGGCATCGTTTCATCCTGGTAGCAATTGATTACTTTACAAAGTTGGTTGAAGCAGCTTCCTTTGCTACAGTAACCAAGAACATCTTGGCACGGTTTATTCGGCACAATCTGATCTGTAGATATGGTGTACCAGAGAGGATCATTACGGACAATGGTACAAATCTCAATAATACGATGATCACCGAGCTCTGCAAGCAGTTCAAGATACAGCATCACAACTCTTCTCCCTAGTGGCCGAAGATGAATGGGGCTGTTGAAGCGGCTAACAAGAACATCAAGAAGATTGTGCAGAAGATGACGGTGACATACAAAGATTGGTACGAGATGTTACCATTTTCTCTTCATGGGTACCGTACCTCAGCGCGAACGTCAACAGGGGCAACACCCTACTCTTTGGTATACGGCATGGAGGCAGTCTTACCCATTGAAGTTCAGATACCCTCTCTTCGATTATGAAGGATGCAGGTTTGAGCGAAGACGACTAGATCCAGACCCGGCTTGATCAGCTAAACTTAATTGACAAAAAGAGACTTACTGTTATTTGTCATGGTCAGACGTATCAAAAACGGATGATCAAGGCATTTAACAAGAAAGTTAGATGCCAAGAGTATCAAGTTGGGGATCTTGTGATCAAGCGCATCATCCTACCACAAGTTGATCCCAGGGGCAAATGGACCCCTACGTATGAAGGGCCATTTGTGGTTAAGAACATTTTCTCAGGAGGAGATATGATTCTAACCATCATGGATGGTGACGACCTCCCTCACCCCGTCAATGCAGACATAGTGAAAAAATACTATGCATAATCAAAGACCCGCTAGGTTGACTGGCCTAGGCAAAAATAAGGGCTTCCCGACGAACCAAAAGGGTTCGGGAAAAAATAAGGGATGAAAATGAAAAAATCTGTACACCCGGCAAGTCGAAAACCTGAAAAGGAGGCTTGGGCAAAAAAGGGTATCCCGGTGGACTGAAAACCCGAAAGGGCGGTCCAGGAAAAAATTAGGGATCAAAGCGTAACACTATGTCTCATTGGATCATCATGCAACCAGACTTCGGTATCAACTATCAAGTTCGGACGGTACTAATCAGTCTGATCCACCTTCAACCAAGTAGCAAAGTGATGAGATGCTCAAAGACATAGGGGCAATAACAGAGTTGGAACTCAGTGGGATTGTTCACATAGATGTTTTTCTTTGTTTTCACAAACTGTATAAATTCTATTGTTCGGCGGCATTCTCTTACTAGGACGTCAGCCTCTTGTATAAAAAAACGCCTATTTACAGGCTAATTTCAAAGTTAATACAATTCATTTCCACAAAGAAATTTCAAATTGTTTTCTTTTTCTGTTTTGTTTTGCAAGAACGTCCAATGGTTCCTTTTTGATATATGTGTTTGACAATAATTGCTGCTCATAAATATTTACATGCGAAACAAAAGACGATTACTTGTAATATTAGAAACAGGGGAAAATAAGAAATGTCTAAACCATACAGTTGCTCTGTCCACCAGGTATAGGGATAGACCTAGTTGGATAAAACAATTAAAGGTATATTCACTCCCCGCAGAGTAAGAGAAGGACAGTGGTGTTAACTCTCCCCAGCTGAAGTTTGCAACCGCGAATGAGTCGGCGATATCCTCCCTGTGATCGGTGGGAACGAGAACTGACTGTTTTGGAATGCTTGTTCGCGTTTGCGTTTGTTTTTGCAAAGTGTCGCGGTAAGCAAGAGTCGCCACCGTCTTTTCTTTTATCCAACAAGGAAAGGACAAAAGCACAGAAAAATTCCTTTTCGAGATGTTTCTCGGGTTCGGGAGGTAGATTATAGAAAGGGAAGGTGTTAGCACCCTTTCTATCCGTGGTTATCCACAGGCTCTTAGGTACTTGTTCACTATGTTTTCAAAAGTTTGCTTTTCTTTGTGATTGTGGGTTTTGAAAAAAGTTTGTTGTTTTGAAGAGAGTGTAAGTGCGAAAAGTTTTGTTTTGTTTAAAAGAGAGCAAGTACTTAAGAACATCTACCTACTCAAAAAGGAATTAAACTGTGCAACTGTCCTTTAGACAGTGCTATCCCACTATTGAGGAGTAGGTAGCATTGTCGTTGGAGTTTTTCGGGTCAATTCGATTTTAGGGACGTGTGGTCACTAAAGCAACGTTAGGACGCTTTAGTGGTAATCCTAATGTCTTAGATCATTTTTATCGAGGCAACCATTTCGAGGCAACTTATGATCTTGGGACAAAAGGATGACCTCTAAAACATCCTATACTTAATGACCACATTTGAGGCAACCAAGTGAGGTGTACCCTAGGAGTGACATGTGCAAGTGTGTCAATTTTCCATTTATATCATCTTTGTATTTTTAGGTGTTCTACCATTTGTTTTTAGATCTTGTCATACAATCCTAGTTAGCATACATCTAAACAGTTAATATATATACAGGAATTTAAAGTGCGGAAATTGTAAATCCTACGCTATTACAAGGCTTTGGGGAGGGGGATTATTTACATGTCCAAAATTGGAGGAATAATAAGCAGTTACAATAAAATAAACGCGCGTGAATCTTAAAAATCCTAAGAATATGATCTTTTTGTTGTTTTATTTTATTTTTGGGAAAATGCTAAATGTTCAATTAAGTCAAATTTAATTAATTAAAAAAATGATTAAAATTAACTCTAAAACATACCTAATATTTTTTGCATTTTTGTGTTTATGAAAAGGATTGAATTCAAATAAATCCTAAGTCTACTGATTTTAAAATTGAAGAAAATAAGTTAAAATAATTAACTAAATTAAATCCTAATTCTAAGTTATTTATTTTTATGATTTTTATGTTGATTAAAAAAACAAAGAAATAAACAAAAACAAAGTAAACAAAGTACAAATGGGCCAGGCAGCAAAACAAGAAAAAAATATAATTCTGGAGGTCTGGGTCGAAAGAGGTGCAGGTTATCTTTCGACCCAATGAAGAGTCTTGATCGAAGGTGCATGATGTAACACCCCTTCTAAAATACCCCGAATAATATTAATTATATCAATGATTAAAGACATATTCCATCAGAGTTAACACGGAACAAGGGATGTCACAATTATGAAATAAATAAAACTTCCAATAAAACAGTAGTCATGCTACACTGAGGGTCATTATTCAAATAATTCAATCAAATTAAGACCATGTCTTACACAGCGGAAAAATACCATAACCAAAACGGAATAAACCGAAACATAATTATTCCCAGTGAAATTCAAAGAAACAATTGAATAATAACTAATTCCTCAACTAAATGTTCCCCAGTGTTACAACCTATCAGAGCACGACACTGACACGCAGACTTAAAGTAACATAGCTCTAGAGCCATCCTCACCAACTCCTGAGCTGCTAACTTTAATCTGAAATTGTTAAATTAAGGGTGAGATTTCTCATAATTAACATGCATTATAAGCTTCTCAATCAACATTATATCACAAGCATATTATTTCACCCATTTTAGCATAAATTCAGGTTCAACACGCAGTTCCAATCATACAAGTCATTATGCACAAATCAATAATCAACCAAAGAATTGTAACACTGTAAGACATCCTAACATGTTACAATTCCATGCAAACACAAATGCAGACACAATGCATATGGTACCAACACGTGACCAAGTCACCCAACATTGATCCATCATCAACCGGATACATCAACCATCGATTCGTCCATAAACACCCGGACACGAATCCAGCCTAACCACCCATCATCACCCGGGTATCGGTTAACGGCAATACAAGTCAAATTCCACACAATGGGAATTAACTTCACCAAAACAATGCATATGCACGCACATCACTAGCATGCAACATCAAATCAGTCTATGAAATACATCAATTTATCATAACTGAACCAAAACCAAAAACATGATATCTCAACGATCATGCACACCATCATTAGCAACATAAACATGCCTTTCATTCACACAATACTAATACATCCATCCATCACAGGTTCACTGCTACATACACACCCATGTGCGTTAGCCAATAATCACTTATTTCGGGATTTGACTCATTTTCAAAATAATTTCAGGTTTTAGGAAATCTTTTCATTTTATAAAATAGAGCATTAAATTTAAGAAATAACGTCCAAAACGGCACTCAAAACGGACTTACGGTTTGAAAGTTATGAATTTTCAAAGTTTAATATTTTTCAAAAAGTTACAGCAGAACCAGGTTCCTACATATGCAGGAACCGGTTCCTGCGAAGTTCAAAAATCACGCTTCTGGAAAAATGTATGGGAACCCGGTTCCTACCTATACAGGAACCGGTTCCTACGTGCATTTTTGCCAGTTTTTATAAATTCACACAGTGGAACCCGGTTCCTCCCCACTGGGAACCGGTTCCCACGACCTGCAGAGCCCAAAACTGCTATTTTTGACAGCATTTATTCATTCTAAACCAATTCCAAACATACCCATACGAATTGCAACATGAGAAATACCAAAACACATCCATTTTGCACCATTATAACATCAAACAACATTATTTCATCATTCCTTTTTATCATCTGACACCCTAATGGTTTTCAACCTACAATTCGACGCAATAGGGACAATTCTACGGAATCCTAGAATTCCAAATCGGGATTCCCTAACATACTATGATCCATACTATTGAATATCTAAACCGATAATACGAATTAACTAATCGAAATCACCCCTTACCTTGTGGGTTCTTCGAATTCTGACGCTTCCAGTTTTCTCCTTCTTTTTCCTCTTCTCAAATGCACGTATGATGAATATTCCAAAATAACTCTCTTTCTCTTATTTTTCCTTTTAATACTCCTTTTATTATTCCAATAAAATAATTAAATTAGTAATTAGTAAGAGTAGAGTATTTTACCCCTCACACCCTCTAATCACTCTTCACACCACCAATACTTCTTTCCTTTAATTAATTAAATTAATTCCAATAATCCAAAAATACCAATAATTAAATTTCCAATTAAATTAATAATTAAAAATTATAATTATTTAATAATCGGATTATTTGGGGTGTCACAACTCTCCCCAACTAAAAGAGTTTTTGTCCTCGAAAACATACCTTAGACGAACAGTTCGGGATACGAGTCCTTCATCTGACTCTCCAGCTCCCAAGTGACATTTCCATCTGCTGGTCCTCCCCAAGCCACTCTTACCAACGCGATCTCCTTGCCTCGCAACTGTCTCAACTTTCGATCCTCAATTCTCACAGGTACCACTTCCACAGTCAAATTCTCTCGTACCTGTATATCGTCTACCCGAATCTCATGAGACGGATCAGCAATGTACTTCCTTAGCTGAGATACATGAAAAACATCATGCAAATTTGCAAGTGACGGCGGCAAAGCAATCTGATAAGCAACTTTCCCAACTCTCTTGGTAATCTGAAACGGACCAATAAAACATGGAGTCAACTTCTTTGACTTCAAAGCTCGACCAATACCAGTCATCGGAGTAACTCGCATAAAAACATGTTCTCCTTCGCTAAACTCAAGATCTTTCCTCCTCTTATCGTGATAACTTTTCTTACGACTCTGAGAAGTCCTCATCTTCTCCTGAATCATCTTAATCTTTTTTGAAGTCTGTTGGACAATTTCCGGTCCAATCACAGCACTCTCTCCAGATTCATACCAACACAACAGTGTCCAACACCTCCTACCATACAATGCCTCAAACGGAGCCATACCAATGCTCGAATGAAAACTATTGTTGTAGGTAAACTCAATCAATGGTAGATAACTATCCCAAGCTCCACCTTTTTCCAACACACAAGCTCTTAACAAATCTTCCAACGACTGAATCGTTCTCTCCGTCTGACCATCTGTCTGTGGATGATAAGCGGAACTCAAACGCAACTTAGTACCCAAATCTTCTTGCAATCCCGTCCAGAATTTAGATGTAAACCTCGGATCTCGATCCGACACAATACTAGAAGGAATACCGTGCAAACTCACAATCTTCTCAACATACAATTCTGCCAACCTTTCCATCGGATAATCCATTCTTATCGGAATAAAGTGAGCAGATTTCGTCAACCGATCAACAATAACCCAGATAGAATCACAATTCTTCGATGTCCTTGGCAAACCAGACACAAAATCCATAGAGATTCCATCCCATTTCCATTCCGGAACAAACAACGGTTCCATCAATCTGACGGTTTCTGATGCTCAATCTTCGACTTCTGACAAACCAAACAAGCATACACAAACTCAGCAATTTCCTTTTTCATTCCCGGCCACCAAAACAACTTCTTCAAATCATGGTACATTTTAGTAGCACCAGGATGAATACTCAATCCACTACGATGTCCTTCTTCCAAAATACTCTTCCTAATCTCTGCAACATCCGGAACACACACCCTATTACCAAATCTCATAACACCATTCTCATCAATCCGGAACTCGCCTCCTTGACCTTGGTTGATCAATGTCAATTTATCAACTAACCCAACATCGAACTTCTGTCCATTCCGAATTTCTTCCAGAATACCACTAGTCAGTTTCAACATACCCAATTTCACACTATTCGGAGTAGTTTCACATACCAAACTTAAATCTCTGAACTGCTCAACCAAATCTAACTCACGAACCATTAACATCGACATATGCAAGGACTTCCTACTTAAGGCATCCGCAACAACGTTTGCCTTACTAGGATGGTAATTCAAACCGAAATCATAATCCTTTAGAAATTCTAACCATCTCCTCTACCTCATATTCAACTCTTTCTGATCAAAGAGATACCTCAGACTTTTGTGATCACTGAACACCTCAAACCGAGAACCATATAAATAATGCCTCCACAACTTCAAAACAAACACAACAGTTGCCAACTCCAAATCATGAGTCGGATAATTCCTTTCATGTACTTTCAATTGTCTCGAAGCATAAGCCACCACCTGCTTATCTTGCATCAACACACCACCTAATCCCATTAATGATGCGTCACAATACACAACAAAAGACTTAGTCGGATTTGGCAAAATCAAGATCGGAGCACTTGTCAACCTCCTCTTCAGCTCTTGAAATCCTTTCTCACATTCAACATCCCAAACAAACATCTGACCCTTCCTGGTCAACTTAGTCAACGGTAACGCTAATTTGGAAAATCCTTCTATAAACTTCCTGTAATAACCTGCAAGACCCAGAAAACTACGAATCTCATAAGCATTCTTCGGCGCTTCCCACTGAGATACTGCTTCTACCTTCGTAGGATCCACAGCAATTCCATTCTTGGAAATTACATGGCCAAGAAAACATACTTCACTTAACCAGAATTCACACTTGGACAACTTCGCATAAAGCTTCTTCTCTTTCAACAATTCCAACACAACTCTGAGATGTTCTGCATGCTCTTCATCGCTCTTCGAATAAATTAGAATATCATCAATGAACACCACCACAAACTTATCAAGATACGGATGAAATATCCTGTTCATATACTCCATGAAAACACCAGGTGCATTAGTAACTCCAAACGGCATAACAGAATACTCGTAATGTCCATACCTCGTTCTAAATGCAGTTTTCTGAATATCTTCCGACTTCACACGAATCTGATGATATCCAGATCTCAGATCAATCTTACTAAATACATAAGCTCCAACTAGTTGATCCATCAAATCATCGATCCTCGGCAAAGGATACCGATTCTTGATTGTAACTTTATTCTGCTGTCTGTAATCAACACATAATCTCATTGAACCTTCTTTCTTCTTAACCAACAACACCGAAGCACCCCACGGCGAAACACTCGGACGAATAAACTTCTTCTCAAGTAACTCCTCCAACTGTTTCTTTAAATCCGCTAATTCAGATGCCGACATACGGTAAGGCGCCATCGACACCGGACTAGTTCCAGGAATCAAATCTATAGTAAATTATACCTCCCTCTCAGGTGGCAATTCACTAACGTCTTCCGGAAACACCTCTGGAAATTCATTCACCACTGGAAATCCATCACTCTTTGCTTTTCCCTCCGCTTCTATTGCAGAATACAACATAAATACCACAGCACCATCTTTCACAGCTAGGTTCATCTGTTTAACCAACATAGTCACGTCTTCGACACCAACCTCTTCAGGAAAAATAACCGTCTTCGCAAAACAGTTGATATGAACCTGGTTGAATTCCAACCGGTTCATTCCAAGGATGATATCAAGTTGTTCTAACGGTAGGCACACTAAATCCATACCGAAACCCCTACCAAAAATCACAATAGGACAATTCCTACAAACATACGAAGTAGTCACTGAACCCGACGCAGGAGTATCAATAACCATACTTCCACCCATATTAGAAATTTCCAAATTCAATCTTTTAGCACAATCCAAAGCAATAAAAGAATGCGTAGCTCCAGTATCAATAATCGCAATCAAAGGTATGTCATTAATAAAACATGTACCTTTAATCAGCCGATCATCTGGCTTAGTCTCTGACCCAGACAATGCAAACACTTTACCACCAGCTTGCTCCTTCTTGGGTTTTGTACACTAAGGATGAGTATGACCTTCTTCATCACAATTGTAACAAGTCACCACTCTTACTCTGTAATCATTGGCCACATGGCCGAGTTTCCCACACTTGAAACACTTCTTATCATTACTTTTGCAATCCACCATACGATGTCCTGTCTCACCACACTTGTAGCACTTAATGGAAGACTAGAATCTCCTCCACCAAACTTTTTCCAACCACCGGGTCTCTGATTACTTCTATCATAAGGCTTACCACGATCCATCTGTTGCTTACCCTTCCTATCAACATACCCTCGAGCATTCGACTTAGTGCTAGCAAGATCCTCCTCTAAAATCCTACTACAATCAACCAGATCAGGAAATCTTCGGATACGCTGATACCGAATACCCTGCTTAATCTCATCACGAAGACCATTCTCAAACTTGATACATTTGGAAAATTCTCCATCTGCATCGTTAGTATAATGACCATAATACTTCGCTAACTCAGTAAACTTCGAAGCATACTCACTGACAGTCTTGTTACCCTGCTTGAGTTCCAGAAACTCAATCTCCTTCTTGCCTCTGATGTCCTCAGGAAAGTACCTCCTCAGAAAAGCCCTCCTGAACACAGCCCAAGTCAATGCAATACCATCTTCTTCCATTTCAGTTCTGGTAGCAACCCACCAGTCATCAGCTTCCTCTGCTAACATGTGAGTTCCGTATCTCAGCTTCAGCCCTTCAGCACAGTCAATTACTCTGAAGATCCTCTCGATCTCCTTCAACCACTTCTGAGCACCTTCGGGATCATGTGCACCCTTGAACAACGGAGGATTATTCCTCTGAAAATTCCCCAATTGTCGGTCAGCACCAATCACAGCTCCCTGTTGGTTCCCTCCGAGTACTCCAACCAACATTCCCAATGCTTCAGCAATAGCATCGTCATTTCTTCCGTTACCTCTTCCGGCCATTGTTTTGTAACATTACAAAACAACCTCATCAGCACACAAGTATCGACAGTGTCATCTTACACTAGTCGCATACAAAAGGGATAACGACACAAGACAAGACCGACTATGCTCTGATACCACTATTGTAACACCCCTTCTAAAATACCCTGAATAATATTAATTATATCAATGATTAAAGACATATTCCATCAGAGTTAACACGGAACAAGGGATGTCACAATTATGAAATAAATAAAACTTCCAATAAAACAGTAGTCATGCTACACTGAGGGTCATTATTCAAATAATTCAATCAAATTAAGACCATGTCTTACACAGCGGAAAAATACCATAACCAAAACGGAATAAACCGAAACATAATTATTCCCAATGAAATTCAAAGAAACAATTGAATAATAACTAATTCCTCAACTAAACGTTCCCCAGTGTTACAACCTATCAGAGCACGACACTGACACGCGGACTTAAAGTAACATAGCTCTAGAGCCATCCTCACCAACTCCTGAGCTGCTAACTTTAATCTGAAATTGTTAAAGTAAGGGTGAGATTTCTCATAATTAACATGCATTATAATCTTCTCAATCAACATTATATCACAAGCATATTATTTCACCCATTTTAGCATAAATTCAGGTTCAACACGCAGTTCCAATCATACAAGTCATTATGCACAAATCAATAATCAACCAAAGAATTGTAACACTGGAAGACATCCTAACATGTTACAATTCCATGCAAACACAAATGCATACACAATGCATGTGGTACCAACACGTGACCAAGTCACCCAACATTGATCCATCATCAACCGGATACATCAACCATCGATTCGTCCATAAACACCCGGACACGAATCCAGCCTAACCACCCATCATCACCCGGGTATCGGTTAACGGCAATACAAGTCAAATTCCACACAATGGGAATTAACTTCACCAAAACAATGCATTTGCACGCACATCACTAGCATGCAACATCAAATCAGTCTATGAAATACATCAATTTATCATAACTGAACCAAAACCAAAAACATGATATCTCAACGATCATGCACACCATCATTAGCAACATAAACATGCCTTTCATTCACACAATACTAATACATCCATCCATCACAGGTTCACTGCTACATACACACCCATGTGCGTTAGCTAATAATCACTTATTCCGAGATTTGACTCATTTTCAAAATAATTTCAGGTTTTAGGAAATCTTTTCATTTTATAAAATAGGGCATTAAATTTAATAAATAACGTCCAAAACGGCACTCAAAACGGACTTACGGTTTGAAAGTTATGAATTTTCAAAGTTTAATATTTTTCAAAAAGTTACAGCAGAACCCGGTTCCTACATATGCAGGAACCGATTCCTGCGAAGTTCAAAAATCACGCTTCTGGAAAAATGTATGGGAACCTGGTTCCTACCTATACAGGAACCGATTCCTACGTGCATTTTTTCCAGTTTTTATAAATTCACAGTGGAACCCGGTTCCTCCCCACTGGGAACCGGTTCCCACGACCTGCAGAGCCCAAAACTGCTATTTTTGACAGCATTTATTCATTCTAAACCAATTCCAAACATACCCATACGAATTGCAACATGAGAAACACCAAAACACATCCATTTTGCACCATTATAACATCGAACAACATTATTTCATCATTCCTTTTTATCATCTGACACCCTAATGGTTTTCAACCTACAATTCGACGCAATAGGGACAATTCTACGGAACCCTAGAATTCCAAACCGGGATTCCCTAACATACTATGATCCCTACTATTGAATATCTAAACCGATAATACGAATTAACTAATCGAAATCACCCCTTACCTTGTGGGTTCTTCGAATTCTGACGCTTCCGGTTTTCTCCTTCTTTTTCCTCTTCTCAAATGCACGTATGATGAATATTCCAAAATAACTCTCTTTCTCTTCTTTTTCCTTTTAATACTCCTTTTATTATTCCAATAAAATAATTAAATTAGTAATTAGTAAGAGTAGAGTATTTTACCCCTCACACCCTCTAATCACTCTTCACACCACCAATACTTCTTTCCTTTAATTAATTAAATTAATTCCAATAATCCAAAAATACCAATAATTAAATTTCCAATTAAATTAATAATTAAAAATTCTAATTATTTAATAATCGGATTATTTGGGGTGTCACACATGAGGGGTTGCACTCTGAGGGTATTCGATCTGGACATGTCATCCTTCGATCTGGAAGTCCTGGGTCCAGTTCGAAGCTAAGCTGTTGAGCTTTGAAACTCTGAACAGGATCCTGAGAATATATTTCCTGAAAAAACGAAACACATGTTAAAGGTCCAGGGGGGATTTTACCCCCCCTGGTTCGAGTCTCCCCCTTTATTCGCACCTGCTGAATCTGGGTTTGGGTTTGTTTTATCCTGAGATTCGAAGGAGAAACTCAGATTATGCCCAAGCAATGGCACAATCTGATCTCTGCGCTGTAGCTTATATGTAGCATATTAAATCATTCACAAATAGCAGTAATAATATGAATATGCAATCAAAATGAATTTAAAAATGAGTTTGAGATTAGATTTTTTTTTACCAAACAGAGGTGCTTCGATCTGTAGTTCTGAGGGTGGAGGTGTTCGTTGGGTGGCAGCTTTGGCTTGTGCAAGGATTGGGTATGGCTTCCTGGAAGTGCTGATGACTTTTGGCAGCGTATCTCCTAGTTCTCTATTTTTCTGTATATTTTCGTGTGTCCTTTTGCAACATTTGTGATTTCTTTATATAGAGGGGGTGGAGGGGACATGAAGACAAAGGTTTAAATGGCTTTGATTATGTGTTTGACAGCCATGAATGAGAATTTGTAACGTTGATTAT
The DNA here is from genome assembly GCA_948472305.1 of Vicia faba. Classification (NCBI taxonomy): domain Eukaryota; kingdom Viridiplantae; phylum Streptophyta; class Magnoliopsida; order Fabales; family Fabaceae; genus Vicia; species Vicia faba. The sequence continues at coordinate 1,710,092,188 of OX451737.1, read as the reverse complement.
ATGTTTGAAAGCCATGAATGAGAGTTTGTAACGTTGGCTAAACACATGGGATCTTGTCCCTTTTTGAATTTTGAATGATAAGTAACTGGCCTTCGAATGCTCCCTTTCGAATGGGCAGATGACCTCCTTCGAATGCTCCCTTTCGAATGGGCTGATGGCCTCCTTCGAATGCTTTCCAAAGCTTCTTCGAATGGACCCTTTGAATGCTTCTTCGAATGGTCCTTTTTGGAATTCCAATTGAAGGACACTGTTATAATGCCAATCGAAGTACTTGTCCATAATGCCAATCGAAAGGCTCATTCAGAACACCAATTGAAGGGTCTTTCAGAATGCCAATCGGAATGCTTGTCCACAATGCCAATCGAAAGGCTCCTTCAGAACACCAATCGAAGGGTCTTTCAGAATGCCAATCGAAATGCTTGTCCATAATGGCAATCGAAAGGCTCCTTCAGAACACCAATCGAAGGGTCTTTCAGAATTCTAATCGAAATGCTTGTCCACAATGCCAATCGAAAGGCTCCTTCAGAACACCAATCGAAGGGTCTTTCAGAATGCCAATCGAAATGCTTGTCCATAATGGCAATCGAAAGGCTCCTTCAGAACACCAATCGAAGGGTCTTTCAGAATGCCAATCGAAATGCTTGTCCATAATGCCAATCGAAAGGCTCCTTCAGAACACCAATCGAAGGGGTCTTTCAGAATGCCAATCGAAATGTACTTAAAGCATCACTCAAAATTTTTCCTTTTCCTCAGGAAAGAGTTTGTGATCAACCATGCAGGGGGAAGACTTTGGGAAACATGAGAGGGCAAATTTTGGGGTACAACAGTTGCCTCTGTTCAATCTTCTTAAACCTGAGGGTGTAGATTGGCTTGCGTGCCTTTCGTAATCCAAAGGTGGAAGATGATTGAACACTAGAGTACCCAAAAATTTGCACTCGCATGGTGTAGTATCAGCATTGTGATGTCGAGAATGGGCTTACAAATGCCATTTGGAGATTGTTGGTAGGAGGATGGGCTTATAGATGCCATCTGCAGGAGTGTTGATCGCATAAGAGATTCCTTAGCGAGAACTTGCATACCTGTTGTTGTAGAAGATTCCACTAGGGAAGTCTAACTTCGTTGAGATTTAGGAACCTGCCTGTACTTCAACTGAGAGAATGCTTCAACTGAGTTTTAGGAATCTGTCCATAATTCAATTGGGGGGAAACATCTTCATCAAGATCTAGGAACTGTCTCGTGCCCACCGAGAGTATACCGTTGAGGTTATAGAACTTGTCCACACTATGACGGAGGAAAACATCAAGATCTAGGAACTGACTCGTGCTCAATGGAGTATACGGTTGAGGTTATAGTACTCGTCCACACTATGACATAGGGAAACATCTTCATCAAGATCTAGGAACTGTCTCGTGCTCAATGGAGTAAACCGCTGAGGTTATAGAACTTGTCCACACTATGACGGAGGAAAACATCAAGATCTAGAAACTAACTCGTGCTCAATGGAGTATACCGTTGAGGTTATTGTACTCGTCCACACTATGACGTAGGGAAACATCTTCATCGAGATCTAGGAACTGTCTCGTGCTCAATGGAGTAAGCCGCTGAGGTTATAGAACTTGTCCACACTATAACGGAGGAAAACATCAAGATCTAGGAACTGACTCGTGCTCAATGGAGTATACCGTTGAGGTTATAGTACTCGTCCACACTATGACGTAGGGAAACATCTTCATCAAGATCTAGGAACTATCTCGTGCTCAATGGAGTAAACCGCTGAGGTTATAGAACTTGTCCACACTATGACGAAGGAGAACATCAAGATCTAGGAATTGACTCGTGCTCAATGGAGTATACCGTTGAGGTTATAGTACTCGTCCACACTATGACGTAGGGAAACATCTTCATCAAGATCTAGGAATTGTCTCGTGCTCAATGGAGTAAACCGCTGAGGTTATAGAACTTGTCCACACTATGACGGAGGAGAACATCAAGATCTAGGAACTGACTCGTGCTCAATGGAGTATACCGTTGAGGTTATAGTACTCGTCCACACTATGACGTAGGGAAACATCTTCATCAAGATCTAGGAACTGTCTCGTGCTCAATGGAGTAAACCGCTGAGGTTATAGAACTTGTCCACACTATGACGGAAGAAAACATCAAGATCTAGGAACTGACTCGTGCTCAATGGAGTATACCGTTGAGGTTATAGTACTCGTCCACACTATGACGTAGGGAAACATCTTCATCAAGATCTAGGAACTGTCTCGTGCTCAATGGAGTAAACTGCTGAGGTTATAGAACTTGTCCACACTATGACGGAGGAAAACATCAAGATCTAGGAACTGACTTGTGCTCAATGGAGTATACCGTTGAGGTTATAGTACTCGTCCACACTATGACGTAGGGAAACATCTTCATCAAGATCTAGGAACGGTCTCGTGCTCAATGGAGTAAATTGTTGAGGTTATAGAACTTGTCCACACTATGACGGAGGAAATTGTCGAGATTGAGAACCTTATCTGAAATTCAACCGATGATAATTCAATTGAGATTTAAAAACTGGTCAGATCTTCGATTAAGCTGAGAACTTTAGCTGTATCTTTCTTGAAAGGTAAAGGTCAGTCATATGCAATGCATGATATGGATCAGGCAAAGATGTTCTCAAAATAAATGAGATTGTATTCGTATGATGCGTATATGCATGTATCATGATGTATGGGAATGTGATGTTTTAGCTGGGGAAAATAAATCCCGGAGTTGCTGGAGAATAGAGTCGAGTTCTTCGTTTCCACTGGGGATGTTGAACGAAGATGATTGTGAGAATAAACCTGCAGGAAAGAGGAACTCCGTTGGGGAATAAACATGGTGAAGAGATTACTCTGTGGGGAATTACTCTTTGGGGGAGATATGTTTTGTTGATGATTTTAATGATAATTCCGCTGGGGAATCTGTTGATAAGCTCTGCTTGGGATCTTGATGATGAACTCCGCTGGGGATAGAAATAACTTTGTTGGGGATGATCTTTCAGTTGCAACTTGCTGAGGATAACCCAGTTAGACTCTTGTGAGGATAACCTTCTGAATTTGGCTGGGGATACTTATTCGTGCTCTTCAGGGGATAAGCTTCCAGAATCTACTGGGTAAGATGATTCAACTCTGGCGGGGAAGCCTTTTTAGACTGCGCTGGGGAAATGGCTCCACTGGGGGTATCTTGTATTCCTCCAGGAAACATTCTTATATTCCGTTGAGGAATATTAAGACTGACAGGGATACTCTTATGCTTGCTGGGGAATATCCTTATACTCCGCTGGGGAATATTAAGACCTTCTGGGGATACCCAACTTTTTTAGGGCTGATGGTAGACTAACTCTGCTTGGGGGAGAGTATGGCTGATTCATCCATGGTTGCAAGTCTCAGTGGGGAGAGCTACCATTACTGTCTTACTCTGCGGGGAGTGCAGGTATCTTAGCCATATTCTTCAACTGAATCTACCTTGTACCTGGTGGACAGAGCAACTGTACAGTTCGGACAATTCTTATTGCCCCTGTTTCTGCAGGAGAAGGTGCCTGCGGAGGCTTTGTGGATCGAGTATTATCCCAACCTATGAGGTGATTGGTCTCTTTTGATTGAAATGACAAATCTTCTTCTGGTAGGTAAGTGACGAGATGACGGGACATAGTCGTACGCTTTGATCCCTAATTTTTGCCTGGACCGCCCTTTCGGGTTTTCAGTCCACCGGGATACCCCTTTTTTTTGCCCAAGCTGCCTTTTCAGGTTTTCGACTTGCCGGGTGTACAATTTTTTTTCATTTTTATCCCTTATTTTTGCCTGAACCCTTTTGGTTCGCCGGGAAGCCCTTATTTTTTCCTAGGCCAGTCAACCTAGCGGGTCTTTGATTATGCGTAGTATTTTCTGATTATGTCCACGCTCTCAAGATGTAGGGAGGTGTCACTGTCAGTAGTGTTGTGTTGCCATACTACCAGAAGATGTTTGATCATGCAAGATTCGTTGCTGGAATTCACGTCCAATGTCCCAAGTGATTCAGATGGAGATCTGCCCCTGGCTATTTGGCATCTTGAGAGATTGCTTGAATCTTGACTTGACTATCCCAGGCGTGCTGGATAGTGATGTGTCATGCCCTCTTGTTGATAGGAGCTTTGTCAATGGAAGTGTCATCCTTTTTGAATTGATTTTGTTCACTGAGAGGGTTTTTGTTCATCGGATATTCGTTATGTGAATTTCTCCGCTGTCAAACAAATAGCCAAATGCAAACAGTGATATTCAAATAATGCAAAGTTTATGCTTGTCTCGAAGATTTGAAAAATGCGTTTTTTAGCAGAAAACTTTTTATAAGATAAATTCAACACAAGATTTAGGGCAAAGCCTTACAGGAGTCGGGATACCTTTTATAACAGTATGCTTTCGAACTAACCCATGCTTCAGTTAGGACTTTTGAAGGGTTGTAACGTGGCTTGGTTCACGGTTTAAGAAACAAAGGATAAAGGCTCAAAGTATATTTGTACCCACCCACTTTTCGTGATGTTCTTCAATCCTAAACTCAGTTAATTGTGCGCTAAACTCTATTCGAATTTAGAACGACGTTTTTGGTGATGGTTCACACAAGTTGAATTTGTTGGAAGGCAGTCATTTTTGCAACATTTTTCATGTTGTTGAGGATTTGTAGCGACCTCGTTCTTTTGATTTGTTATCCCTAACTTTTGCCTGACTATTTCTGTTTTCGAGATTACAGTCAGCGGGATGCCCCAACTTTCTTAAGCCTCCTTCATAGGTTTTGGCTCAGTGGGCTTTTCTCTTTTGAGAGATTGACTGTCTATGAGATAAGGAACCACCATTGTCTTTTGATTCCAGAGGAATGCTTTTGATGTCGTTCGTTGTATTATGAACTGAGAGTTTTGCAACTTCAATGTGCATCTTTTGAATTAACTGAGAGACTACCCTGCCCCAGGTTTAAATTAAAGGTTTCAATTTGTGAAAAGAAAAACTCCGACTTCTTTGGCTCAAAGGGGTTGACTAGGGATTATCTTCCTTATAACTCCACTGTTTAGGATTTGAAAGAAACGCTTGTACATCGTCAGCAAGGTCTGTCCAAAAGCATACTGTATGAGATTATGGCATTGTTTCGTCATCCTCCCTCTAAAGGCTTGTAACTTTTAGCAAGAGTTGAATGTCATAAAAAAAACATAGTTTAAATGTAATTAAAATGATTGGATCAAATCAAGACAAACATATGCAATGCATTAATGAAACAGAGTTTGACATTAATAGATAATTGTTTGAATAACAAAGAGATTACAACTTGAAAATTCAAATGAACAAAAGTCTCTCTCTTGTCAGAACTTGTCACTTCAAATGGTGAGCCTTGGAGGGATGGTAGAAGAACTCAGCCTGACCATCTTGTGTGAATTCCAATGCCCCTTCATCAATCAGGTTTTGAATTTTGTACTTCAACTTCCAACAGTCGTCAGTATCATGCCCCGGGCTGTTGGAGTGATATGCACACCTTGCATCAGGATTGTAGTTGGGTGAAAAAGTCTTAGGATTCAGATGAGGTCCTACCAATGTCACCAGATTCAATCTCAACAGGTGTTGTAAAGCTTGGGACAACGGCTTGTTGAGCTTGGTAAACTGCCTCTGATTAACCCGTTGTTCTTGGCGAGGTTGTTGTTGGACCCTTGAGGTAGTAGCAACTTGGAGAGGTCCATTCTTTACCAAACCAAACCCTTGTCTTCTTGGAGGCTGATCAATGACTTGGCCCCCGACTTTGACTGTTTGCTTCATGTTGTTGTATCTGTCTTGATGAAGCTGGTTGATCATGGTTCTCAACTCTTCTTGTTCCCGAACTAAGCCTTGGATAAGAGCCATCTTCCCCAGCATTTGGGTTCTCATTGCATCTACCTCAGCTTGCAGATGTTTCAACCGTTCGTCGTTGTTGTCTTCAAGACTTTTCTTGACCAAATTCCCCATGAGGAGTGTTCTCAATTCTTCCTGCCCCTTGGATAGGTTTAGGAAGATTTCCCTGAACTGAGTCTCTTGAGTATGAAGATCTTGGTTGTCTGGTTGGAAAGCCATTGCTGAAATAAACAACAAGAACATGAGAGACCTGTACTGGGAGACCTGTTATGCAATGATATGTATGATATATGTATGCAATGTTTTCAAGGATCTCGCGGGGTAAACAAGAAACTGTTAGAATCTGAATCTGATAGCTTGATTGAAGGAACTTCATGTTGCTGAGAGTCCTTCTTCAAGAGTCAAGCTCACCATATCGAGTGGGTCATAGCCCCTGACTCAAGTTATCATGCTTGGATTTCTAGACAACCTTGGCTAGAGGAAAATAAATCCCCTTTGCCCCTTGCTAGCCATTTGATTTACCATAACCTGCATCACAGACCCTTGAGATCCTTGAAATGGTTAAAGAAATGCTAAGGCATGATGCTATGATGTGTATGCTATGCGTTTAAGCACAAGTGTGAGGTGATGTAAGTAAGCCCTGCAATAAATCCAAATTATTGGATAAGAACTGTAAACAAAACCTGCAGGGAACTCATGTTGTCAGATAACAAGAATGTGCAAGTAGTTCAAGTTTGAAGGCACACAAGTCACACATAGAGCCCTTAGATTTCAGGCTAGTATGGAGTTTAGGCATTACCCTCTTTCAGTTTAGTTGGTCTAAACATGTCCTAAAAATAGTAACCGGGTTCTAGAGGATCTCAATATCACTGACTACCCTCGACCCGTCATAATTCCAGTTTAGCAACCTTTTCTTGCGGCCGGAATCATCGCGAGAGTTTAGTCTCAATGAGTGTAGCATAGTGCTACTGTTCTATGGCCAAGTTGGTCAATTTAAGGTTCTAAGGCCATTTGGTGCTTAATGACTCCTTAGAAGACCCATATTCTCCTCGTTTCAACACAAGGGATATCGGTACAGACTAAGGTGCCACACCAACGTAGCTACTACTTCATCTGTGGCGGTCTACGCCGGACAGATCCCTTACAGTTTATTGCTACTTACCTAAAAGGGGTACCCCCAGATCTGGGTTAGGATCTATAGAACTCTAATACAAGCCCACAAAATTAAAAGCATACAAAGCATACAATTGAAAACACAAGTGATCTAATCCTAAGGTACACCTCACTTAAGAATGTTCCCCAGCAGAGTTGCCAGTTCTGTGATCGGTGGGAACGAGAACTGACTGTTTTGGAATGCTGGTTCGCGTTTGCGTTTGTTTTTGCAAAGTGTCGCGGTAAGCAAGAGTCGCCACCGTCTTTTATTTTATCCAACAAGGAAAGGACAAAAGCACAGAAAAATTCCTTTTCGAGATGTTTCTCGGGTTCGGGAGGTAGATTATAGAAAGGGAAGGTGTTAGCACCCTTTCTATCCGTGGATATCCACGGGCTCTTAGGTACTTACTCACTATGTTTTCAAAAGTTTGCTTTTCATTGTGGTTGTGGATTTTGAAAAGAGTTTGTTGTTTTGAAGAGAGTGTAAGTGCGAAAAGTTTTGTTTTGTTTAAAAGAGAGCAAGTACTTAAGAACATCTACCTACTCAAAAAGGAATTAAACTGTGCAACTGTCCTTTAGACAATGCTATCCCACTATTCAGGAGTAGGTAGCACTGTCGTTGGAGTTTTTCGGGTCAATTCGATTTTAGGGACGTGTAGTCACTAAAGCAACATTAGGACGCTTTAGTGGTAATCCTAATGTCTTAGATTATTTTTATCGAGGCAACCATTTCGAGGCAACTTATGATCTTGGGACAAAAGGATGACCTCTAAAACATCCTATACTTAATGACCACATTTGAGGCAACCAAGTGAGGTGTACCCTAGGAGTGGCATGTGCAAGTGTGTCAATTTTCAATTTATATCATCTTTGTATTTTTAGGTGTTCTACCATTTGTTTTTAGATCTTGTCATACAATCCTAGTTAGCATACATCTAAACAGTTAATATATATACAGGAATTTAAAGTGCGGAAATTGTAATTCCTACGCTATTACAAGGCTTCGGGGAGGGGGATTATTTACATGTCCAAAATTGGGGGAATAATAAGCAGTTACAATAAAATAAACACGCGTGAATCTTAAAAATCCTAAGCATGTGATCTTTTTGTTGTTTTATTTTATTTTTGGGAAAATGCTAAATGTTCAATTAAGTCAAATTTAATTAATTAAAAAAAATGATTAAAATTAACTCTAAAACATACCTAATATTTTTTGCATTTTTGTGTTTATGAAAAGGATTGAATTCAAATAAATCCTAAGTCTACTGATTTTAAAATTGAAGAAAATAAGTTAAAATAATTAACTAAATTAAATCCTAATTCTAAGTTATTTATTTTTATGATTTTTATGTTGATTAAAAAAAACTAAAAGAAATAAACAAAAACAAAGTAAACAAAGTACAAATGGGCCAGGCAGCAAAACAAGAAAAAAATATAATTCTGGAGGTCTGGGTCGAAAGAGGTGCAGGTTATCTTTCGACCCAATGAAGAGTCTTGATTGAAGGTGCATGAGGGGCTGCACTCTGAGGGTATTCGATCTGGACATGTCATCCTTCAATCTGGAAGTCCTGAGTCCAGTTCGAAGCTAAGCTGCTGAGCTTCGAAACTCTGAACAGGATCCTGAGAATATATTTCCTGCAAAAACAAAACACATGTTAAAGGTCAAGGGGGGATTTTACCCCCCCTAGTTCGAGTCTCCCCCTTTATTCGCACCTGCTGAATCTGGGTCTGGGTTTGTTTTATCCTGGGATTCGAAGGAGAAACTCAGATTGTGCCCAAGCAATGGCACAATCTCATCTATGCGCTGTAGCTTATATGTAGCACATTAAATCATTCACAAACAGCAGTAATAATATGAATATGCAATCAAAATGAATTTAAAAATGAGTTTGAGATTAGATTTTTTTTACCAAACAGAGGTGCTTCAATCTGTAGTTCTGAGGGTGGAGGTGTTCGCTGGGTGGCAGCTTTGGCTTGTGCAAGGATTGGGTATGGCTTCCTGGAAGTGCTGATGACTTTTGGCAGCGTATCTCCTAGTTCTCTATTTTTCTGTATATTTTCGTGTGTCCTTTTGCAACATTTGTGATTTCTTTATATAGAGGGGGTGGAGGGGACAGGAAGACAAAGGTTTAAATGACTTTGATTATGTGTTTGACAGCCATGAATGAGAATTTGTAACGTTGATTATGTGTTTGAAAGCCATGAATGAGAGTTTGTAACGTTGGCTAAACACATGGGATCTTGTCCATTTTTGAATTTTGAATGATATGTAACTGGCCTTCGAATGCTCCCTTTCGAATGGGCAGATGACCTCCTTCGAATGCTCCCTTTCGAATGGGCTGATGGCCTCCTTCGAATGATTTCCAAAGCTTCTTCGAATGGACCCTTTGAATGCTTCTTCGAATGCTCCTTTTTGGAATTCCAATCGAAGGACACTATTATAATGCCAATCGAAGTGCTTGTCCATAATGCCAATCGAAAGGCTCCTTCAGAACACCAATCGAAGGGTCTTTCAGAATGCCAATCGAAATGCTTGTCCATAATGCCAATCGAAAGGCTCCTTCAGAACACCAATCGAAGGGTCTTTCAGAATGCCAATCGAAATGTTTGTCCACAATGGCAATCGAAATGTTTGTCCACAATGGCAATCGAAAGGCTCCTCCAGAACACCAATCGAAGGGTCTTTCAGAATGCCAATCGAAATGCTTGTCCACAATGCCAATCTAAAGGCTCCTTCAGAACACCAATAGAAGGGTCTTTCAGAATGCCAATCGAAATGCTTGTCCACAATGGCAATCGAAAGGCTCCTTCAGAACACCAATCAAAGGGTCTTTCAGAATTCCAATCGAAATGCTTGTTTATAATGTCAATCGAAAGGCTCCTTCAGAACACCAATCGAAGGGGTCTTTCAGAATGCCAATCGAAATGTACTTAAAGCATCACTCAAAAAATTTCCTTTTCCTCAGGCAAGAGTTTGTGATCAACCATGCAGGGGGAAGACTTTGGGAAACATGAGAGGGAAAATTTTGGGGTACAACACTCCCCAAGCAGAGTTTGTCTACCATCAGCACTAGAAGATTATCCCCAGAGAAGTTTGGAGAATTATCCCCAGTAGAGTCTGGAAAACTGTCCCAGTAGAGTCTAAAAAGTTATCCCCAGTGAAGTCGCCACTGGAAAATCATCCCCAGCGGAGTTCATTTCTTTCACAAACAGAAACTAAAACCCCAACATGATTCATTATTGCCAACAACGGTAACTCATCCCCAGCTGAGTTTATTTCTCCAAATCAACAGATCTTCTAGCAGAATATGTCCTCCCCACAGATTCATTTCCTCGTCAGTCTATTCCCCAGCGGAGTTATCCTCTCCTGCAGAATTATTCTCAAAATCGTCTCCATTCATTATCCCTAGCGGAAATGAAGAATTCAACTCTTTTCTCCAGCAGCAACCAGGGATTTATTTTCCCCAGCTAGAGATTATCATAAAAACATTGCATGTCCATACATCATGACATAAGCATACACATCATACGACACAATCTCATTTATTTTGAGAACATCATTGCTTGATACATATCATGCATTACATACAGCTAACCTTTACCTTTCAGGAAAGATACAATAAAATTCTCACAAAAGTTCAGGTTATGAAGCTCGGGTACGACCGGATAGTACCTTGATTTTTACAGCATATTGTGAAGCCCGGATTTGACCGGATAACAGTATCAGACTACCGCAAATCCTGGATTGCGACTAGATAGTGGTATCTCTTAAAAGCAAGCTATGAATCCCGGATTCGACTCAATAATAGTTTAAATCCTCAGCAAGCCGTGAAACCCGGATTACGACCGAATAACAGCTCAGCAAGTTATTGTGAAGCCTGGATTACGACCAGACAACAATACAAGTTCCTGTGAAGCTTGGATTACAACCAGATAGCAACCAAAGACACCGCGAAGCCTGGATTTCGACCAGATAGTGATATATATTTAACACAAGTTATGAAGCTCAAATTACGACCAGATGGTATCTTGATTTTCTCCGTACACCATGAAGCCTGGATTTAGACCGGATAGTGGTATGAGACGTCGCAAAGCCTGGATTACAATCAGATAGCGGTAAAAGACATTGTAAAGTCTGGATTACGACCAGATAATAGTAAGGGCTACTGTGCATCTTGGATTACGACCAAATAACAGTTCACCTGGCCAGATACTATGAAACTCGGATTACGACCAGATATTAGTAGGCCCAAAGCCAAAGGGAAGCCCGGATTACGACCGGATAGCCATTTGATATCTTCTGAAGACTGGATTATGACCATATAAGAAGTAAAGTATTGTGAAGCCTGGATTACGACCGGACAGCAGTACGGAACATCATGAAGTCTGGATTCGACCAGATAATGGTATAAAGCATCATGAAGCCTGGATTACGACAGGATAACGATAAAAGGACTGAAGCCTGGATTACGACCAAATAGCAGTACAAGACATTGCGAAGCTTGGATTTCGACCAAATAGCAGTTTACCTGGACAGTTACTAAGAAGCCCAGAGTCGACCGGATATTAGTATGCCCTAAATTCAAGTTAAAGCCCAGATGCAACCGGATAACATTTGAATTCCTTCTGAAACCTGGATTACGACCAGATAAGAATTGAGAAGTTGCGAAACCTGGATTACGACCGGATAGCAAGTTTAATCTCATCTCCCCAGTAAGTCACTGTAAAGCCTGGATTACGACCAGGTAGCAGTCGGTCTTATTACTATGAAGCCTGGATCACGATCATATAGTAGTTCATTCTCACCTCTTCAGAATAGAAATGATTCCTCAATAGAATTACAGACGATCGAAGTTCCTAAATTTTAACAGAGATGATTCCTCAGTAGAATAACGGACGACCGTAGTTCCTAAAATTCAACAGAGATGATTCCTCGGTAGAATAACGGACGATCGAAGTTCCTAAAATTCAAACAGAGACAACTCACCAGCAGAATAACGGACGACCGAAGCTCCTAAAATTCTACTTCTCTCAACAAAGATCATCCTTCCCCAGCGGAATCTTCCTCAACAACAGGTGTACAAGCTCTCGCTAAGGAGTCCCTTACGCGATCGACACTCCTTCGGGTGGCATCTTTAAGCCCATCCCCCGTTAATCAATTTCCAAATGGCATCTATAATCCCATTCCCGATATCGCAAGACGGACACCACTTCATGCGAGTGCAAATTTCTGGGCACTCTAGTGTTCAATCATCTTCCACCTTCGGATCACGAAAGGCACGAAAGCCAATCTACATTCTCAGGTTTAAGAAGATTGAACAGGGGCAGCTGTTGTACCCCAAAATTTTCCCTCCCATATTTCTCAAAACATTTCAAGAAAGATCCCCAAGTTTCTCAAGGAAGTCCAAGGGTTAACCAGACACGCTCCCTCCTAAGGCAGTCTACCTCAAATTAGGGTTTCATGTTGCATCAAGATACTTGATCCCAAGGGACCCAAAATTCTCAAAATTGTCCTAATATATTCTCAAGATCATCCATATCAAGTTTCAAGCCTTGTAGAGAAAGTTTGCTCAGTCAATTGCTCAAAGGCCTAAAAATCGACCATGCTAGGGCAAAAGTCAACTGTGGCCTACATACAGTCAAACTTCAAGATTTTTGGTCAAAATTCCCATTTTGAAGTATATTTCAATATTTGATCAAGGGTTTATCATGATTCATCAAGGATTGCTCTCAATTCATCAAGGACCAAAAGTTGCTAAATTAAGGTTTTGCAGGAAAAGACAACTTAACTTTGACCAAGCATAACTTTCTCATACTTTATGAGAAATGACCCATCCAAAGCTCATTTTTAAAAGGATGCCATTATTTACAATCCATATTCAGCTCCCAAGTTCAAAATATGCACTCATAAGAAGTTATGAATTTGGACATTATAGGTCATTTTGAAAAGTCAACAAAAACACCTTTTTTGTAAAAGCTTCATACATGAGCATGGAATATCAAATTTAGATGAGACCAAAAGGGTTGCTTAGAGAACATCTCAAGATTTCTAAAAAGTCCAAGAACACCTCCAAAGAGTCAAAATTGAGGAAGTTATGCATTGGTGAAGTTGACCTTTTTTGCAAAATTGCCAAAAGTCAACTATGCCTAAAACTTCAAATTTTGCCAAATGGGCCCAATCTTTTTCACTTATTTTGAGTTGGCAACATAGTCCGCGAGCTCTAGCCCTTGCCACTTGTCATTATCATGTTTTTATTATTTATTTTGATTTTTATTTGATTTAAATCAATTTTAATCAAAATAAATCATGAGAAAATCTAAAGCATTGAAAACTCAAGATTTTATACTTGTTTCAGGTCTCAAATCCAGTTGGCAAGTATTTGAAATTGTGCAAGGCATTCGGGTGGACAAAAAGATTGATTTTAGGCCAATTTTGGAATGATATTCAAGAGAATCAAATCACAATCAAATTCAATAATGGAAGAAGATTGAGTATATTCTATCAACCCTAATCCATTCCTTGATACATATAGAACAAAGGCAGGCCAAAAACTAGGTGAGAAGGAGGCGCAGCAAGGAGAACCAAACTTGAAAAATCACAGCAAAAGTGCTGGATCGAATTCATTGTTCCTAGCATCCTCAAGGCATTCTAGCTATCTCAATCACTTCCTGAGATCCCCAGCAAGCGAAAACAATCGAAACCAAGCATTTTCAGGCCCTATATCACGTTGTAAGTCAGTCACGATACCTAACTTTTCTTGAAATCGAATTCCATGATTTAGGCATTGATAGCATGAACTAATGTTATATTATTGATCCTTAAGACATATGCAAGTTTTATGTGTTGTTTAATTGCATTTATATGGCCTGTAGTGGATTTCACCATTATTAGGGTTCCTTGCTTCAAATTGGGATTTTCGTTTATAGGAAAAATTAGGCCATGAAAGGGCTATCATTGAACTCAGTAGGTCCAGAAGAAATCATTCATGGATTTAGTTTTGATTTATCTTGCCTATAATTGATTTTGAGAATGTACAGGCTTATAGCGACTGACCAACGTCCGTAGGTAACAGTCTGGGACTTTTTACCAACGGACCAAGGACAGGGATAATGGCGTGGCATCACCTCACTCGTCTGTTTGAAAATATGCATGCATTATCTCTTTGATTCTCTTATTTATTTTATAATATTTGTTGTTTACATTATGTACAAAAAAACACAAGTGGTGCAGTGGTAGTGAGGGCGTGGAAAGAGCTTCAGGACCTGGGTTCGAATCCCAGGTCCCCCAATTTCTCTATGTTATTTTTCTTTTCAGGATCCAACGCGTTTACAAGTTAAGGGACTACCATAGACTCTCAAGATCTAGCCCTTAGATCTCCAAATGGCCAAATCTAATGGCCATCATCTGAAGGTGCACCATGGAGCCTAGTCAACGTAATGCACTAAATTCAAGAAGTCAATAATGGATCAAATCTTTTGGGCCAAAAGCTTGCTATTTGCACCCCCAGAAATCCTTTTCAGGACCATATCTCTTACTCTTTTTTTTAATTGTTTTATTTAATTTATTTATTTATTTTACTAACCAATTAATTAATTTTCTTTTTATCAAGAAATCATAAAAATAAATACTTTTCACACATTAGGTTTAGATTTCATTTTTTTTGTCAAAAAATTAATTAATTTAATTAGATTGTTAATTTAGATAACTTTAATTCTTTTTGTACATAATTAAAATTAATTAGAACAAATAGGTTTTATTTCTAATTTAATTATTTTCTTTTCTTAAAAATAACAAAAAACCAAAAATAGGCTATGTAATTATTTTTATTAATTAATTTAATCACTAATTAATTTGTACATTTATTTTTAAAACCTAATCTTTTTTTCTTAAAAATATTAAAAAACAACAAAAAAACATTTTTGTTTCAATTAGGTTAGAAGGGTCAAAACCCTAATTTCTTCCCGATCTAATTTTCTTCGCGCGCGCTTTATTTTATTTTTTATCCCAATTATTGTAACTGCCTACAAGTTGTAATAGTTAATTAGGTCTTTACTTTTATCGCTTTATTTTCAAAGGGTTTGTTGTTGGCTATGTAAATACCCGAAGCCTTGTAATAGTGTAGTTTAATTTCCGCAAAATATTTTAATTGTTAGATGTATGATATAGGAATGCATGACAAGAATGTATGTTAAACTTTAAAACAGTTAGATAACCCTAAAGTGTGCAAAGATAATAAATCTGAAATTGAATCACTCGCACATGCGCGCTCCTAGGGTACACTCCCACTTGGTTGCCTTCGGTAAACGGTCATTGAGTATAGGGTGCTTTAGTTGTCGTCCTTTTGTCCAAAGATCAAAGTCGCCTAGGAAAGGTTGCCTCGGATATTGTTGCCTCGGATAATTGATCTAAGACATTAGGGTTATTACTAAGACATCCTAACATTGCTTTAGTGACCGTACGTCCCTTTCGAATTGACCCTCCAAATTCCAATGACGGTGCTACCTACTCACTAATAGTGGGATAGCGCTGTCTAAAGGAAACAAGCATAGAACGATTCTTTTTTCGAGTAGGTATTTTAGCTCTTAATTACTTGCTCAATCAAAACAAACTTTTTTTTCACACTTACACTCCTTTTCAAACAAAGTTTTCAAAAAACACTTCATTACACTCTTGAAGACAGAAGCAAGAGTTAAATCGAAGTCCAAACAAAAACTTTTCAAAGCACACAAACACAAAGAAAACAATTTTGAAAATGATGAGCAAGTACCTAAGAGCCCGTAGATAACTACGAATAAAAAGGGTGATAATACCTTCCCTTTCTATAATCTACCCCCCGTACTCAGAAACATCTCGAAAAAGGAATTTTTCAGTGCTTTTTTCCTTTCCTTGTTGGATAAAATAAAAGACGGTGGTGACTCTTGCTTACCGCGACATTTTGAAAACACAAACGCAAAACGCAAACCAGCAAATTCCTTAAAAAAGGGAAATACGTCCCGGTTCTGGCCACCGTATCACATCAGCAAATGAACAAAGCAGCAAGATATCCATAATACAAGCTATCAAGGCATGATGTCATCATTTTCCTAAGCTAAGCAAACCCTTCAGAATTTTTGAAGTAAAGCAAAAAGCAATTTGCCTTTGTATCATAGAAATATGAAGAGGGAAAGAGAAAGATATCACCCAGGCCACTAGCAATCCCAAAATTACCAAGTCAGCTGCTATCATAAAATAGACAGCCCTGCAGTTTCTGCTGCAAACTTTGCATAACTGTCCAAAAACTGTCCAAATCTTGCCCAAGACTTGTATAAAAATGGTAAAAACCAAAAACTGCAACAAAGAACATCAGCACAGTATACCACAAGTTTCAAATGAGTGTTATTCCCCCCCCCCCCCATTTTCTTTTCAATTTTACTGTCAATATAGGACGAGAAAAATCACTAAGAGAGGGGTACTTCCATTAAACCCATTCCATTCTTTTACAACACAAAAAAAATCAATGAAAATACCATCACCAAAAAGTCATACCTCTTTCACAGCAAGACACAAAATAGTCAGCAAGTATACAACACCAAAAAATCACCAAAAACACCATCACCAAATACTATCACAAAAGGCCATATCTCTTTCACAGCAAGATACAAAATAACACGGAAAAATAAGCATAGTGAGAGGAAACCAATAAAAAAAACCACAAAAATATTACAACACAACAGTCAATTGTACAAAACTGCAAACTCTCATCAAACACAAGAAAATCAGCAATCTCGAGCAACAACATTGGGCCAGAAAAATCTACAGATCTTTAGACTCAAGCCAAACAGAATCAACATATACAGAAGCAAAAAAGAAGTATAAAGAAGGAGATTCGGACACCATACCTAGAAGATCAAAGCCTTAGCTTTGATCTCCTTTCCTCCATTTTCTCAAATCGCAGCAAACCCTAGCCTCACAGGTAAATCCGAAAACCTCATTTCTCTTCATCGTTTCCTTTATACCATGCAATAGCTCATAGTTCCAGTAACAAAACCCCTGTATTCACTGTTAAGATTGATGAAAATGGAGAGTTTAATTTGAACTTGAAACAAGTTAGGGTTTTCTAGTTTTGACTACTGATTGAAGGGTTCATAGAGAAGTCGATAGAGGTTTGAATCGATAGAAGTTAGGACATTTGGTTTCATGGTTAGAATCCGGCGACTGTGAAACAGGGTGGCGAGGAAGAAGGCGTCGTTTCTGGGGGCGAGAGGAAGAAGAGAGAAGACTGAGGGATTTTGTTTTCCTCTTTTAGTTTACATATTAACTTAACCTAACCTAGATTTAACTAATAAAACTTAGGTTTAGTCTTTTGTTTTTTTTAATTAATTTATTTTAGTGTCATTTTATTTAGTTATTAAACATTAGTTTAGGTTTAATACATCTTAGGTTTAGTTACCTTAATTAGCTTTGTTTTAGGTTAATTATTTTCTTTAGTTTATACTTAATATTAATTTAGGCTTAATACATTTTAGGTTTAACTTTTTTTTAATTAGCTTGTTTTAGGATAATTTTTATTTAGTTGTATTTAACTTAATTTAGATTTAGTCAATAAATTTTAGAATTAGTTTTATTTAATTAGTTTGTTTTAGGATAATTCTATTTAGAATTTTAAATTAGTTTTTTTTAGATTACTTTAAATGACTTTTTTAATTTAAATTTAATTTTTGTTAATCTTTAATTTCAATTCAAAAAAAGAAGGTTTAAAAATCAATTTATCTTCACATAAACAAAAATACCCAAATTTTTTTATGCTTTGTCAATTAATTTTTTATAGACTGTTATAATTCTAGTTAAATTGTTAAAGTTTGATTTAGTTGTATTGTTTATTATTTGAACTTGGTGATCGCGTTCGACTCATCCCCATTCATTAATTTGTACCCCCATTCTCGAAAACTCTGTAATAGCGTAGAATTTCAATTTCCGCAACTTACTGTTTTCTTTATACTATATAGTAATTAGGCGTGTATGGCAAGATTCAAAATTAATCGCTAGATAACCTAATTTCGATAAAATTAAACTTGAAATGAATACACTTTCTCACACGCGCACCTCTAGGGTAACCTCGCTCGTTGCCTCGGAAATATAGTTATGTCCCTCGAATATGGGACGTTTTAGCAAAGACCCTTCAATAAAAAAAGATCGTAGTCCCTCGATGTTGCCTCCGGTGAAACGATCTAGTCCCTTACGAAAATTGCTAAAGCGTCTCATAAGTTGCTTTCGATGACTGTAAAATTGACCTGCGCATGTCCCTTCACATCCAAATGATGGGGCTTCTTACCAAATCAATGGTAAGATAACAACGTCTAAAGGAGGAAGAAAAGAACAGTTAAGACCTTTCGAGTAGATAGATTCGCTCCTAGTTACTCGCTTGCTCACGACAAAAACATTTTCACACTAATGCTTTCATCTCAAAACATTTTCAAAAGACAAAACATTTTGTATACGTTCTTATAGAGACGAGAACCATTGCAAAAACATATTTTCAAAACCACTTTCAAAAAACACATTCCACAAACACATCTTTGAACTATTTTTCAAAATAAAACTTTGTACGCGTTCTTATAGAAACAAGAACCATTACAAAGACATTTTCAAAAATACTTTCAAATCCCGCATCACAAGCACATTGTCAAAGCAAAAGTAAGTGATCTAGTAAGTAACTAAGAGCCCGTAGATAACTACGGATGAAAATGGTGCTAACACCTTCCCTTTTCATAATCTACCCCCTGAACCCGAGAAATAATCTCAAAAGTTCTTTCCTGTGCTTTTTTACCTTTCCTTTTGGATGAAAGAAAAGTCGGTGGCGACTCTTGCTATCCGCACAAATGCGATTAAAATGCAAACCCTCAAGTCAGTTCTCCCACCGTATCGCCAGAACTGGCGACTTTGCTGGGGAGTTGATTCTAAAAGCGGGGTTACCTTAGGGTTAGATCACTTTTTACTTGTTTCTTTGCATGTTTTATATTTTGTTCTTTGTATTGGGCTTGCTTTGATCCTTCACCCGGATTTGGGACACCTCTTTAGGTAAATAGCCATAGATTGTAGAAATTGTATGGCGTAGACCGATATGGTTGAAACAATGGTTATGTTAGTGTGACGCATTTGTAGGTATTGGTATCCCTCGTGGTGAATTGAGGAGAATACGGGGCCGCTGAGTGGCGTCATGAAGCACTAACTTACTTTAGAACCCTAATTGAACAAACTTGACCATTAGGACGTAGTGAGATAACCAGTTTCAGTGTAGAGCTGAAAATTGGTTGATACTCGATACTACACTCATTGAGGCTGGACTTTTGGGATATCTCGGCCGCAAGAAAAGATTCTTGTGCTCAAAAAATGCCTAAGAGAAAGGTCGGTGATATTGAGATCCTTTAGAACCCGATCACTATTACTAGGACAGGTTGAGCCAACTAAACTCCAAGAGGGTACTTACCTATAAAACCCATGCAAGCCTAAACATAGGGACTTGTTTGTTGTGTGTGTATATATTTACTTGTACATAACATCATAAACATCATAAGCATCATGCGCACTAACCATTTCAAGGATTTAGAAATTTATCTTTGTTTTTATTTTGTAGGTCATGAATTCTATCCGAAGAAACACCATCCGAATCAACTTTGTAAAAGCACACCCTCAACTTCAAGAGTTAGCCTCCAGAGTTCCCGGGGATTCTCCTTTTACCAATAAATACGGTCGACTCCTCAGTTTGGCTACATCCAGTTTCCAAGAAGAGATGATGTGTGTGCTGTTCCAATTCTTTGATCCCGTACATCATTGTTTCACTTTCCCGGACTATCAGTTAGTACCTACACTGGAAGAGTTCTCTCTACTCTTAGGGGTGCCCGTGCTTGATCAGATACCGTTCACCGGTCTAGAAGGGATTCTAAAACCTGAAGTCATCGCCGAAGCTTTGCATCTGAAAAGAGCTGACATCATAGCCAACTGGGAGACAAGAAGCGGGGACAAAGGTTTCCTATCAAAGTTTCTATTGGAGAAGGCTCGTTCATTCTGGGACGACATGGATTTCCAAGCTTTTAAAGATGTCCTGGCTCTTCTCATATATGGTTTGGTTCTGTTCCCCAACTCGGACCAATTCATAGACGTTAACACCATCAAAGTCTTTCTCTCTCGCAATCATGTACTGTGATACGGTGGCAGAACCGACTGTTTTGAAATGCTGGTTTGCATTTTGCGTTTTGTATTCGCAAAATGTCGCGGTAAGCAAGAGTCGCCACCGACTTTTATTTCATCCAACCGAAAAGGAAAAAAAGCACAG
Organism: Vicia faba; assembly: GCA_948472305.1. Classification (NCBI taxonomy): domain Eukaryota; kingdom Viridiplantae; phylum Streptophyta; class Magnoliopsida; order Fabales; family Fabaceae; genus Vicia; species Vicia faba. The sequence continues at coordinate 1,710,071,850 of OX451737.1, read as the reverse complement.
AAAAAAATCCTTTTTCGAGATATTCTGAGTACGGGGGGTAGATTATAGAAAGGGAAGGTGTTAGCACCCTTTCTATCCATGGTTTTCCATGGGCTCTTAAGTACTTGCTCATCTTTTAAAAATTGCTTGTGTGTGTGCTTTGTTTTGAAAAGTTTTGACTTCGTGATAACCTTTGTATCAATCCTCAAAGGTGTGACGAAGTTGTTTTGAAAATTGTTTTGGAAAGTGTAAGTGTGAAAAGCTTTGATCTGAGCAAGTACCTACTAGCATCTACCTACTCAAAAAAGGATTGTTTCTATTCTCATTTCCTTTAGACAGCGCTATCCTACTACTGAGAAATAGGTAGCACCATCGTTGGAGTTGTAATGGTCAATTCGAAAGGGACGTACGATCACTAAAGAAATATTAGGACGTCTTAGTAATAACCCTAGAGTCTTAAGATCATATTCGAGGCAACATTTCCGAGGTAACATTTCCGAGGCGACGTTTCTGAACGGGAATTTGATCTCTGTTAGACAGGAGGGCAACCACTAAGACACCCTATACTTAATGGTCGTTTACCGAAGGCAACCGAAGTGAGAGTATACCCTAGGAGTGCGCATGTGCGAGTGATTTGATTTCAGTTATTATCTTTGCACATTAGGGTTTTCTAGTCGTTTTAAATTATCATGCAGTCTTGTCATACAATCCTATTAACATACATCTAAATAGTTAATATTTGCGAGAATTAAAATGCGAGAAAATAAACCTACGCTATTACAAGGCTTCGGGATATGGATTAATTACATAGCCAAAAAAACCGTAAAAGACGATAAATAAAAGAAAGTCCTAGATTAAACTATTACATACTGTGGACAATTACATCAATATTGCAAAAATGATAATAAAATGTGCGATGAATCGAATGCAAAATAATTAGGGTTTTGACCCTAACTATACCTAATTGTAGTTTATAGGAAAAATCATTTTTTGTCGGTTTTGTTTTATTTGAGAAAATAAAGCTCAATTGAGTAATAATAACAAAACCTAATTACTAATTAATTTTAATTTAAGAAAAATAATTAAATTAACCTATTTTTGTATTTTTCATTTTCTGAGAAAGAAATAAAAAATTAAATCACAAGTTTAACCCTAATTTTTTTCTAATTGGTTTTAATTAAAAAAAAGTTAGAATTTCCCTAAATCAAATCAAACTAAATTATATTAAATTTGATAAAATAAAAACCTAATTCTAATTTTTTGTGAAACTCTTGATTTTATGATTTTTGTGAAAAAGAAATTAATTTTGGTTAAAAATAATTAAGCAAATTAAATTAAATAAAAGAAATAAATTAGAGAAAAGAAAAAAGAATGGGCCTGATAGCATTAGCAAAGAGGGGGGTGTTGCTTGGAAATTCTTGGCCCAATAAGCTCAGGCCTTTTGACTTTGCCCAATCATGTATGCATGCTTGACTCAGGCGCATGGTGGTCCCTTTGTTGTGGACACATTGGATCTGGCCAGGAGCACATCAAATGGCTGATGTTAAGAGTGTATGGAATATGCTTGAGAAGGTGAAGCACTGGATTGCCCTAAAAATGTTGAGAAAATAAAATGCATATGCCTGGGATCGAACCCAGGACGTGTGCATCAAAGGCCAGCATCCTCACCATTTGCGTTACCATGTTAGGTTGTGATAATAATAAAATAAATACAATATAATATAAACAACGTGCCACGCTTCCCAAAACGCGCGGAAATTCAAACGAGCCACTCACACACTACCACGCCATTATCTTCTTCATTGATTCCGTCGTTTTAGGTAAAAGACTTTTACCTACGGACATCAAGCGTAGGTATAAACCCTGTGCATTTCTAAAATCTTGTACACGCATGATAAATGAAAACCAATGGTACCAATCAACTCGTTTCAACCTCATGAGCATCATGGTACCATTATTAATGTCCAATTTTCCCTGTACAAGAAATCCCTAAAAACGAAGATCAAACCCTAGCCATGGCAGTTTCATGTTCAGTCAATAAAAATGCAATTGAATATAGTCATTAGCTTGCAAACATCTCAAGGATTATAAATATGCCAATCAATCATGCTAAATATGTCAGAATCAATATATTCGAATTCAAGAAAATAGGCAAACCGTGTGACTACTACGATACGTTTCAGGGCGTGTGGAGGCTTGCTAACAATTGAAACATGATCCTAGGGCGTCTAGAAATTGATTCGTATGGTTAGAATGGCCTGAGATGGTCTGTAACTTGGAATTTGGTCTGCACTTTGTCTTTGAAATTTTGCAATTCTTTCTCTGCCTTTGCACGCCTCTAGCCTCCTTCTTTTGGTCTGCCTTTGTTCCTTATGTATACTAGAGTGCATTAGGGTTACAGTTTGTATCAAATCTTTTCCAATTATAAAGATTGATCCATGATTCAATCTTTGCACCAAATCTTTCCAAAACAAGAAAATTCAATCTTTTTATGTCCATATGAAGCCTTGCATGATTTGATCTTGTCTCCAGCTGTATAATGAACCTAATCATGTACAAAATCTCAAGGTTTTATTGATTTTTGATATTTCCATTATTTTATAATGATTTTATTTGATTTAAATGAAATAAAATCAAAACAAATAAAAAAATAAAAGAATTACAAGTGGAAGGGCTCATGGGTCATGGGTCACATTACAAACTCAGTGCAAGCATAAAAAGTTGGGCCCATTTAGCAAAAAATGCAATTTTGGACACATTTGACTTTTGGCAATTTTTCAAAAAGGGTCAACTTGGCCAATGCATAACTCTCTCAATTTTGACCCTAGAGATATGTTCTTGGACTTTTTAGAAATTTTAGGATGTCCTCTAAGAAACCCTTTTTGTCTCATCTCAATTGAGTCTTCCATGTTCATGTATGAAGCTTTGTCCTAAAAGCTGTTTTGGTTGACTTTTCAAAATGACCTATAATGTCCAAATTCATATCTTCTTGTGAGTGCATATTTTGAACTTGGGAGCTGAATATGAATTGTATGGAATTACATCCTCTTAAAAATGAACTTTGGATGGTTCATTTTTGATAAAGTATGAGAAAGTTATGCTTGGTCAAAGTTGAGTTGACTTTTCCTATAAAACCCTAATTTGGCAACTTTTGGGTTTTGATGAATTGTGAGCAATCCTTGAGGAATCATGATCAACCCTTGATCAAATGATGAATAGTACTTCAAAATGAGAATGTTGACCCAAAATCTTGAAGTTTGACTGTATGTGGGCCACAATTGACTTTTGCCCTAGCATAGTCGATTTTCAGGCCTTTGAGCAATTGACTGAGCAAATTTTCTCTGCAAGGCTTGAAACATGACATGGATGGTCTTGAGAACATATTAGGACAAAGGTGAGCACTTGGGATCCTTTAGACTCAAGCATCTTGATGTAAAATGAAACCCTAATTTGGGGTAGACTGTCTTAGGAGGGGGTTTGTCTGGTCAACTCTTGGACTTCCTTGAGCAATTTGAAGACCTTACTTGACATGTATTGAGAAATATGGGAGGGAAAATTTTGGGGTACAACATCTGCCCTTGTTCAATCTTCTTAAACCTGAGGATGTAGATTGGCTTGTCTGCCTTTCGTGATCTGAAGGTGGAAGATGATTGAACACTAGAGTGCCCAAAAATTTGCACTCGCATGAAGTGGTACTTGTCTTGTGATATTAGGAATGGGCTTATAGATGCCATTTGGAAGTCAATGACGAAAGATGGGCTTAAAGATACCATCCGAAGAAGTGTTGATCGCATAAGAGATTCCTTTGCGAGAACCCGTATACCTGTTGTTGAGGAGGATTTCGTTGGGGGCACGCTGGTCTCTGTCTTGGGAGAAATAGAATTTTAGGAGCTTCAGTTGTCTATTACTCTACTGGGGAACCATCTCTTAGTTGAGGAGGTGACAATGAACTGCTATCTGGTCGTGCCCCAGGCCTTGCAGTGATTTGCTGAGGAAAATAAGACTGACTCCTATCTGGTCGTGCTCCAGGTTTTACAGTGACTTACTGGGGAGATGAGATTAAACTTGCTATCTGGTCATCCTCCAGGCTTGGCAATTTCTCAATTATTATTTGGTCGTGCTCCAGGCTTCAGAAAGAATTATGTGGTTATCTGGTTGCATCCAGGTTTCAACTTGAATTTAAGGCATACTAATATCCGGTCGATTTCCGGGCTTCATAGTAATTGGCCGAGTAAACTGCTATTTGGTCGAATTCCAAGCTTCGCAGTACCTTATACTGTTATTTGGTTGTGTCCCAGATTTTAGTGTCCTTTACCGCTATCTGGTCGTGCTCCAGTCTTCACAGCGTCTTATACCATTATCTGGTCGTGCGCCAGGCTTCACGGTGTCTTATACCACTGTCTGGTTGATTCCAGGCTTCATGGTATCTTGTACTGCTATTTGGTCTATTTTCAGGCTTCACAGTAACTTGTTGGGGGGTTAAGCTGTTTTCTGGTCGATTTCCAGGCTTCATAGCTTGTATTTAAGATATACCAATATATGGTAGATTCCAGGCTTCGTAGTATTTTGGAGAAATCAAGATTCTTCTGACAAAGACCTGTGGGTCCATTTTTTCTAGGACAGTCTTTCGGGAACACAGCTGGATTAGTTTTACCAATTGGAGAGGTCTGATGTGCATAATTGGGAAGATTTGGTAGCTGCCTTCTATAAACAGTATCAATACAACGCCGACTTAGCGCCAACCCATACTCAGCTACAGAGTATGGCCATGGCTACTAACGAGGGTTTCAAAGACTACGCCCAAAAATGGAGGGATTTGGCCGGAAGGGTGTAACCACCTTTATCTGAAAGAGAGCTTGTGGACATGTTCTTGGGGACTCTGTCAGGTCCTTTCTTTAATCACCTGATTGGAAGCTCCTCTGCAGGTTTCACTGAGTTAATTCTAATTGGCGAGAGGGTGGAAGCCGGTATTAGAAGCGGAAAAATTCAGAAAGATGCATCTACCTCTGTTGCTGCAAAAAAGCCCTTCACTGGAAAGAAGGAGGTGTCAGCTGTCTATGCCCAGAGAAATTAGGGAAGAGTTGAAAGACGACCAACAGTGGGGGCCGTCATGATTCAAAAGTCTGCGTCAAACCAACCGAGAAATAACCCGCCGAGAAATGATCAGCCGAGGAATAACCAGAAAAGGGTGGAAAGGCCTGTAAGGAAATTCACCAAGATAAACATGACTCCTACTCAAGTCTTACCCCATCTCTTGAAGTTGAACCTGGCCATGCTAAAGGAGGCCCCTAAAAATCCTAACACTACTTCTCCACATTACCATCCCAACGCCAGATGCGCGTACCACTCAGAAAGTCCAGGGCACGATACCAACAACTGTTGGGCCCTGAAGAACAAGATTCAGGATTTGATTGACGCCAATGAAGTAGAATTTTAAGCTCCTGAAAAGCCGAATGTGATCTTCGCTCCAATGTCGAGGCATGGGCACAATGCCAATGTTGTGGAAGAAGATCTGTTTGTTTCTGCTGTGGATGAACTATCAACTCCTCTCCTAACCATCAAATTGAATTTGTTGAAGGCTGAGGTGTTCCCAGGATGTGACCAAGATTGCCATGCTTGCCTGTCCTCCCCATTTGACTGTCCTCTTTTGAAGAAAGGAATCCAACAATTGATTGATAACAAGGATATTTTGTTTGAGAAAGCTCCCGTCTCATCCATTCCAGTTCCAGAAGTTTCAATAATAACCATATACGCCAATTCTTCCAGGGTTCCTAAAAAACCCGTTAGGATTACATCCGCTCCTATGACTACTCCTATGAAGATAACAATGCCAGGGCCAACCCCTTACAAAACTAATAAAATGGTACCATGGAACTATGGTGGAGAAATCTACTATCATGGTGTCAAACAGATTGAACAGATTGCAGAAGAAGAAAGCTCTGAGGAAGATAACCCTGACATCAGTAACATTACTGGAATAAGCAAAATTACTCGTAGTGGGAGGATCTTTTCTCCAGAGATTGCTCCTCCAACAGCAGTCTTTGGACTCGCAGCCATCCCGAAGATTACCCATGTGATTGTACCTACAAGTGTACCCGCCAACAATGACAATACAATTCCCATCCCTGTTTCCGATGCTGAAAAAAAAGGAAAGAATGTGCAAGAGGAGCATGTCTTGACGAAGGCTCAGTCATTAGTCATTCCTGATACATCCCAGAAAGAGATGGAAGAGATTCTGAGGATTATTAAGAAAAGTGATTACAATGTTGTTGAACAACTGGGGCAGACCCCCTCCAAAATATCTATGTTAGCCCTGTTGATGTGCTCTGAGGCACATGCTAAAGCTTTGGTCAAGTTTTTGAAGACGGCCCACGTGCCACAAGAAACCTCCGCTGATCAATTTCAAGAATGTGTAGCTAGCTTAACAGCTGACAATGGCCTGGGATTCTCCGATGCAGACTTGACCTCCAAAGGGAGAAAACATAATGACGCGCTACATGTCTCGGTGGAGTGTAGGGGAACCACCATAGCTCATGTTTTGGTTGATACTGGGTCGTCTCTAAATGTCTTGCTGAAGAAAGAATTGGATAGGTTGGATTGTGAAGGCTTAACCCTGAAACCCAGCAACATCATTGTCAGAGCCTTCGATGGTTCCAAGAGGATGGTCCATGGAGAGGTGGACATCTCGATCAAGGTGGGTACCCAGACGTTCAATTCAATATTCTACGTGATGGACATTTGTACTTCCTACTCTTTCCTGTTGGGAAGACCTTGGATTCACCATGCTGGAGTTGTCACTTCCACTCTACATCAAAAGCTCAAGTACCCTGTCCAGGGGAAAATCATAATTGTTCATGGAGAAGAGGAATACATGATCAGTCATCTAAATTCATTCCGTTATGTGGAATTAGATGGTGAATTCATAGAGACCCCTTTCCAACACTTCGAAGAAGTTTCTGAAGAGATAGCGGCGACCAAGACAGTTTCCTCAACTCCTGTAATCACAAGACCTCCGCCTCGGATGTCTTCTTTAAAAGATGCTAGAGCAGTTGTGAAAGAAGGCGGGTCCATAATCTGGGGGCAGCTTCCCGACTTTCCTTTCAAAGCAGACAAATTCGGCTTGGGATTTACTTAGACTGGTCAGAAGGCCGTGCGCCACTCCCGTGCCGGAGGGCCACCTGTGAAGATCAGCCACTGAGGGATTAATGCACTAGAGGACAGTGAAGAAAAGGCTAACTTGGAAGACTGGATTTTCCCTACTGTTGACGGAGGACTGTGCAACTGGGAAGCAAAAGACTTTGTTCTGATTACTTTCATAAATCAGTAATTTATCTTTTCCATTTATGTTGGATCTGTAATAATTCACAAACAATTCGTACTTTTTCAACCTTGTGTCTTACCCGAGGCACATAGGTCCATTTGTAAGGGTTCTTATTTTCATTTCATATGTCATTTTAATGAATCATGGACGCTTTTCATATATAAAACTTTTGTGCTCATTGTCTTTCTTTTACATTTTGTTGTTTTAAGATGGCTATGCCCTTACACACACCCACACTCACAAATGCAGGTACCCTTCCATTCCGGAACCCATGGGTAACGAAACTGCTATAGCCTTCAGTGACTCTGAAGATCTGATCAACCAAGCCGAATACGAAGGTGAGGAAGATTGTGAGGTGCCATGGGAATTGGCCAGACTATTACAGCAAGAAGAAAGAGCAATTCATCCTCATGAAGAGCAGTTGGATACAATCAACTTGGGAATTGAGGAAGACAAAAAGGAAATCAAGATAGGTGCCAACCTAGAGCTGAGTGTCAAGGAGCGCTTAATTCATCTACTGCATGATTATGTTGAAATCTTCGCCTGGTCATACGAAGACATGCCGGGACTTGATACAGACATTGTGGTACACCGTCTCCCCACAAGAGAAGGTTGTCCACCAGTGTAACAAAAGGTCTGCCGCATGAGACCTGACATGTTTGAAAAGATCAAAGTAGAAGTTATGAAGCAGTTCAATGCTGGATTTCTGGCTGTTACTTCCTATCCACAATAGGTTGCTAACATTGTGCCCGTGCCTAAGAAGGACGGCAAAGTCAGAATGTGCGTGGATTACAGAGACTTAAACAGGGCCAGCCCTAAATATGACTTTCCACTTCCGCACATTGACATCATGGTCGACAACACAGCTCAACACAAAGTATTTTCTTTCATGGACGAATTCTCAGGCTATAACCAGATCAAAATGGCCCCTGAGGACATAGAGAAAACTACTTTTGTTACACAGTGGGGTACGTTCTGCTACAAAGTGATGCCATTCGGACTGAAGAATGTCAGGGCAACTTATCAACGCACCATGGTAGCTTTGTTTCATGATATGATACATCATGAGATAGAGGTCTACGTAGATGACATGATAGCCCGATCACAAACTGAAGAAGAACACCTCGATCACTTGCAAAAGTTGTTTGTCGGGTTAAAGGAGTACAAGCTCAGACTGAATCCAAACAAGTGTACTTTCGGAGTCCGGTCCAGTAAGCTCTTAGGTTTCATTGTCAGCAACAAAGGCATCGAGGTTGATCCTGCCAAAGTCAAAGCTATACAAGAAATTCCTGCCCCTCGCACTGAGAAGGAGGTCAGAGGTTTCTTGGGACGCCTAAACTACATTGCAAGGTTCATTTCTCACCTAACATCTACCTGTGAACCAATCTTCAAGCTGTTGAAGAAAGATCAGGTATTTAAATGGAATGATGACTGTCAAATTGCTTTCGATAAAATCAAGGAGTATTTGCTAGAACCTCTTATCCTGTTGCCACTCGTCGAAGAAAGACCGCTAATCATGTATCTGACCGTCTTAGAGAATTCAATGGGGTGCGTACTGGGCCAACATGACGAGTCTGGCCGAAAAGAGCATGCCATTTATTACCTTAGCAAAAAGTTTACCGACTGTGAGACCCGATACTCACTGCTCAAGAAAACTTTCTGCGCTTTGGTATGGGCTGCTCTCCGGCTAAGGCAGTACATGTTGACTCATACCACTTTGCTGATATTTAAGATGGATCTGATCAAGTACATCTTTGAGAAGCCTGCTTTGTCCAGAAGGATTGCTAGATGGCAGATGATCCTAACGGAATACGACATACAGTACACGACCCAAAAATCTATAAAGGGAGTGTGTTAGCCGATCATCTAGCTCATCAAGCTGTCAAAGATTACCAATCCATGAGGTTTGACTTCCCTGACGAGGACATCATCACATTAGACAACGTTAAAGATTTCAGACCATATGATGGACCTGAACAAGGATCCCGATGGACCCTGTACTTTGATGGGGACTCCAATGCACTTGGCAACGGTATCGGCGCGGTACTCATCTCCCTAGAAGGTTGCCATACACCTTTCACCTCCAGACTCTGCTTCAACTGTACGAACAACATGGCAGAGTATGAGGCTTGCATCTTTGGACTAAAGGCCGCCATTGACTTGGGAATTAAATCCTTAGATGTGTTTGGGGACTCAGCTTTGGTCATCAGTCAGATCAAAGGAGAGTGGGATACTAAGCATCCAAACCTCATCCCTTACAAAGAACATGTCTTGACATTGTTACCATATTTCGAGCAGATTACCTTCGAGCACTTCCCGCGAGAAGAGAATCAGCTGGCAGATGCTCTAGCTACAATGTCATCCATGTTTAAACTTAACTGGGATAATGAGGCTCCCCAAATCACCATTGAACGGATGGACGAACCTGCACATTGTCACGAGATTAATACCGATGAAGTAGTGGACCAGCCGTGGTTTCATGAAGTCAAAAGGTATCTTGAGGCACAAGAATATCCTAAAGGAGCTTCGGTCAATGACAAAAAGTTCTTAAGGAGGTTCTCGGTAAAGTTCTTCTTGAGCAATGGCATCCTGTACAAGCGCAATCATGATTCAGTTATGCTCCGTTGTGTGGACAAAGCTGAAGCTGAAAGGATTATGGTTGATTTGCATGAAGGTACCTTCGGCACGCACTCTAGAGGGCATACGATGGCTAAGAAGATTCTACGGGCAGGCTATTATTGGTCTACCATGGAAGCTGACTGCTATCAACATTCCCGTACATGCCATAAATGTCAAATCTATGCAGACAAGGTACACATGCCTCTAGTTCCTCTAAATGTCCTAACAGCTCCTTGGCCCTTCGCAATGTGGGGGATTGACATGATTGGAGAGATCAAGCCTACAGCATCCAATGGACACCGTTTCATCCTGGTGGCCATTGACTACTTCACCAAGTGGGTCAAAGCAGCTTCCTTCGCATCCGTTACTAAGAATGTGGTTGCCCGCTTCATCAAGCAGAACCTTATTTGCCAATATGGTATCCCCGAAAGGATTATCACTGATAATGGTACAAACCTTAACAATACTATGATCACCGCTTTGTGCGAGTAGTTCAAGATTCAACATCACAACTTCATCTCCCTACCAGACAAAGATGAATGGTGCAGTTGAAGCTGCTAACAAAAATATCAAGAAGATCATATAGAAGATGACAGTCACCTACAAGGACTGGCATGAAATGTTACCATTTACTCTTCGCGAGTATCGTACCACGGCACACACATCAACTGGGGCAACACCTTATTCCTTGGTATATGGCATGGAGGCCGTTTTACCTATCGAGGTTCAGATTCCCTCTTTGAGAATCACGAAAGATGCTGGTTTGAGTGAAGACGATTGGATTCAGACCCGGCTTGATCAACTTAACTTGATTGATGAAAGGCGACTTACTGCTGTTTTCCACGGTCAGATGTATCAAAAACGGATGATCAAGGCTTTCAACAAGAAAGTCAGACGCCAGGCATATCAAGTCAGAGATCTGGTAATCAAGCGGATCATCTTGCCGCAAAGTGATCCCAGGGGAAAATGGACTCCTACCTACGAAGGACCATTTGTGATTAAGAACGTCTTTTCTGGTGGGGCAATGATCTTAACCACCATGGACGGTGATGACCTGCCGCACCCTGCGAACGCAGACATAGTCAAAAGATACTATGCATAAATGACCCGCTAGGTTGATACACCTAGGAAAAAAAGGGCATCCCAGTGAATCGAATACTCGAAAGGGCGATTCAGGCAAAAATTAGGGATAAAACAAAACAAATTGTACACCCGGCAAGTTGAAAAGCCGAAAGGGTGACTTGGGCAAAAAAGGGTTTCCCGGTGGACTGAAAACCCGAAAGGGCGGTCCAGGAAAAAGTTAGGGAATTAAAGCGCATGACTATGTCTCATCGGATCACTTTAAGGATAATCTCTTCACAAACTCTGAGCTTCTGATCAATTCAATCATCTTCGGACGAAGCAGCGGATGGACAAGATATTCAGAGATACGAAGGCTATAGCAGAATGGGAACCCCATGGGATTTTTTCACACATAGCTATCTTTCTTTGTATAAAATTTTCTTACTTTTATGACACCATCCTCTTACTAGGATGTCTGTCTCCTTTGAACAAAACACTTACTCAAAGTTAATACAAAGATATCTCTTTCAAAGTACAGAAAACTATTTGTCTTTTTCTTTTACACTTGTGTTTTTTGCAAAAGCGTCCAATGATTCGTTGATGAACATATGTATTTGAACATAATTACGGTTTACAAATAAACAGGATGGAAAAGAACAATTACTGACAGACTGAAAGGATAGGAAAACATCTTTAGACTATTCCAAGAGAAATCCCCTGCAGTACATCATCTAGATTCCCAGCAGAGCTAAAACCTTGAAATACATATCCCCAGTGGAGTTATAATTTCAAATCCTTAATTCCCATCAGAGTTTAAACTTCAAACTCCTAATCCCCGGTGGAGCCAAAACTTTGAGTTACAGATCCCCAACAGAGCTGAAAATCTCATCCCCAGTCGAGTCAAGACTTCTAATCCCCACCGGAAACCATCCAATTTCCCAGCAAGTTATCTTAAAGCCTGGAAATCAACCAGATAACAATTAACTCTTGTCTCTCCCCAACCTAGGATAACTTCTAAATAGAGTGGAAGACGACCGAAAACTCTTGAACTTACTCTCCAGCAGTAAGATTTCTTCCACCATAGAGTTTTTACTCCCCAACAGAATGAAGATTCTCATTCTCGATTCCCCAGTGAAGTTACCAGAGTCTTCATCACTCCCTAACATGAAGTCGCCAAAGTTTTCATGGCTCCTCAACAAAATGAAGATTCTCATTCTTAGTTCCCCGCAACAATCATCAGAGTTTTCCCTATTCCCCAGCCGAGTAAGGATTTCCTTTGTATAACCCCCAATAGAAGTCATCAAAGTTCTCTGGACTCCCCAAGCAGATTTCTCAAGCAGTTTGGCATTACTCGCAACAGAATTTTGTCAATAATCCAACTTCAAGACATGAAGGATCCTCACATCCCCACAGAAGTTGTTAAAGATTTCTTAATCTCCAGCAGTCACCCAGGATTTTCTTATCCTCAGCAGTCAAGGATTTATTTTCCCCGGCAGCAGTCAAGGATTTATAATCCCCAACCGTCAAGGATTTATTTTCCTCAGCAATATAGCAAATCGGCTTACATGCATATATATTTCATCCATATATCATAAACATTGATAAAACACATATATTGCATCATACATTTCATGCAACATAACTTTGTGTTTCAGCTAACATCTACCCTTTTCAGGATAAGATTAACAAGCTACCATTGACAGTATACAATCATGATACAGTATAGATACACTCCAGATGCAGAAGTCATTTTGTTGCTCATTCAGATTCAGATTTCAGATACAGTTCAGATACGCTCCAGATACAGATGTTATCCTGATACTTATTCAGATTTCAACTATCAGATACAGATTAGATACGCTCCAGACACGGAAGTCATTCTATTTCTCATTCAGATTCAACTATCAATTTCAAGTTCAGATACACTCCAAACACGGAATTCATTCTATCACTTATTCAGATTACAGTTCAGATACACTCCAGACACGAAAGTCATTCTGTCACTTATTCAGATTACAGTTCAGATACACTCCAGACACGAAAGTCATTCTGTCACTTATTCTGATTTTCCCAGCTCAGAGACGCTCCAGACACGGATGCTATTTTATTTCTTATTTAGATTCAACATTCAGATACAACTTGGATACGTTCCAGATACGGATGTTACTCCTTTGCTCATTCAGATCCAGTCCCCAGATATAGTACAAATACGTTCCATACACGGATACCATTCTGATACTTATTCTCCTGACTTACAACATACAATAAACATTCTTGGATGGCATCTATAATCCCATCTCCAAGATTCTATCACATCTCCAAATGGCATCTTTAAGCCCATTTCCTCAACTACATTTTGACGAGTGCAAATTTACGGGCACTCTAGTGTCCAATCATCTTTTACCTTCGAGTCACGAACGGCAAAATTCTCCAATCTAACTCTTCAGGTTCAAGAAGATTGAACAGGGGAAGTTGTTGTACCCCAAAATTTTCCCTCTTATATTATCAAGATTTTTCCTCATAAGACCTCTTGGACTCCAGACATGATTAGGGTTTGCTCAGCTCAAGACCTCACCTTGCACTAATGACCTGAAATTAGGGTTTGAGTTTGCACAAGGATTTTTGGACCATCAATGATTAATGTGACTTTCATACACCATATTGGACCCCTAAGATTGCTCATACCAAGTTTCAAGCCTTGAATCACATTTTTGCCCAGTCAATTGGACAATTCACCTAAAAATCAACTATATTGGGGGAAAAGTCAACCATGGCCAATTTACAGTCAAACTTCATAATTTTTTATCCACATCAACATTCTAGGCTCCTATGTACCATTTGATCAAGTTTGGACCACAACTCCTCAAGAAATTTGATCAGGCCATCAAAAGGGCAAAATGGTCAAAATTAGGGTTTTGACTGAGAAAGGGCAATTTCTGATTTTTGACCTAGCCAATGGCCAATTGGGTTCAAGCATGACTTCAAGGACTCAATGGCATCATCTTGATGTAATCACATAGTTCAAAAGATCTCAAATGCATTGGATTGACAGATGAATTTTCCAGTCAACTGATCAAAAATCAACTGTACACTAAAAAGTCAAACTTTGAATTTTTGGTCAAAATCAAGTGCCAAGGGTCATAATTCATCAATATATGTCAAAATGTGAAACTTTTTGACCAAGAAACCTAATTTTGCAAATTAGGGTTTTAGTTTGAAATTTTTCATAACTTAGAATATTTCTAAGTTATGAAAATTTCTTATTTTTTCCCAACTTTCCACAACTTTTTCACTATGATGCAATTGGATTCAAACAAAACTTCCAACATGAAAGTTGTAGTCCTCCATGAAATATACAACTTTTATTCACAAAGTTTTCCCAAAATATGCTTGGATCTCAAGTTATGATTTTGTGAATAGGGGTCCATAAAACTTTTAACTTAGTGAAATTTTGCCCTAGTTTAGGTAGATTTTTGACCTAACTTCATGGCAACTTTTCACCTATTTCCAAGAGGAATCTCAAAATTCATTTCAAATATGGATTGTAGAGCATGTTACAAGCTTTCCAAAATGTCCAATAACTCTACAAGATCATTTATGGTTAGGGAGAATCGAAGAAATGAAAATGGCAATTTATCACTTTTGTGCAAGGCATTTTCACATTGTTACAAGTTGAAAATCAGTTTCAAACATGCTTGTACTTGGTTTTACAGGTCCTAATCCTTTCTACACTCCATAATTAATTGCAAACACATTGGATAATGGTCTTTTTCTGATCTTTGAAGCATTGCACAATGAATTATTCCATTTATGGCATAAAGTTCACATTGCTACTTTGATAAAGCTTGCTTTTTCCAACTTTGCAAATCTTGAGACATGGACCTAATCTTTTTCTGAAAACAATATCCACAAATATCAGGCAACTTGTACCAACTATGTGCAACTAGCAAGCAAGCCTGTACAGGCTTTGGCATTGTCACTTCCAACTTTTCTTTAAAAGCAAGAAACTTGCAAAAGTCAAGGGATCTCATCCATCTGATAAAGGCAAGCCTTGTCTTCATTTCAAACAACCTCAGAACATTGTAACAAGCCTAAGACACGAATTCATAACTTCTCAAACACCCTAAAACACAAAAATCCCATTTTTCTGCCCAAACAGGGCATCTTCTGCAGAACCATTTCCAAAACAATATTGGCTCGTGCGTTTTGCTTTGAAACACTTCAAACACATTCCATACATCACACCTAAGCTGTCCAGGCCTTTGTCTTGCAACTGCGAGCTCAGTTTAACACTTCACCATTTTCATTTTGAAGATTTACAGGTTGACTCGTGCAGCAAGATTCAGGCAACTTCAAGGCAAGCTGAGCATTGGGATAGCTTGAGGGAACTTCAAGGAAGCTCACAAGAACTTTAGGCCTCACTCAGAGTTCTCACATTGCCATATCCAAACTCAACTGAACAAGGTATTTGTCAAGTTTCTATCTCTCTATTTAGGCATCCTTAAGCTTAGGTTTGTGAAGCAAAAATGTAGTCCTTAACATGCTTGAGTTGTACATATGCATAGTTTTTATTTATATTAACTGAGTAGTGAGAATTTGAAGCTTGAAGTTCATGAAAATTTTAGGTCAGAAATTAGGGGTGATAAAATTCTCCTTGATCTTTGAGTTAACATGCTACAAGTTTCATGTTGCAAGATTTTGTTTTTATGCACGTATGCAAGAGTTACAGGTTGAAGCACAGGGCGCGTGCGTTGGTTGTCTGGAGGTCAGGGACGAAGTTGTCCTGGGCCAGGGCCTTGGGCCTGCTTCTATTCACACCACCCATTTTGCTTCTGCACCCCCTTTTGCATTTTCTTTTATTTTTTATATTTTTTTGCATATATTATATTTTGACTTGCATTTATTTATTTTCTGAATATTATAAAATCATAAAAATATTTTATTACTTTTTTGCATTTTTATTTTATTGTTTTTATTATTTTTTGGCATAAAAATAGTTTATTAGATTTATAAAACTTATTTTCTTAAATAAACTTATAAATAATAATAAAAATACTTAAATATTTTATTTTATTTTATTATACACATAAAATATTATTTTCTCACATATTTTAATTTTTAATATTTGTACATAATATTATTATTATTTTCTTAAACAAAAATGGACAAGAATATTAGAAAACATATATTTTTCTTTTAATCAAAATTAGGGTTTCCCCTTTCAAAAATAATAACATTATTTTTTCTTATTTTAGGACTTAGATAATATTATTTTCTCATGCATAAAACAATTACAAAAACATTTTTTGCATATTTACATTTTATTGCATATTTAAATATTTGTTTATTTATTTATTATACAATAAATTCAATTGGGTTGTAATAGTGAATTATGGTTTTTATTTTGTGCAATATTCCCCATTCAAACTTGTATCCCCCTTCCCATAATATTGTTGTAATAGTTTAGATTTACTTTACGCAATTTATCGCATTATATGCATGTTTAGTAAAAGCTAGGGTTTGTATGCTAAGACAAAAATCTAACAAATAGTATGACCTAATACAAGACAAAAAAATGCATGAAAAAATGACAACACCTTGCACACAAGCACCTCTAGGGTTTCACCCACTTGGTTGCCTTAAAACATGACCATGGTATGCATGCTAGGTATCTTGGCAAAACAAAACAGAAAAACAAAAAGATCATAGTCCCTCGATGACGCTATCTTGGTTGCATAACCAAAGATGATCTTAGTCCCTCAAAACTTGCTAAAGATACTTGGCAATATTGTTATCATGGTCATACGATGACCCACGCCCGTCCTGTTTAACATCCAAAGATAGGGTTATCTACCAAAACAATGGTAGGTTAACAATATCAAAGGAATAAAAATGTATAGGAAAGACTTTTGAGTAGGTAGATGCTTCTAGTTACTTGATCAAACTTGCAAACAATCCTTGCTATTTTCAAACACATACATTTTAAAACAATTTCCAAACAATTTTCAAAACATTGAAACATTTTTCAAAAGACAAACATCTTTGTATACATTCTTACAAACAAGAATCATTACAAAGATTGCCTAAACAAAGACCTCTTTTCAAAATACTTTCAAAACCATACAAAGCACCATTTCAAACAATTGTCAAAGCAAAGCAAGTGATCTAAAACAAGTAACTAAGAGCCCATGGAAAACCATGGATGAAAAGGGTGCTAGCACCTTCCCTTTTCATAATCTACCCCCCGAACTCAAAAACAATCTCAAAGGTCTTTCCTGTGCTTTTTTACCTTTCCTTTTGGATAAAATAAAAGTCGGTGGAGACTCTTGCTAAACCGCAACATTTGCAAACACAAACATAAAACCTCAAGTCAGTTCTCCCACCGCGTCACATATCCTAATGTTAAACAAAGAATAATAGAAATTATTTCATTAGAACAGTCGTGAAATATTGGAGGCAGATGATGAGAGGAAAAAAGCTAGGGCATGGAGAGGCAAAGAGGAATTGTAGAACGCGAAGAGGATTCAGAAGCTAGCAACAATTTCTAAGGTAAGCGGGTAAACTTTCATTATAATCAATATGGGGTTTAGAGGTATGTAGGGATTCATTGTGGTTTTGATGATTTGGTAGTATGTTGTGTTTTTGATGAATTTGTGTTGAAATTGAGGATAATACCTTGTTAATTTTCCATGTATTAATGTATAGAATACCTATAATGTTGTGTAGTTATTGTATGGTAATTATATGTTGAAAATTATGGGAATTTGGACTGCTTTGTGATGAAGGTTTGTGGCTGAACAGATGTAGAATCACAACAGGAAGTTGCAGACTAGTGTGTGTCGTCGGGCAAGGGGAAGTGTCACCGGGAGAAGCAGGCGTCGCTTGGTCTCTGGCGGGAAAACCAAGGAGCGAATGAAGGGTGGAGAAAGGGTTGGTTACTGGAGTGCATCGCTCGCAGTGTCGTTGGGCGATGCAAGGGGCGAAGGGGTGTTACCGGGAGAGATAAGAGCTTTGGCGAGGGATGGAGGCCAGAATGGGATAGTGATATGTCGCTCCTACATCGCTGGATGAGACCCAGGCGAGCAGGATGCTTCGTCGGGCGATGCCTTAGACGATGGACATCAGTAGGAACTTAAATATGTCATAACTTGAGTTTTAGAACTCTGTTTAAGGTGTCATTCGAAGCGTTGGATAACTAACGCGATGAACTACAATTAGGTGGAATTAAATGAGTAAAAAGATGGATGTTATAAGTACCAAGGCTAAGATAAAATTAGACTTTTAGAAATTGTTGATACCATAATGTGTTGTTATTTCTTATGATGAATTATTGAATGCTATGATAATATGTTGTGACTATGATGTATAAAATGAGGTTGATGTTAGCATTTGATGTGTTCACATGCCATATGGATGTTATTAACAATTTTTGGTTAATGGTGATGCACTTGACTAGCTATGGTCGCGAATATTATATTGATTGTGCATCATGCATTCATAGCATTGATAGGAAAAAAGTCCAGTGTTGCTTAGGATGTAAGTCCAGTGTTGTTTAGGACGCTGGTCTAGTGTTGGCCTCAATCCCATTGTGTGGATTGAGTGTGTTGATGTTGTGTTCCATTTCCAAGATGGAATCGATCCTATGGTGGGGGTCTTTGGAGGGTGATGGCCCAGCGCCCATCGAAAGAATTGGTACCACATGCATGAGTCTATGTTATTGTACTACATCTTATGTGGAGTTGCATAGTTGTTGACTAAATGATGTTGTATTGAATTGTTGTTCTATTTAACATTGTTGTTGATTTTAATTCTACGATGATGTTATTTGAACTACTATGTCTATTCCTTATATCTTTTGTAATGAATGTAATTACTCACCCTTTATATTTGAATGTTGCCTCCATGTGGGTAACGCACAGGTGATCAGGAGTAGTCCATAAAAGCTTAGAAGATAGCTTAGAGTGTGTTATATATTTTCCGTTGAATTTAGAAGGTCTTGCTCTGATATGTAACATCGGGGTTAGGAATGTTGATTTTGAACTCTATGTTCTTTGCTTTATTAATAGATTTTGAACTACCTTTTTTATGGTATTTGAGTTGTTTAGAATTATTATTCCATGAACAATAAAGTTTCTATGATGTGTTTAATGAAGACGTTTTGAACTATGAATTCCGCTACGAGTAGTGAAATAAATATGGTTGTCTTGAATGAACATTGTCTTAAATGATTTTGAAAACCCGTGTTACAGAGTAAGACATGCATGCATGATGTTTATGAAGCATGTGACTCCCTTTTGGTGAAATAATCTGATTATTTAATTATGAATTTAATTGGGAATTAGCAGGGTGTTACATTAAGTATCTCGCTAATAGTGGGAAGTACCAGCGACATTAGATTGGAGAGTGAATCACGAACCCTCAGCTTGTTCTTCATGGAAACTATTATGGTATCTGGTACAAGTCTAAATCTGGATCTAGGATCCTCCCTTATGTTTCCTTGTGAAGTTATCGAGTCGAGGGAGTTAGAGATCTAGAAATTAGAGGAATCACAATTGGAATGGAGCTTCACTATACCTACTTCTATATATCCATATGTTCCCTTCTGAACGCTTTTGATTCAGTGGCCTGAGGAAGTTATGAATTGGTAAATTAAGATTAGATCAGAGATCACAAGGTTTGAGATATAGAACTTTTATGTTCGCGCGATGAGGTTGAAAAGGGAACGTGAATCCGTGGAAATCATAGGAATAAGAAGTTGTTTCCTAAAGACGACGTCATTCTTCCGTTCGAAAACAAAAAATGGATGAAATTGGAGAATATGTGATCTTGAATGATGGTTCTAATTTCATTCACGATGGTACGGAGTGGACCTGCATGGTTAGAACACCAACGTCCAAGTCAATTCAAGATTCAGGGATAGTGTAGTGAAAAGTGGATATCATAGAACGTATCTCCCTTTTAGCATGTGAACTAATTTTATACTTAGGGTTAAGTGGATATGATTTGAGGTGGATTGGACCTTGGTCATTTGAGCCATTGGCCAGCCTAGAACCCATATATTTCGTGTATTTTAATATATTTGTTTTATTAAGAACTAGAAATAGAAGATGGAACGACGGAGTTGCGTCTAAATACGGTGGAGCAATGTTTGGGATGCAACAGGATAGGAAGAACCTGCAAGGTTAATACTCCAATATCCAAATCATTGAGAGAATGATAAATAATGTGAGAGTAAGAAACAAAGTTGAGGCACTTCATAATGATATAAATAATTTTATTCGAAAATCCCATAGAATTCAGGGTATTTTCCGTGAAATTCTACTCAAGCATATCATAGGCTTTTCCCATATCAAGCTTTAGAGTCATATATTCACTCATACTATTCTTACCATTATAAATAGTATGAAACAACTCATGAGCCAAAATAATATTATTTGTAATGATCTTTCCAGTGACAAAGGCGCTCTGAAAGGAATCAATAAAATAATAATAAGATTAGGTTTAATTTTGTTTTATATTGTTTTAGTAACAATTTTTTGTGTAACATTGCAGAGAGAGATAAGTCTAAAATCAGTAAGAGTCGTGAGGTTATTCTTTTAGGGAATAAGGCAAATATAAGTTTGATTAAGGTCAGAGACATTATCGTTCTCGTTTAAGATGTACAAAACCATTTTAAATTTGATATCATAAAATTTAGGACAATTAGGCTCTGAGACTCACTAGGATCATGGTGTGCCTCAAGGTTTAGAGAGTATTTATATCTATAGAAATACTTATCAATTACTCTCCAAAGAAATTCACATATTAATATCAAAAGTTGAACCCACCAACTTCTCGATGTGTAAATTATAACTCTTTATCAACTAAACCAAATTAGATGTCCTAGATTAAATGCTACCACCAACAATATTAATTTATTTTAATTTTAATCCGGGCCGATTTTGGGTATGTGTAACCTGACTCATTGTACAATACCTAAAAAAAAAAACTTCAAAATTTTGATTGTGGACAGCATAGAATCGAGCCTTTGCATTCCACCTTGAAAACAATTACGTTGCCAAATGAGATAGAAAATAACACATGTTTTACTTTTTATTATATATATATATATATATATATATATATATATATATATATATATATATATATATATATATATATATATATATATATATATATATATATATATATATATATATATATATTCATTAATTTTTTACTATATTTATTTAATACAAATTATAGATGAAATTTATTTTTTGTAATTAAATCATTTAAATATTTACTATATAACTAAAATATATATTATTAAGTTCTTGTGCTATATATAATTGTTGGTGGTTAGATCTCGTTCTTGTTAAATTTTATTTTATCATTATATTTAAAAAATTGAATATCATTATTATTATTATTAATTATTTCTATAAATATATAGATAATAAAATATGAGTCTTTTAAATTTTTGTATTATGATTGATTTTTAAAATTTGAATAAGATCTCTAAATTGTTTGGAAGTGCCCTGATTCTGATCCGCCTATCATGATGAAGGCAAATCAAGTGTTGTGCTAACTAATTAGTTTTGTGATAAGTAAAAAATAAAATAAAATGAAAAAATCTATTTGCAAACGAAACATGCCTAAGATGTAGGAGTATAAAGAGAACATGGTCAAGTCTTTAATTGGAAATGAATGCTGCAAATAGAAAATCTTAGTACGGTATATTACTAATCATTTTGAGATAAGTCAACCAAATATATAAAGAATTAACCTAAGATGAGACCATTTCAATCTGCTGGATTTAGATTTTAATATTTGTTTGTTGGAAAAAACAATGGGCAATTCACATGGAAATAACAGAGCACACCTTCTCAGATCTTGTAATAATCATCCAATATTTCAACTTGCCAATAAATAATCATCTACATACATATAATTCACAACAACTAAAATAAGAAACTTGCATTCATCATTTTTAGTTTTTAAGTTTTTTATTTTTTATATCAAATTAAAAATTGAATATTGATAAATGAATCATATACATTATTATGTTTTTGAGAATGTGGTAGAAATCAAAGAATCATGGACGACTCATAGCTTGCCACATACATCATTTATGTAGAAATCAAATTTGTAGAAGTTTTCCTAGCATAGATATAAAGTCATTTATTTTAGAATTTAAGTTGAATTTAACTTATTTTTATAAAATTGACTTTAAGATAAAAATTACTCACTTCATTATAATTTTTTTTTTTTTTAAATTCATTCAATAAATAATATATTTAGATTATATATAGACTAAATATATTAATTGTTCAATGAATCTAAAAAAATTAGTTTTTACTTAAAAAAGAGAATGGAGGGAACACGTTCAATGTGAGATTCTTTAGTATATTTCAGTTTAGTAAATACTTTTAATTATAGATGGTCTAATAGCAAATTAATTGTTGGACAATCTCAAGGTTGGTTTGGGTTAGGTGTAGGTTGAGATTGTAAAGGTAATTGAGTACGTGGCTTGAAAGGTAAGGTTTGGGATGATGAAAATATATTCGGACTTAGGTTATTAGTATCATTGTTATTAGTATTAGAATCTCTAGTCATAATTGTATAGTAAAGATATAGAAATTTATATCGTATATTTAATTGAGAAATCAATAAAAAAGAAGGCATCTAATTCTTACATCTAATACTTACAATTATGACTAGAGATTCTAATTCTAATAACAATGATATTCTAATATTAATGTTATATTCTAATAATAAGTGTTCTCAAATGTGACGTGTCTAAATGTATATATATTTTATGAGTTATGGAATCAAAACATTGATAAGCATATTTGGAGGGTGAGTATCCTATGAATATACATGAATTTGATTTATGTTGGAGTTTTTTTGGTTGTATAAGGTGTATCCATGGAAAGCAAAGACTCAAAGGTATCAAAGTGGAGCATGGGAGAATTGGTTTGATGAAAATTTTGGTGTGGCGATTTCATGGTAAGGTTTAGTGTTGACAACCTATTTATAAGATATACAATTGTCCGAAAGGTAAAGGACTAAAGTGTTGGTAGCCTATTTATATCGTCTTTCAATTGTGATATTAAGTTCATGTGTATGTTAAGTTGTGATTGTTGAGAATCATTTATATTAGGTCAAATGTTAAACAAGGCATCTATGGCCTAAGCCAAACGCCACCAATTGGTTTCTCATGAGCAAAAATGATCCATCCTTATTCATCTATCACAAAGGTACCATAATTGCTTACTTTTGGTCTTCATTGATGATCTTTTACTCGTAGGCAATGACATCATTTTCTAAGATGGACTTTTTATCTAGAATGATGTTATATAGGGACAAGGTGTATACTACAAGATATTTTACTTTGATTGTCTTTACACTCGCCTCTAAATTGAATGTCATTTAAAGCGTTATGCAACCTTTCACTTGTATTTATTTTCTTAACAGACCAACCAAACCTTAGAGTGTGAGAATGTCATATAGGTCAAGCCGGATCCTCTGAAAGGCGCTCCAAAATAGAATATTTACTAAGATCCCATGATCGATCAATACTCACTTCACATCCCAATCATCATATTATACTATAATGACCATGAGATCATTGTTACAAGGAAGAATGATGATGGCATATTTGCTGAAGAAAGTGGATTTGGACTCTAGTTTCCTCTTCATGTTTACTTTAGGGCCGAAGGGTTTGACACTTGTCGTCAAAACACGTCTCGCATATTTTTGGCGAGAGGAATTAGATTATCCCCTGCCAACAAAACCTTTGACAATGGTGTTGATAGAAATCTTGGAATTTTGTTTTGTCATCATCTGGAGAAGATGACGAAAACGAGTGGCGAATGATGATATGTATGGTCCAGGTCAGTTTTACGGAGCCCTACGGTGGACGCCTATTGTACTTGCTAAAAGTTTATTGAGTGATTACCCTTGGTTGTGTAGGACTTTTTGAGGTTTGTAGGATTGTTGTGGTGTTACAGTAAGCTCATATAAGAATGGTGAAGCTGTGTATATTTATGTCTACTGAGTGAATTGAATGTCCTACTAAACCTTATGACTGAGGTATTTATATAAACCTCTTAGGGTTGGGTCCTAGAACAAAAAAAAAACATTAACAACATTTTCTCCCTTATGAGCGTGGGAGGATATTTACTTCCCATCCTATTCTAGCGAGCATGACACCTTTCTTTGACTGACAATATTGTATCGTTACTAAGTAAGGACACGTTAGTCACCACATCTTCATAAGTGATCAAGTATTTCAATTAATGAGCGACTGTTACATATAAAGGACACACATTGTGATAAACTGGCACACATTGCAACAAATGAGCGACTACCGCCCTACTTTGGGCGATGAGTGTTATCTATCTGCTTTTGATAACTCTTACGCCGCCTCATGTATATCCTTTGCGAATATACCAATACAATAAATATTGCATAAAAAACCATAGGTTTATATCATGATTTTGTCTAAAATTTTATGCAAATCTCTTAAGTCCAATTTGTTTAAGACTTTCGACATCGAAATGAGCATAAGGAATCATTGCTTCAACAAAAAAAAGGCAAAATACCCTTTTTAGTCCTTTAAGTTTACCCCAAGGTCCATTTTGGTCCTTTATCTAAAAAAAGTGTCAAACTGGTCCTATAATTCTTTCAAAAGGACCACGTTTGTCCTTTCCATCCACTCCGTTAGTCATGTTTAATGGCAGCACTTATGTGGCATTACACGTGTGTTTAGAAAAATTGCATGTGGCAATTCCACTTACAAGTCAGTTTGACACTCATCAGTTTCATTTTGAAACAAAGATCAAAACATTTTTCTATTTTTGTTGGCAATTCCACAACTGAGAAGACTGAGAAGGTGAAACGCGAGCGAGCAGAACGTGAGCAAAGACAAATTCCTCATTCAAAACATTGCATGTTTCCTTGAAGGTGAAACCAGACTTCTCATCAGAGGTAAGTTTCTGCAAGAATTCTATTTTCATAGTTAGGGTTTCCTTGAAATTCGTCTCCCTTCTCTGAAATTCATCTCTCTATTTAGGGCATTGTGTGTAATGGAGGAAATTCTTAATATTACGATACACCACAGTGGTCAATTTATTAGTGACGACTTGAGTGTGTACGAAGGAGGTGAGATTGCTTATTTGAGAGTAGATGCTGATATGTGGGGTTATTTTGAGTTATTGGGTGCTATTAAGGAACTAGGTTATCCAGCCATAGAGAAGATATACTATAGGGATCCAACTGCTGGAATGAATCTGTTGTTTGATGACAAAGGGGCCTTAGAGATTGCTGATCTATATAGGGTTCATTTAAGTGTTGAAGTCTTTATTCAACACCCATTGTCACAGCCTGAGTATGTTGATGAGAGTGAAGTTATTTTAGATGAGACACCCCTGAATGTAATGGAAGAGGATGCAGTTAGACAAAATAAGGTAAGTGAGGATGCAGTTAGACAAAATAAGGTAAGTGAGGATGCAGTTAGACAAAATGAGGTAAGTGAGGATGCAGTTAGACAAAATGAGGTAAGTGAGGATGCAGTTAGACAAAATGAGGTAAGTGAGGATGCTGTTGGACAGAAGGAGGCAAGTGAAGATGTTGTTATACAGAAGGAGGCAAGTGAAGATGTTGTTGGACAGAAGGAGGCAAGTGAAGATGTTGTTATACAGAATGAGGCAAGTGAAGATGATGTTGGACAGAAGGAGGCAAGTGAAAATGCTGTTGGACAGAATGATGATGATAGTTCTGATGATGATAGCTCTGATGATAGTAGCTTCAAGTATGATAGTGCAAAGGAGGTTGTATTTGATGATGAAACTGATGAGTGTGATACTGACTTGGAAGAGGAAGAAGGTAAGGATGATGTAACTGATGAGTGTGAAACTGAAGCAAATAAAGAAGATAGTAAAGGAAGTGATAATGAAAGTGAGGATCTTGTAAGTGAATGTGATAGTGAAGATAGCAATACTACCAAGAGAAAGAAGTATCCCATTTTTAAGCTTCTAAAGGATATGTCCAATTACAAATGGGAAGTGGGTACATATTTTAGTACAAAAGAAGATATCAAGGAAGCAGTTACCTCTTATGCAGTCCAATCTGGCAGAAATTTAAAGTACATCAAAAATGACAAGATAAGGGTTAGGGTTAGGTGTAAGGATGGATGTGAATGGGAAGGTTATTGGGCTAAGTTGGATGTTGAGGATACTTGGCAACTAAGAAAGGTGGTAGACACCCATAGTTGCAGTAGAGAATATAATGTGAAGTTGTTGAAGACTAAATGGCTTAGTAAGAGGTTGCAGAATGCACTTAAAACCAACCCTAGAATGAAGCTTAAGGACATTAAGGAAAAGGTGCAGAAGAAGTGGAATGTGGGGGTCAACAAAACCAAGGCTATAAGGGCTAGGTTTGCAGCAAGAGACATGGTTGATGGGTCATTCTTAGGGGATTATACAAGGATTTATGACTATGCATATGAGTTGTTAAGATCTAACCCAGGGTCAACTGTGAAAGTACATGTCCAACCAGCTCAAGAAGGTAGTGGTGTTCAGAAATTACACTTCAAAAGGATTTACATATGCTTGGCAGCTTGTACGGAAAGCTTCAGGTTAAGTAGACATTTCATAGGGCTTGATGGATGTTTTTTGAAAGGGCTTTGTGGAGGTCAAATCCTGTCAGCCATAGGCAGAGATCCCAATGATCAAATGCTACCAATAGCATATGCAGTAGTGGAGAGTGAAAACAAGGAAAGTTGGACATGGTTCTTGGAGCTGCTTATTGGTGATCTAGGTGGAAGAGAAGAGTGTCTCACATACACTTTTATTTCTGATCAACAAAAGGTATGACTCTATTGTTAATTCTCAATTGATTAGTATTTTTAATAATTAAATTCTCATGTTTATCCTGGTATTCTCATGTTTAATAATTAAATTCTATACATATCATGACCCAAGGATTATTGCCTGCAATGGAGGAACTGCTACCTACAGTTGAACAAAGATTCTGTGTTAGGCATCTCTACAACAACTTTAGGAAGAGATTTCCAGGAAAAAAACTAAAGGAAATTATATGGAAGGCATCCAAATCAACTTACTACCAAGCTTGGGAAAGAGAGATGAAAGTTATGAAACATATCAATGGAGAAGCATACAAGCACATGATGTCTACCCCTCCAAGGTTTTGGAGTAGATCATACTTCAAGACTCATAACAAATGTGATGCAGTTCTCAATAATATGTCAGAATCCTTTAATAGTGTTATTTTGGAGTCAAGGGCCAAGCCATTAATAACCATGGTGGAAGAAATTAGGATATATATGATGGAGAGATGGGCTACAAACAGGATGAGGTTTCAGAAATTGACAGATGTAGAAGTGTTGCCAAACATTATGAAAAAGGTTGAGAAAACAAGTTCATTCACAAACATGTGGCTTCCCAGGTAAAATTATTAAAACAAGCATTTTTTCTGTGTTAGAATGTCTGACTTTGGAATGTCCATTTGATGTCTTAATTTGGAATGTCCATTTTTCTGTGTTAGGATGTCTGATGAGCATATGTTTGAAGTGAGGCATCTGGAAAATTCTGCTGAAAAATTCACTGTAAACTTGAAGGAAAAAATGTGTTCATGCAGAAGATGGGAGCTAACAGGCCTACCATGTGTTCATTCACTTGCAGCAATCAAGAATAGGAACCATAGGATTGATGAATACATTCCTGATTATTACAGGAAATCTAGATATTTGCAAGTGTACAAACCTGTCATATTCCCTGTTAATGGCTCAAACCTATGGGTTACAACTGAGTACCCTGATGTTATGCCACCCAAATTCAGG
The DNA here is from genome assembly GCA_948472305.1 of Vicia faba. NCBI lineage: Eukaryota > Viridiplantae > Streptophyta > Magnoliopsida > Fabales > Fabaceae > Vicia > Vicia faba. The sequence continues at coordinate 1,710,044,023 of OX451737.1, read as the reverse complement.
AAAATGCCTGGAAGGCCAAAGAAAAGGAGGAATTTATAGCAAGGTGAGCTAGATGGTACTGATAAAAAGATGAGAAGAACGGGATTCATTATAAAGTGTAGCAGGTGTAAGTAGGTAGGTCACAACAAGCTTACTTGTAAGGTGCCTTCTACTAGTCAGACAACTACTACACAAGTACCACATGCAGCTCAACCATCTGTACCACAAGCACCATATGTACCACAAGTACCAGTGCCTTCTCAACCATCTCAAGCATCTGTACCAGTGGCATCTGTACCAGTGGCATCTCAAGCATCTAAGTCAGTTCCTGGTCAAGCTTCTCAGCCATCTCAATCTAAATTATCCAAAAAGTTGTCAGTTAGAAGGCCAAATGCACCATTTGTCCCACCAGGTCCAACAACGAGGTTAAAGGCATCAAGAACTGTTGTAGGTCCAACAACAAGAAGGACAACACCAACTAAAAGAGCAGCACCAAAGTGGAAACTTTAGTTTACTTTTATGTCTGTTTTGGATTAGGATTGGACCTATAGTTGTTATGTTGTTTTGTTAACTTGTAATATTAGAATTGGTTATGTTAAGTTGTTTTGATCATGTAATATCAAGTTGTTTTGTTTTGTTTTGACCTGTAATATCAGGCTGTTTTGATTGGACCTATAATATCAGGTTCTTTTGTATGCAACTTAGTGGTATCCACCACCTTATAATTATATGTTGTTACCTATCTTCAATTGCTACAGTATGTTACATTGATCAAAATGCTACTAGTTACAGTATGTTACATTATGTTTTACATTGATACAAAAATGCTACTAGTTTTACAGTATGTTACATTGATCAAAATGCTACATTGATACAAAAATTGCTACAGTATGTTTTACAGTATGTTACATTGATCAAAATGCTACTAGTTCAAAAATTCAAGTTGATACAAAAATTCAAATTCATAATGATACCATGTTCAAATTGAGACTGTGTTACATATGATACTCTATTACATATAATCTCAATTCAACAGTCTATTACAACACCAAATTACCACAACTAACATAATAAAGAAGAATCTTTTCCATTTTTTCTGAGAATTCATCATCTTCTTCATTTCAATTTGTAACTCCATTATCTTATGTTTCAGCCCATCCTTCCTTTCCTTTAGATGATGTATCTCCATCTTTGCTCCATCAAGCTCATTTTGCAGCTTCTCCAACCTATTATTCTGCTTCTTTATAAACTGATCCTTCTCATCCACCACATCATCAAAGAACCATTGAAAGTATCCACACCCAGATTCAGATGAACCCTGTAATGGTGACATCCAGATTCATCTCAACTATTGCAGGAACTATCAGAACAAGAATATATGAAAACCCATTTTAATTTAATGCTTACCTTGTAATGACGAAAACCCCAGAATTGCTTCCCAAAGTTTGTGACAATGGTATCCCTTCGAAGAACCGCAGATTCTCCACAACCACATATAGGTCTCCATCGCAACTTTCCATCTAAGCTTCCATCTCTATTGCAATCGTACGAAGACCGGATCTCTGATGATGCTTCCTTCATCATATTGAGGGAATTTCAAATTCAAAATGGGAAAATTGAGATGCAATGTGTGAACCCTAGAATTTGAGGATTTCTGGAAGCAGCTTGAAGATGGTGTACATAAAATTCCATGTCACCTGCCACGCATGCAAACCAAACGTCCGTTTGTGCCTTTTGGACGGAAAGGACTCCTATGGTCCTTTTGAAATAATTATAGGACCAGTTTGACACTTTTTTTAGATAAAGGACCAAAATGGACCTTGGGGTAAACTTAAAGGACCAAAAAGGGTATTTTGCCAAAAAAAAACAAGTCAGATTTTGTTGATCACAAAGATTTTTAATAGCCAACTTAGTATTAAAGTTTCCTACTTCTCTAATATTCCAATAAATGGATTCCATTGAGTGATGTTGTGTTTACATGACATGGCTTAAGCATTAATTTTCATTTTAGGTTGAGTAAGTTCATGCCTTCCTTTATCTTTTTTTCATGACTCAGTATGATTGTTCTCTCCAAATGCAAATTATCACATAGACAATAGATCTCTCACCAAATTTCTTACCACTATTTTCTATAATCATAATATTAGGATCACATTGCTTCCTTTATTATCAACAATCTCGTTCTCAATCACAAAATTCTCATTCGAATCATTAGGATCATTTTGCTTCCTTCTATTATCAACGATCTCTTTCTCAACCGCCGAATTCTCATTCGAAGAATGTAAGTTATTTTATATGTGATCTTTAAAGTAATATGATATTTTAAATAATCTAATAATTATAATTTGATAATCACTACTACAAAATTCGCATACTACAACGCCAAAGTCACCATGGTTCGTCCCAAAACCGTAGTGACACTACTAAACTAATGCGCTGATATTTTTTTTATTTTTTAATTGAAAATTTTAAGGTTATAATTACGGTTAATTCCCTAACTGTGGTGATACAATCCATCTTTATTAGGTTCGATCATCAACTCCCCCAAATAGTTTGTCCCTTTTACTTAGTGTTTAATATATATATATATATATATATATATATATATATATATATATATATATATATATATATATATATATATATATATATATATATATATATATATATATATATATATATATATATATATATATATATATATATATATATTAAACACTAAGTAGCCATTCTTCCACTGATAAAAGAAACAACCCTAACACCAATGTCATCGACATAGTCATGAAGAAGAAAACAATCCTAACACCACACTCATTGTTGTTGTCCAATTTCGTCTAAATGTCACATTTGAAAAGCAACTCATTCAAAGGTGTAAAATCTCGATTTAAAAATTTATGTAGTTATGAGAGTCCTATGGTTTCGTACCAATGTAAGAGGGATCAAAATAAAGGAAGGTTTTTTTGGAGATGTCCAAATTGGTGGAGGAGGTGAAAAATGTAATTTGTTAATATGGGGTGATAAACAAAAATTGGATGATAAGAGTAATATGATGCCAGAGTTGGAATCTGTTGGACATTTGAAGGTTATGTATACAAATACAAAAAATAAGAACAAGAATTTGAAGTGTTGGGTGCAATTGTTAGTTCCACATTGCCTATGAATGAGTGGAATGTTGGAGTTATAAGAAAGAGGACCCATTTACCTAACACCTTAAGGTTTTGGATTGAGATGTGACGTCTCCCTCTCTTGTGGCCTGGAGCATTATTTCTATTGGTGCTCCCAACTCTCCCGGACTCCCCAACAGTACTATCAGAGTCGTGGTTCGGCTTGGTGGGGGAGCGGGAGCTAGATTCGGTGTTAGATTATGTTATAGGATGTGGAGACTCACACTTGTGGTAGAGGGTGCAAGTGTTACTCTCACATTGCTTATGAATGAGTAAAATGTTGGATTTATAAGAAAGAAGATTCATTTACCTAACACCTTAGGATTTTCGGTTGAGATGTGGTGTCTCCCTCTCTTGTAGTCTTGGAGCATTGATCTCATTGGTGCTCCCGACTCTCCTGGACTCCCCAACATGAAAAACAAACTGAAGTCAGAGAGATTTTCTAGAAATTTAAAGATGTTATGTTTTCTTATCTCCTTTATGTTTAATATTTACTTTTTTTATAAAATGCAATAGTTGAATTAGGATTTGAAATTTAAAAATGTTATGTTTTCTTATATCCTTTATGTTTAATATTTACTTTGTTATGAAATGTAATAGTTGAAGATGTAGTGAACTTGACAGGAATATGCAACTAACAGACGGTTTCTTACGAGTAAGTTCATCGCAAACTGTTGAATTTTCAATTACAATTATGTGTTTTATATATTTTGTAGTTTAAGTTGATATTTAAGTTGAATGTGTAGGTTAATAACCTTAAGAGAGTTAAGCAGATTAAAACTTCATTACCTTTCATTACATGATCAAAAACCATATCAAATATAAATTCTCTCGTTGAGATAAAGTTAGACCAATCATAGTCATCCTCATCATCTTCTTCTTCTTCTCATCACCTAGAGAACTCTCATTAGTCTAAACACAACACCCTCTACAGCAACATCTTGAATATGAGGATGATTTTGTATCAAAAAACCCTCTACAGTTACATCTTGATTCTGAGGTTGGTTTCGTACCATAACATCCTCTACAGTCACATTTTGATTCTTAACATTGTTAGTAGCTTAAGCAGGATAACACATGTTGATTCCTTTTGATGGAGTTGTTTTTATGTTTTGGTTCTTCCGCTTTTATATTGTTCCTTCTGATTCTTCATCTTCTTCTCTTGGAAGTTTAAAAACCAAACTCATCATTGTTTCTTTAATTCTATATTCTATCTTTTCTCTTGGAAGTTGGGAAGATTACATACCTCGAGCTGTTCAAATTTGATGTACTTAATGGAATTGTGTACTTGTAATACAAGTTTTGATATCAATTCAAAATTGATTTAGTGTTGATTCTAGTATGAAAATTTGACATTTATTCAAATACAATATTACAACGGTTAATAGGAATCAAAGTTGTTATAAGGCGTGCACTTTTCAATTTACTACGACGGTCACTGGACTGTGATTGTAAGTATCATATATACAACCACACACTAGATAACAACGTTTGATCCCGCGTAATTATATATTTTTTTCAACCGTTATTAAATTTCTTTTCCCTAGTAGTGAATATAAGGTTTTTATCCTAACTAATTTGGTTGCAAATTGAATCTTACTAATCTGTGGACGAAATTAGTAATTAATCACTTGCATGATACATACATAAATATAAAATGCATGTAGGAATAAAATAAGGGGTAAATAAAATTGTAGCAATGAGCAAGTTGTGCATGTTCAGCTTATAAATGATTATGCTATCATTCACAATCACATGAGATTAATATATAGTAGTACCCCACACCATTTCATCCCTCAAAATATAAACATACAAACAAGAAAAGAAACAATATCAAAAAGTGGTTCAATTTGCCTTCATGGATTCAAAGAAGTCTAACAAAATAAGAGAGATTGTTAAGCTTCAACAAATCCTGAAGAAGTGGAAAAAAGTTGCTACAAATGCTTCCACTAACAACAACTCGAACTCGAGTAACTCAAGTATTAGTGGTAGTAGTAGCGGTAGTAAAAGTATCAAGTTTTTGAAACGAACTTTATCGTTCAACGATGTTTCGATTTCGAATGTGGACATAGTTCCAAAAGGTTTTCTAGCTGTTTGTGTAGGGAAAGAGCTCAAGAGATTCATTATTCCAATGAATTACTTAAAACACCAAGCATTTGAGGTTTTGCTTCAAGAAGCTGAAGAGGAGTTTGGCTTTCAACAAGAGGGTGTACTCAAAATTCCATGTCAAGTTTCAATGTTTGAGAAGATATTGAAGGTGGTGGAAGATAAAAATGAAGACTTAAACTTGCATGAGTTTGAATTCAATGGAGACAAAGACATGGTTAGTTGTGATGTTACTCCCACTCATCATGCTCAAGTTTGTAGATGATCAACATATTAATCAATCATTCTTAACTGTTGTCTTTTTTTATTTATCTATTTATATATAAGTTTTTTTCAAGTTGCTTTTCTGCGTGTATAAACCGAGTATCTTTTGTTACAACGGGTGTTACTACACAAACTAATCTCTCAAATGCAAGAGATAGAAATGTGGTTGTGCCACTCTTGATCCGAAATATTCTCTTTGTTCCCTTCCACAACTTGTTTTAATATATCTTATATTATGTAAAAATATGTACATGTGATGTATATTTTTTTAATGTTTTTGGAAAAATAATTCTTTAAGCAACTTAATCAGCTTCCAACAAATGGACAATATGCATTAATTAACAAAATTAATTAAAAATCTGATTACTATCTAAATAAAAATGGAAGTCCTAATCTGATGATATAAAGAAATTGCATTGCATGTTAATTTCCCTTATAATAATTGAGATTATATATAATAATAAATACAGCCATATGAAATAATTAATGACTGTAAATTATGGGAATCTTAGAACCTAGTTTGATATGATTTTTCTTAGAAGATACGCTTCGTTGTGTTGTTGCATAACAATTAATCAAAACATTGCTAAAATAATCTTCATCACATGGAATATGAAGAGCACCATCAGCATGATAATCACAACCAAATTCCTCAGCAACATTATCCATCAAATCCTTCAACTCAGGCATGCTCAAAAACTTTATTGGAATCACAAACCTTCTGAATTCCGGTCCAACGTTCACGGCAAGGTAGCCTTTCGGAACCTTGTGAGTCGTTGTTAATTTTGATCGTCGGAATGGATAATATGCAGCTGTTCTACAATGGAGATTCATAGGCATTGATACCTTTGGGGTGGATATGGAAATCCCACCAACTTTCATTTTCAATTTATTTATGAACCTAACGATGACATCCAAGAGGAAAAAGTTTATGAGAAAAAGTTTAAACTTTTCCTCCTGACATCTTTTTCGATGGAACACAATCTGTTAATTTGTTATTAGAGCGAATGAAGGTTGAAATTTTGAATGCACAACTAGAATTTAGTTTATATATAATTAGGATTGGTTGCATATATTTTTGAGGAATGAGAACAACCATTAGTTAATTAGTTTTTTATTATTAGCCTGTGTTTTTTAAGACATTATGTACCTCACAATCTTAGTTGATACTAGGGACCAAAATAACTAACAAAAATAAAACATGGAGAAATTTAAATTATTTATGTTCTTTGAAAGATTATTGTGACACCGTAAGATAATTGCACCAAGGCAAGTGAAATTCTAGTAATTAAATTACTCGAAGAAAAAAATGAGACTATTCTGAAATTACATGTAACTTTTAAATATTCGAATCACTCATTTAGATAAATTTGTTGTTAAAAGTCTCATATCAGATAAAATATAACTTAAATATGTGTTTATAAGTGGGGACAATCTTTACCTTACAAACCGGTTTTGTAATAATGAATTAGGCTCAACCCAAATTCTAAGATGGTATCAGAGCCTATCCTAAATGACTAACGACAAGGAGAGAGTATTATCACTCTCTCACGAGCTATCGGAAGCAACTTGATGAAATTGATAAATATAAAAACTTGGAAATGAAATACCAGTAAAAGAAAACATGCTCCGAAAGGGTATTAGAGGCTTTTCTACATCTGCTGAGCCACCAAACGGTGCCTAATCTTGCAAACCGCATATTTCACATTATAATTATATTTTTGTGTGTAGAATATAATCACACTTGACATATATTTATATGTAAAAGAGATATACATAAATAGGTAATGTTATAATATACACTTATGACTAATTGGTTACTAATCAATATTAATGATTATACACAGATTCTAAACCGACCTAAACCCGAAATCTAAGAAGTCTCATAAATTTAAGGGTAAATCGTAAGATAATGGTCCTCCTGTATAACACCTCATACGGTGTCATCCAAATACTAATGTGATAGCTATTGTTGCAAATTCAATTAACGGTACGTGTTTGTTCCAACTTCCCTCATCCTCTAAAATATAAGCTCTCAATATATCTGCCATCGTCTGAATGGTCCTTAAGCTAAAAATGAAGTTAGGATCACGGTCAGCAATAATATGGGATGTTCTTATATCTCTCGCACCTATTTCTTCTTGTTCCAAACAAGAAGTTGTTCATCTCTCTACAAATTCTCTTGCCCCTAATTCTCTCTTACACATCTTCATCTAAAACAAATATTGGGTTTTAAATTTTAATACATTTTTTCATTCTTTTTTTCTAAAATTATTATAAGGATTAGCTATAACTATGGCTTGAAAAAAATTATCAGTCCTTTGAAAAATTAATTGTGGAAGGAACAATTATTATTTGTTTATTAGTTATGTGGAAGGCTTATTATATATAAAATTTCAAAATATTAATGCTATGAAACAATTGGTTATTATACCAAAACCCTTCATTTTTTATAAAATAAATTCAGTATTAATTATTAAAATAATTACAATATATTTAATAAATAACTTAAGGAAATATTTGCATTAGTGGAAAACATAAAATTAATAACCAATTTCATTTGCCAACAATTCTCAAACTTGGCAGAATAATAAGTTTGCTTTCTTTTACTATATAAATTTTATGGTAATTAAAAAGAAATATATTTTTTTGCTTAAGTAATTTTTGTATAAGTTGAAATGAATTTAAGCAAAAATATATTTTAAATGGAAGTTTGTTGGACTGATTACATAAAGAACACGGAATTTGCAACACTATCTAATGGCCATAACTTCTGCTTAAAACTTAGGGAAATATTGAACTTACTTTCCCTTGAATCTGCATTTGCAATATGGATAGAAGCTCTTTTTAATTTTCATATTACATAATTAAAGATCTGAAGTTTCTATTATACAAAGCATACCATGATGTAATCAGTATCAATATAAACTGTTATCTTGAATAACGGTCCACAAGTGCTTTAGCTTTATCAGATGCAAAGAACCTAGCCTGAACAAGATAAATCAAAAAGTTTCCATGACCATCAATCTCACTTATAAGCAGAAATATAAAGTTCTACAGTATATATGTGTTATTTTAACATTTTGCTATTTACTCGGTCGGTTGCGCTAATTCAATCCATAAACTTACTTGTATAAACATCCTCTCTGCATCTCCAATGTTTTTGTTTTCTTTTAGGATGATTCCCTGCAAAAGTTAATTATTAGTATCATACCATCGAGTATTTAGTAAGTGCTGCGGAAATGTTTTAGAATGCAGCATGTTTTAGAGTTCGGATCCCCTCCATTTTGGATCCCGGCTCCATGTTTTATACTACTAGAACGATGTTTTTGAAAATCTTTTCACCTCAATTTTGTGAAATTAGTGTTACTTTACAGTTCATGGCCACACCGAAAGGAAATAATTGAATTGTACACCAAACACAAAATGGAATGAGAACACCATGGTTAGTGATTAAATGAGAGAAAATACAGGCCTTAGCTAAGTATCCACGGAAGTCATCGGGATGAGTAGATATGAGCTGATCGTAAACAGCTATAGCATCCCCAACATGGCCCCAGTCTGAATAGGCTTTCCCAAGAAGTAATTCAACCTGAGTATCAAAGTAAGAAAAAAGAAAAATTATTAAAGAAACCAATGTAAAATATAGACAAAATGTTTCCTTTAAAAGGAAGAACTACGAAAATTAAGGGTATAGAATGTACATTGAGAATGCGAGGTCAATGAAAATCTCCCAAGCAAAACAAAAATTTCAGATGGAAGCTAACTAAACTTTTCCTGATTGTTAAATCATAAGGTTATTACTTATTAGTCTTATTTTTAGTGATGTTGAGTTTGTAATAAAAGTACTAACATGTTATTATATTGTTGTGTCCATCAATAATAGTACTTAACGGGTCCTTCTTCCATTAACCCTATAACTGTAACATGGTACCAATGAAATGGAAATAGTGAAAACAGAAGAAGGGAATTGTGGTTTCTTAATTTCTAGAAATGATAGAATTGAATAACATAGGATAGAGAATCAAGAGCTAACTGATAGTTTTATTAATAAATATAAATGGAATAGAGCAAAAAACAAAAGAAGGTTTGAAGACTTTATACTGAAAGCATCCTGTCACGATTAAGTTATGGTCGTTGTGAGATAAATCTTTTCTGGTCTTTGTACTAAAGGAATATTCTTACTTCAAAATTCTTTGATCCTTTAGTATTGTATATACCTATACCAAGAATTTACAAAGAGAAGAATATCTCATTAACCATTTTCTAGATAGTGAAAGTTTACTTGAATTGGATCCAGCTTCTGTGAGTCATTTGGGCTGCTATCAGCTTTGTTGCTCAAGTCTTCTGAGCTCAGACGGTCACGACAATCCAAAAGTAATTGAACAGCCTGTAGAAGAAAGATTTGAAAACATTCACTAGAACCACCGGGTGAGCAAAAGATAAACCCTATATTTCCGTAAAATATGAGCATTGAGAACCAGAATGGCCATATTATGAAATCACAGAACTATATATTAAAGACTAAGTTAATAAACAAATTACAAATTTATGTGTGCAAAACATTCATATGAAGAATCGATTATCAAGACGACAAACCTCGTCTGGCTTCTTAGCAGCAAGTAATGAATTGGTAAGGTCCCGCAGAACTTCAAAATTGATATCTTCGGATACCTGTCAGAGATCATCCAGATATACATGGATAACATTCGATGAAACTACTAAACCTAAAATAATTCATCACTAAGATTTTGTAATATAGCCTCTAGTGCCTTAAAATTTTAAACTCTAGTTCACATGGATGTACTCATTTACAAAATGCTAATAGATGTTGTCAGGGTCCTACTTTTCCAAGCTAAATTGCAGAATGAACAAAAAAACTTAGTTTTGAAAGTCATTTAAAACATCCACCAATAAAGTGTTTGAAGTCTTTCAAAAGACTGACCTTTGCTGAACTTCTGTATGCAGCAACACTCCCATCATAATCTTTAAGTTCATACTTAACTTCTCCAAGCAAACGAAAAGCATCAGCATCATTTGGTTTTTCCTTGAAACACAAAAAACTCAGTTCAACAACTATTTTATGATTACGCACCATGATTTGTGCAAAATGTATTTGAAAGAGACGATTTTAATTGGAATTGCTTTAGGAAATCCTCAGAAGATTAAACGTATAATGTGATAACATTACAATTTCTAATTACAGGAACCTAAACATGTAAAGAAAAAAATCCTAAATAAATCAGAAAATATAAAAATCATGTTTCATCGAATAAAAAATAATACAAATCATGGCCTCGTTATTAACAGTAAAGTACAAGTCCTATATAGGGAATAGTTCCCATGGTGATACTTCTCAACACATAATAGGCATCTTCGAAAAAATATCCAAGGTAAAAAATAATACTAACCTTCGTCAAATCATCGAGTAGAGAAGCAGCTTTTGAATATTCCCCTAGTTCTGCCAATGTTACTGCAGCACCCTGAAAACCCTTTTAAATGTATCTAGAGACACAAAAATTAGCAGAACAGAACTATCACCCACTACTTACTTCGAGAGCTGTTGGATCTCTTGGGGAGTTACTTAATGTCGCTTCAAATTCCTTAAGCCTAATCTGCCATATTTCAGTAAAGGAACGGAGGATTAAAACAAGTAATCAAATTTCTTCTCAATGTGAGTGTCTAAAGCAGAAGTTCCTGCAGACTATTTTATACTACCCCCTTTCCTTCCTACATATTACATCTTCATATTTTAGAAGTGTGTCTATACACGTTAAAAGCTTCACATAAATATCTCCGGTACGAAAAAATACCCTTCTATCATATCCAAGGTATCTATTAATAATGATTAAAACAAAATTTACAACACAGAAAAAGAACAAATAATTATCTACCAGACATCCCATCTTGCCACCAGTCCATGAAAAGAACAATCGTGATTCAGTTAACATTTATTTCATAAGGAAAGAAACAGATAGGAAAATACTTAGGAAGAACATTAGTGCCTGACTGATTGCCATAAATAAAAGAAAATATCAGGGGGAAATCACACCTGAAGAGCAGCTTTATCCTTCTCTGACAATTTATCATTGACCAAAGCACTGTCTTCGTTGGGACTAAAACGTAAAAAATATCACAATTTCAACCATACACAAATTAAAGAGCAATTAAATGAACACGATGAGAGAATGCATTCATATTTATTAGCTGCATATAGTATAACATCGTTTAAAATTCAAAAGACTGACGTGCACGTATACACACATGCATAATCACTGATTTCGTGTTCTGTTTGTAGTTGCAAGCTAATTGTCCTTACAAACGGTTTAGTACATATGGCAATGCCGTGACGCCCTTTTCTAAATGTCTTGTTACTTTAAAACAGCAAGAGAGTCCCTTGAAACAACAAAATATGAGATATAAAGCAATCCAAATCCCAACCAACAGAAAAAGAAACCTGACTTTGTTAATAGTACATACAATGCTTTCAATTGTAAAGTCCTTTTACCACACTTGAGAAGGCAATTAAATTCAAAACAACTTTTGAATATTTAACTTTAGAAATCTTTTTGTGTCAAAGAGTAGTTCATAAGTCGGTACTGTGGGGTGCCTAAGTTTGGATTGATTATTTATTTAAATGGCTTTATTCTCCCCCCTTGATATAGCTAATTTAAAGGGAAGGTTTGCCAAGTCCCCCTTGATATAGCTAATTTAAAGGGAAGGTTTGCCGAATAGTTGGATACTGATCATTTGGTAATGGTATCAAAGCTTGTTGTTGTAAGCATGGAAAAGACTAGCTATAGTAAGTTTTGACTTAGGGTAAGAAAAAAAAAAGTTGTATCACGATTTCCTAGTTGACAAAGACACATTGGTGTGCTTACCTTGGAGTTGGAAGAAAATCTCCTAAAGCAAAAACCAGAGCAAAGACAGCAAGAGCTACACTTATTCCAACCTGTATCATGATAGTTATATCTACTAGACAGATAAATCTCCCATGTTATAGAAAAGAAGGCTTGTATGTACCTTGGTACCAAAGCCAATAGTCTTATTGTCTGAAGAAATTGGTGCGTCATAGTCAATTGCTCCAAATTCTTTCTTCTTTTCCGCCTTCTTTTGCTCTAGTGCTGACCTGAATTGAATACAAAGACAACAATTATCACCAATTACACATAAATAGAAGGCAAACGGACAAAATGTACCTTCTAACTGCCTTCAACCGTCCCTCGAAGTCGATTTCGGATTTACCATCGACCTTTGAAGTTAAACGCGGTGCCTCTGCAAAGAAAAAACGATTGCGGTGGCTCTAGAATTGGAATTTGTGTTTATAGTTGATGAAAATTGAACTTACGAGATTGTTTAGTTGATGAGTCCCTTAGGTTTTGCTGCGACGGAGAAGCCTTTTTGTTAGGTTTGTTGTTGGTTTTATCTCCGAAGCCACCACCAGCAGCAACAGAACGGTTATTTGGATTTGAATCGGAGAAATTGAGTATTCGAAAGGGAGAGAAAGCGTTGATATTCTTGGTTCTTCTGATTGATATTGCATGATTGATGGTTGAAGTAGTCCACATTATTGACATGGGGTACGAGTGAGTGAATATGAATATCAAGGTTTCCCTATCTACTTTGATGCTTCTCGATAAGACACAACTACCCTTGCTTGAACTTTGATCGTTCTCGATAAGACACAACTACCCTTGCTTGAACTTTGATCGTTCTCGATAAGACACAACTACCCTTGCTTGATTGAAATCCACGTATCGCTATTTGATTAAAAAGTTGTTTTTTTGGTGCCCCACACTAAAAATGGAACCGGACCATTGTGATGCAACCATTCTTCCTTCAACTTCTGCCTAATGTTTTCTAACTATACTAACTATTCTACCCTTGCTTTATACTATTCTTAGATTTTTAATTCAAGTGTACTTCCTCTTTACGTCAAGGTTGTATCAGATAAAACAATTGGTGATATTGTACCTGTTCAGAATGGTGAGGTTGCCCACTTCCGACGCTAACATTGTTTATTCTCGATTTTACTAACTATTCTCATAAATTTCTTGCTCTATCTGAATCAGGAATTTTGTATCAGGTTAATATAGATTGAAGGTAACAACTATGCATATCATAATCACTATATTGTGATACATTAGCACTAGCCAGAGGCCACAGTTTAGTGCACATGTGCCTTGGATAAGTCTTTCGTTTGTACGTGTCCAATGACCGAATCAAGCAAAGAATCGCAAATGCTCGACCGCCCTGGTTCGTTTCGGCCTTCATTTTTTCCTAAAGCTTTGGTTAGTTAATTCCAAGATTTATGATAGCATTTGTGTGTGTGTAATTCAGCTTGCAGTGGAGTGTATTTTATGCTCGGCTTGCATACGGTTTGTGGAGTGTTGTCCACAACAGGGGCTTACTGGTTTGTTACATTGTTTGTAAATGTGTGTGTATTATGTTCATTTTGCAGGATCATCATGGAGCCAAAGTGGTGCTTCTTTCTTAAAAACTAATATGTTTATTTGAGCATATATTATGGGCCTGATTCTTACATGGGTGCAAATATTGTAGAATTGTTCCAACATATGACAATAATGACCAATGAAGACATTATTGCGATACATCGTGAGCATAATGTTGACTCTATTAAGTAATTCCTATGACGGCTTCAACAAGGTTGATTCGTGTCGTAAAGTTTGAATTGGTGCAGTGGTTGTTGGTTTTTGCAGCGGTCGAAGAATTGGGAGTAGCATCGTTTTTGTAGGCTCTATCGGGTCTCAGGGCATCTCGGTTTCCAAAATTTGTGGTAGATCCTTTCAAGAAGCATGATGTAGGTTAAAGATATGATACATAAAACTTTTTAATTTTAACATACTGTTCAATATTGCTAATTGAGGCCTGCCATCAATTAGATTTAATGTGTGCTGGATATATTATATTTACTTCTATTGAGTGAACTCATTTTTACAACTAATGTTCAATATTTACTTCAATATTGCTAATGTGTGCAGCATGAATCAATTTTATTTTACAACTCATTTTGATAACTTTTCTAAATACCTGGTATATGATTTTCTATACTTTTTGTTTTGATCATTTTACAGCCAAATGAAAGATTACATTGGAGATATTGTCATTTCTTCATCAAAACTAGGTAGAATCTTTAGTTGTCATTCCTTTCACAAAACTACAATACTAACTAGAAGCTTTAGCTATCATTGTTTAATTTCAAGTTTAACAGGTAGAACTATAGTACCCGCATGATTATGCTTAGATTCTATTAGCAATCCTCAAGACAAATAGGTTGATGAAGTGGCAACCTTGGAAAGTTCAGCTATGATGCAACCCATAATTTCTAATTTTGATATAACTGTACAGGTTTGTGCCAAAATGTTTTTATATTTGTGTCCTCTGCAGTACATTTTCAAGTGCTTGTGAGTTGAATGTAATAGATATTCTTAGCCCCTCAAGTTGATTTTACATTGGTGCTTCTACACCTGAGACATTTAGCAGAAAAAATACTATTAGTTCATCCAATTGATTCTACACTAAACAAGATTTGAATTTTAATTTATGTTGATTGCTCAATCAATAAGCCATGTCAATTTGGTTAAATAGTATTTGAACAGGTTAGAGCATGAATGATCTGTATTCGGTGCTTTCGAACTTTGGATGTTGTAGATCTAATCGTTACTCTTTTTATGTTTGTATATCGTTGAATTTTCTTGTTGATATAATTGAATATGCATTTACAAAGGCGTATTCCACAAAATCAAGAGGTTGCTCGTAAGATCCGTTTGCGGAAAAAGGTTTGAAAATTGAATGTTATAATAGTAGTTCTTATAATTTCTTGGTCACATGAAGCTCTATAATTTTGGCCTCTGAGCCTATCGATTGCTTATGCTGTTACGGAGTTCTGTTGGTTGCTCTCAGACTACTCATCGTTCTGTTGACGTGAACTCAGTTTGTTGACTCAATGAGTCAAGTTGGTTAGGTTGAGTTAGATTGTGTTGAAGTTAGCTCGGTTTTGCTTCAGTTTATGTTCTGATTTTCTATTAATTCTTGCAGTTAGTTTCGTTAGTTCTGTTAGAAAATCTGTTGACTGTTAAATGTGCTGTTAAGTCGCAGTTAAAATAGATGGAGGTTAAGTGAATCAGTTAGTTTGTTTAGCTAATTTCAGTTAGTGACTGTTAGTTGCATGAGCTGTTAGGTTAATAGTTAATATAAGTTGTTAAGAAAATGGTTAGCTTGGAGGTTAATGTTTAATTTGGATTTAAAAACTGAGTTGAATGTATTGGCAAGCAACTGGTCTTGGTGATTTGAATTTGGATTTCCGCTTGAAACTGATTTGCGATTTGCATTATAGACAAACTGTCATGACTTTGTTTGTGAACTAAACTCGGATATTTGAATTTGTACCATTTGACATGTTTGAATGAAATTGAATTGCATATTGGATATGAACTATTTGGTTTTACTGTATATATGTGTGTTAATATTGATGTTTGGATTTTGGTTTATTGGAAAGATGGTGATACTGGTGCAGGTGGTTCTTGATATGGCAAGTTTTGTGTACATGTGGCTGCAAGTTTTCATGTAGGCATGGCAGGTTTGGCTTAGTTGCAACATGAAGTTCATTGATACTGAAATTTAAAAAATTATAAACTTCCAATTAACAAAAACAACAATACCAAATTATCCACTCAAGAAACATCACTATAGGTTAAATATGTTTACACTCCTGCAAAAACATCACTACTATTCAATTTAAGTGCTTAAGTGAATAATTTACTTAATCATAAAATGAATAATGATCATATAAACTCAATTATATTAAATAATCACAAAAAATAAATAAATAAAATAACTTGTGAGATGGAGAAATTTTTTTTTTTGACATTTGAATAAAAAAATTATCTTTCAAATAAAGATAATTGTTGATTAAAATAAAATAAGTATTGTCTTAATAGTTATCTATGAGACATAAACTTAGTCGGTTATTGAGTATTATCTAATTTTATAAGATAAAAAATGTATTTAAATACACATTTAAATTTGAAATGAGTTACTTAATTGTAAAATAAATAATAATCGTATAAACTCAATTGTATTAAATAATCAAATAAAAAGAAAAAAAGAACTCATGAGACGGAGAAAGAAAAAATTAAAATATGAAAATAATAATTTTTTCTCTCAAATAAAGACAATTATTAATTAAAAGTAAAATATGTATTATATTAATAATAACTCGTTAGTTGTCTAAACAATTTGATAAAACAATTTATTAATTTTATAACTATAAATTATTTTTTAATAATTATAAATTATTTTTTAATAATCTTAAAATAATAATTATGTTTCGAGACTAAATTTTGTGTTTTAAAAATTTAATATTTTTTAATTTTCCTCTTCATTATATTAAAAATGGTTCAATGTTTTTTATTTATGCTTAGAAAAAAAAGAGGAAGAAAAAAGAGAGAAAAATTTAAAATAAAAGTTATAAGGTGGAGGAATTTTAAATTTTAAATTTTTGAATAAATTTTTAAAAAAATTGTGAAGTGTGTGAGGTGGTTAATGGAGAAATAGTGAAGGATGAAATGATTTAATTTGTGAAAGTAGGAAAAATAAAATTTAAAATAAGAAAGTAGTTTTGTTTTGCTAAATGTCAACACCTGATTGAATAGATAGTGTAATTATATTGTTCATTTGACTCCAATACCCTTTTTATAATGTAATTAATTTGAAGGGAAAATAACATTTGTGGTATTTTAGTAGCATGTTTTATAGTTGACTTATATTTTTATTCTAGAACTTAATTTTTGAGGCTTAAAATTGTGATTTTTGCTTCAAAAATGATATTTTCATTAACAATCAAAATTGAGAAAATAAATTACCTTTTTTCTAAAAAAATCATTGTGAGTGTATCTTTATCATCAGACATTTTGTATGATGTCAAAATAAAGAAATTTCACATTTCAGTACATTGGATGATAACTTTGTGTATGTGTGGCTCTCTTATATTTAGAGGTCTTAGGAATCATTAAAGATCACTTCAAAATTATTCAAAACCACGAAAGTCAGTTTCTGCTAAAAAATGCACTACATGTGTCAGCACATACACTCTTCAGAGCGGCACATGTAACTTATTTTTAAAGCTTGTAGGCCCTGTCTTGCTTAGGTTGACACATACCTCTTTCTGATCGGCACATCCTACTGTTTTGGATTCTATGAGCCGGCACACAGAGCCGGCCATTGGGTCAAGCTGGTAAAGTTAGGGCTTTAGGCCCCTAAATATATTTTTAGAATCGAAGATATTAAGGCCTAAAAATAAGCCTCAATTAATTAATTTAAATTAACTTAATAATTTTAATAAATTTGTTTACCAGTCAGACACGTAAAGTTGTCATTACTTTTTCAATTTTGTACTTTTTTTACTCTTTCTCTTCCAATCCTAACGTTCTAAAATAATTAGTATTAATTGATTTAATATTTTCACAAATCTCATTATTCCAATAATAACTGATTCTTCTTCTTCTTTCAATATCAAACACTCAAACTGCAATTGAATATTTTCTACAGAGGCAAACACCATTTTCTCCTATTCTAGTTTATTGAGTTCTTTCTAATTCTCTATCTTCAATCAATCATTGATTTATTTTTTTGATTGACGGCAAATAAGCAGTTCTTTCTTCTATTCTGTTTTTGTCGACAAACAGGTTCTATTTTCTTTGTTACTACTTGTTTTGTTTATTTTATATTTTTTATTCTCTTTTATTTCTTTAGTTTTATTTTAGTTTGTTTATTTTATTTCAGTTATTTTATTCTGTTTGTTTATTTTAGTCTTATTTAGAGTTTTATTTTAATTGTTTATTTTATTTATTTACTTTCAAGATTTGATTGAATTATTCATTTGTTTTAAAATATATAAATGTCGACTCGAAAATATGAATCGGGCTATTCGAAACTCAAGAAAAAGAAAAGAGTTGAAGCTTTGATTGAATCACAAAAAGGCGCTTTAGACAAATTTGTTAAGACAAACAAAAAAAGTGAAATCGAAAATAATAGTGATTGTTCGCTGAATGAACAAGTTAATAATGTAAACCATGATGAAAATGAAAATCGAGAAGAGGTAGTTGATGAACAAGTTAACAATATATATGCTAATGAAAATAGAGAAGGAATAGCGGGTGATAATGAAATTATAGTATCGGTTAATAGGCAAGATAATATTGATTCTGACACTGACAATGAAGATAGAGAAAAAGTATTAGAAAAATAATCTCATAAAAATATATATGACCCAAGTCAATGGACAACTATTGACACAAATTTGAGAGATTTATTAGTAGAAAGGGATCTTATTAAAGTTACCGATATAGATTTTCCTAAGGATGCATATGCAAGACACTTTTCTTCATCACTTTACATTCAACAATTATCCAACGGAGAGAAGCGTGAAAGAAGATGGTTGGTTTATTCTCAAAAATTGGATAAAGTGTTTTGCTTTTGTTGTAAATTATTTAATGCTCTTCATAGTACAAGTAAATCAGCACATGAAGGTAGTAATGATTGGAGAAATATTAGTGCTAAGTTGAAGAGTCATGAGATGAGTAATGAGCATATTGTTAATATGAGTTCATGGATTGGTTTAGAAATGAGATTATTAAAACATAAAACAATTGACAATAATGTTCAAGAAAGAATAAATAGAGAAAGAGAGCACTCGAGAAATTTATTACTTAGAATCATTGCAGTTGTTAAAACTCTTGGAAAAAATAACTTAGCATTTCGTGGAACAAACGAAAAGATTTATCAAGAAAATAATGGAAATTTTTTATGTCTAATTGAAATGATTGCAAAATTTTATCCTCTAATGCAAGAGCACATTCGTCGAATAAAAAATGATGAAATTCATAACCATTATCTTGGACATAGAATACAAAATGAATTAATAGATTTGCTAGCAAATGAAATCAAAAAAAAAATTTATAAAAAAAGTTGTGGAATCAAAATATTTTTCAATCATACTTGATTGTACTCCTGATATAAGTCATCAAGAACAAATGTCTATTGTATTACGATGTGTAGATTTTTCTTCAACTCCGATACAAGTAGTTGAGTATTTTTTAGAATTTTTAGTAGTAGATGATACAACTGGAAAAGGTCTTTTTGATGCTATTATGAATGAACTAAATATACTTGGTCTTGATATTATTAACTTAAGAGGACAAGGTTATGATAATGGTTCTAATATGAAAGGAAAACATCAAGGTGTTCAAAAAAGATTTTTAGATGTTAATCCTAGATCATTTTATATACCATGTGGTTGTCATAGTCTAAACTTGGTACTTTGTGATATGACAAATTGTTGTTCCAAAGCTACATCATTTTTGGAGTGGTGCAACGTATTTATACAATATTTTCTTCTTCTACTAAAAGATGAAAAAATTTACTAGACCATATCCCTAACCTTACTTTGAAGTCATTGTCACAAACACGTTGAGAAAGTCGTATTAAAAGTGTAAAAGCTATAAGATTCCAAACTTCACAAATAAGAGATGCTTTATTTAAATTAGGTGAAATGAATGATGAACCTAAAATGAAAAGTGAAGCTGAATGTTTGACAACTTATGAGCTTGAAAATTTTGAATTTTGCTAGGCATGACTATTTGGTATGAAATATTGTTCGTTGTAAACTCAGTTAGTAAACACTTTCAATCAAAGGATATGAGCATTGATGTTGCTATAGAGCAATTGAAAGGGCTTATTTCTTTTTTTGAAAAATACAAGGAATATGGTTTTGAAAATGCCATAATTTCGGCTAAAGAAATTGCTACCGAAATGGATATAGAACCTAAGTTTCGTGAAAAACGTATTATTTGTAGAAAGAGACAATTTGATGAGATTATTGACAATGAAGTTTTAAAAACTCTTGAAGAATCATTTAAATCTGACTATTTTTTGTACATATTAGATCATGCAATTACATCATTTCGAAGTAGATTTGAAAAATTTAAAATATATCAAAATATTTTTGGTTTTCTATTTAGTATATAGAAATTAAGGTCATTGGAAATTGAAAATTGAAAATAATATTGTCTTAACCTCGAATGTTCGTTAAAACATAACGATAACTCTGATATTGATGGATTAGACTTATTTTTAGAATTGAAAATATTAAGAGAAATCATACATGTTGAGAATGATACGCCAATTGATATACTTAACTATATAATAAGACTCAACTCTTTTCCAAATGCATTTATTGCTTATAGAATAATGTTAACGATTCCTGTAACTGTTGCTTCGGCAGAAAGAAGTTTTTCAAAACTAAAATTAATAAAATCTTATCTAAGGTCAACAATGTCTCAACATAGATTAAATGGATTGGCTTTATTATCTATTGAAAAAGAACTGTTAAATGAAATTGATTACAATAGTTTAATGAATAATTTTGTATCTCAAAAAGCTCGAAGAGTAAATTTTAAATAAATATTATAATAATTTAATTT
The DNA here is from genome assembly GCA_948472305.1 of Vicia faba. Taxonomy (NCBI): domain Eukaryota; kingdom Viridiplantae; phylum Streptophyta; class Magnoliopsida; order Fabales; family Fabaceae; genus Vicia; species Vicia faba. The sequence continues at coordinate 1,710,023,007 of OX451737.1, read as the reverse complement.
AATTTTTTTTATTAAAATATAAAAGGCCTCAATTTAAAATTTGCTTTAAGCCTCATATAGTGTTGGGCCGGCCCTGCCGGCACATACGCGACTCAGGTAGGCACATGTACTATCGTAAATAAGGTTGTAGCCTTCATCTGGAAAAACTTCGGAGCTTGTCCTCCAATATTGTGGTTCGATTTGGGGGTTTACGTGCAAGACGGTCAAGAGAGGATTGCGACATGAAAGCCTTTGGAGATAAAGTATGCAAGGGATCCTTTGGGAATAAAGAATGCAAAGGAAGTAATGACCAACGGTAATCAAATTGAAGTCTTGTGGAACAATTGATGCAATTGATCATGCGTGAAAGCTTTGGAGATACATAACACAAAGGAGTAGAAATATCGACAAGTCAATTGGCATCCATTGTTGTCTTGGTCTTTCTCAAGATCAAAAGAGGAGAAGGGGTTTAATCAACATCGAAACCGGTGGTGTTTGTATGGTTTCTCTTGAATACTTCTCTTGTACATCAACATTTAGCATAGTAAGAAATTAACATAATATCCATATTGAAACTATGCGCAGACGTACCCATACGCGAGAACGAAAATGGGGAACTATGAAGACAAACCCTTGTGTGGATCTCTCTTTTTTATCACTTTAATTTCTTTATGTTTCATTAAGTAATTTGTCAAAAAGCATTGTTATCGATCGATTTGTAAGAAATTTTTGAAATTGTTTTTGTTTGAAATTGTGTGTTGATAAGCTTATAATCACTTTTATTTATAAGTTGCTTTTCAAATCAACACAACACAAACGAAAAATTCTGAAAACTCGATCGCATACCAAGTGTTTGACAAAATACATTGTTCACTATTTTTGCTCATAGTCATTGGAATTAGCATTACAAAGTTAATTGATTAAGCGAGTAATAATATGGTATTCTTTTAATTGTATGCAAACTTTAACACCTTTTATATTTCACAACTATGAAGCTTCAAGTATTGACATCATTATCTTATAATAACCTTTAATCTTATAGCTTATGAGGCTTGAGATGTCTTCAATTTGATTACTATCATCACAAAGTCGATAGACCAAACCACTAGAGATTATTGAAACAAGAGTCTTTACATGAACATCGTTGGATGGCATAATTGACTTCAAAGAGATGGTTTCATGTTTGAGTTAAGTCTTCTAGGTATATGAACAAGATTATATTCAAAAGGATAACTTGATAAAACATCTTGGTACCGAGAACATCTTCGACCTCTTGAGTTATCTTTATGAGATAAGAACTTCACTAGATATCATTGGATATCAGGTGTTGCCATCAATAAAACCAAACTATTGATTGCAAATTCATGTTAACAAACTCCACTACTTTGGATCAACTTGACAATATTTGCAAGCACATAGGTCCATCAAAGTTACCTTTTTTATTATCTTAAATCATGTATAACTTCTCTTCGTACTTTCATTCAACCATTTTTTATTTGTATTCAGATTTTTAATCATCTTATTTTATTTTGGTTTTATTACACTTTTGATATTCTTATTATCCTATTGCATGTTGAGAATCAAATATGAGGAAGAAGTCCCATATTGATAGAAAATGGAATATTTAACACATTATAAGTGAGAGAACCCACATATCTATCACCTTAAGGTTTTTGGTAAATATGTGGTGTGTCTCTCACAAATGTGCGTCCCAAGTGTAAAATGTTATCTCGTGTTGACCCTCGAATTGCCTCCAATAGTGCTATCGGGGACTTTGGTTTGAGTGAACGGATTGTATTACTTTGTATCGAAAGTACTTCCCACATGTGGTGGATAGGAGGCGTTCCATTAAAGAGTGTTAACAACGATACAAATTTACATGGAAGAAAGAGCTTCCACTTGAGGGGGGGGGGGGGGGGGGGGGGGGCATTATGTATAGACTCACACTTGAAGGGGTGTTGAGAATCAAGTGTGAGGAAGAACACCAGATGTTGACCCCCAAGTTTTTCAAATTAGAAAAAACCCTCGTACCAAAGCAACCAAAGAGGTGGTATTGCATGTAGAGGAATAGGTGGTGGTAAAAAAACCTGACAAAAGTCACATTCAGTGTTTCAATTGTCAGAAGTATGATCATTGCTCCAATGATTTTCCAAAAAAAAAACAAAAGAATCAAGAAAGTGAAAGTTTTCAAAACATGAAGTAGAAGAAGAAGAGATGATGCTGATGGTCACAACTAAGGATGAAAGAAGGTTCAAGGACCAATGGTACTTGGACTTAGGATTCTTACACGACTACAAATAATACAATTCATGATGAAGCTTTCACCTCTTCTAGAAAAATATAAGGTATTATGCCAAAGCGCGCCATGTTTTATTTTTTATAATAATAAAAACAACATATTCCTTCGGTTTTTAAGAAAAACGATGGGAAAAACGAATCAGGACACACTTTGAATCCCAGCTTTTGCAATTTACGTTTTTATTTGTTTATAAGTTTAAACTAAATGAACTAACCCTTCGGTTTTTCAATATAATCGAAGGATCAAATAATCCTATTTCACTATAAAAGCACTCTCACTAAAAATATTTTAACCTAATCTTTACTTATATGAAGTCGCCTCAAATTCGCATGCATCATTCTTTGGGATGGACTGCAAGACAGAAAAAATCTTCAATGCTCTTCTATCTAGAACAAAACTTTTTATGTCTTTGCAATCTATCTCATATAATAGTGTTAATGTTGTTGTTGTATTTTTTCTCATTTGATAGATTGCAAATGTAGAAAATCAATCTTGCTTCAAATTAAGCAAAGAAGGGAGCTCAACCTTGAAAAGTTAAACTGAGAAGGAATCTTAACTGATTGAAGATTGATATCAACTAAGATATTCATTCATAAGAGTAAAGATTTGTTGTAAATAATTTATTTTAATATTCTGTTTAAACATTGTGATTTAAAAATAAAAGAGTTTTTCACCTTGGTGCTTTGTTATAGCTGGGGTGATAGTTAAAATCAGAAGATTATGTACCTCATTTTTCTTATAAATCCAAGGGGTAAAATAATCATATTTTACTATAAATAATATTTTTAAACATATTTTACTCTAATACTAACTTATATCTAGCCGCGTCAAATAGAGGAAATATTTACCACTGTCAATTTCATGAGTTGATACTACAAAAAAATTGATGGATTTGCCATGATTTTTTTGATCTAGAAACGCTTAAGAATAGATCCCTAGGATGGATTGTAAGTGCATAAAATGAAAATTCACATGGTGGGAACATATAACTTATCAGAAGTTGGATAAGTTATGGAGTGTTTTTTGGATATGCAACATAAACGTATGCAACAAAATTTAGATTCCACCAAAGATTTGTTGTAAAACAATGTGTTTTAATATGTTGTGTAAACAATGTAATACAAAAAAGAACTTATTCACGTCGATATTTTATTTGAAATAAGGGGTTTGTTAAGCATTTTTTTAAAAGATTTTCACCACCCTTAATCAAATCTTTGTCGTCCATTTAATAATTATCAACACATAAGATTCTTCCATTAGTGATCCACGTAAAACCTAAGAGTCATCCATTATAAAAGTTGAATATTAACATTTCCAACCTAAATGAAACATGAAGCGATTGAAACCTAAAGACGCTTGGAAAAATTATCTATGATGAATTTCAAGTGTATAAAATCATATGGGTTCAAGGTTTACTTTCTTAAATATTTATTTGAACCTAAAGTGATATATTTGAATATCGATTTTAATTATATTATCCTTTTTTCATCATAAACAAATACATGCAAGATCCAACATTTGATCTTCCCCATGATTAAATAATTTGAGGATCTAAAGTCTAAATCTTCAGGGATTTTGATTTATATCTTGATCCCTAGGGAGTTTGAATTTTATCTTAAACTCTAGGGAATTTGATTTTTATTTTTATTTTAATATTCTGGGTAAATAATGTAACAAATTTTATTTTTATTGAAACCATTTACTGTGATGTGTGTGGTCCTATCCAGGTGGATTCAGTTGGAGGTAACAGATACATTTTCACATTCATGGATGATTTTAGTCGAAAACTATGGACTTACCTAATCAAGAAGAAAAGTGAAGTGGTCGAGGTATTTGCCAAGTTTAAATCTATGGTTGAAAGACAAATTGGTCGAAAGCTCGAGATTTTGAGGCCCGGTGGTAGTGGAGAATATGTGTCAAAATACTTCGACATATTATGTGAGAAATAAGGGATTATGCATGAGTTGGTGCCACCTTACACTCCACAATAGAATGGAACTGCAGAAAGGAAGAATCGGACCATTGTCAATATGGTTAGAAGTATGTTGAAAGGCAAACATTTACCTAAATAATTATGGGGTGAAGTTGTGTCGACTACAACATACATTTTAAACAGATATCTAACGAAGAAGCTAGAAGGAATCACGCCAAAATAATGTAGGTCTGCTGTCAAGCCTAGCTTGAGTCCTCTGAAATTATTTGGATCTATAGCACATAAACATGTTCCAAATCAGTTGAGAAGAAAACTTGATGATAAGTCGAGTTAGATGATCCTAGTAGGATATCATTCGACTGGAGGAAACAAGTTATTCAACCCAGTGAACAAGAAAGTAATGATCAGCACAGACGTGATCATATATGTGCTTAAGGAATGGAATTTGACTGAAAATGTAAAGAAATATTTAGTAAGAATCTTATGTGAAGAACCACACACCGAAGTCGAAAGAGAAGAAGTTCTACAGAAAGAAGTCAGAGGTGAAACATGCCCAAGTAAACCTCCAAGAACAAGACACATGCCTGCAAGGTTGCAGGTGTAATACCCGAAATTTGTCCTACCCTTTCACTTTTATTTGACTTATGCAATTCTCATTTCACCTGCATACCCTTCATTAGGCCATCTAACACATCATGCATCATTAATCAATAATTTGGCATGGGATCGATGATATTATGGAATTAGGGTCTCTATGGTTTTGATGGTTCTCATCTTCACTCAGGCTTGAATCAATTGGTTTCCTAGTAACTGTGGTTTGTGGAACTAGGGTTTGAATTCTTGATTATTGTGAACTTCTCCCCCATCAAGCTACAAGGTACTCAAGTCAAGAGGATTATGGTTTCTTATTCATGGAGTTTTGAGCTTGCAATACCCATCAACTAAGTTTCATTGGATTCTCATGTCAAAGCTATATTGGTCATATATATTTCCATATTCATTTCTCGAGGGTTCTTCAAGGCATTGATATTGTATTGGTTATCAAGTTAAGGGTTTGTGAATTGAATGATAATTTCGAATTTGAAGTTAAGGGCTCAAGGTGATTTGAATTTTTCATTGAGATCTGGAATTGCAGACTTGTAAAGATTTTAAAATACAAATAATCCATTCATGGTTTATTTTGAAATCAAAGAATAAGTCACAAGCTTCAATTCAAATTTTCAAGGCATGTTCATTCAAAGTACATTCAAGATTTATTTTGATTCAAGTTTGGTAAATGGATACATAGTTTAAAGATGGAAGTTGTTCAAGAATTCAATAGCACAGAGTCATTCAGAATACGTTCAAAATTCAAGTAAGTTCACAAGTCCATTCATTCATTTAAAGATTCTATCCATGGATTCAATTCCATTTGAAATGTGCAAGTTCCATTCTAATTTTAAATCAAGACATTTTGTGATCAATTTTCGTTACAAGTCATATTAAATCCAAAGAAAGAAGAAAAGGGCCATTTCATTTGGATCAATCTCGTTACATCATTCACATTTCAATATCTACATCATCACCAATACATAGGAATAATTACATAAAAATTCCTTTTACACTTCAACAAGTCTCATATTTAAACTCCAAAATCCTTGCTAACTTTCGATCACAATCAAGGCCTTTATGACATTTTCATGCGCAATCTTCACTAAGCTTTAAGCTTTAAGAATATTCATGCCACAATCATTTTGTATCGAGCCTACCACCATCTTTGTGCCAAATTTGCGGTTGACATAAGCCAATTCTTAAAATAATCCCGCACTGATTCAAGAGGAAAAATCAGAAATTTTAAAAAGGTGAAACCTAATAAGCAAAGTGAGGGAAAGAAATTTGGAACCCGTTCTCACAAAATAGGTCCCTACATCGGGTTCACAAAGAGTTCACCAGGAAATAACAACCATAAACCATGCAGCATAACAGAATAACCAACCTCCAGAACTAACTACTAAACAAGACTGAATTCAAACCGAATATCAACTCGGCATCAATTGCCAAATAACAGAAAAATATCAGAATTTCTCTAACTAATATCTAGATAACAAAATTCTAGCTTAGTAACAGAATAACAACTAACACCATAAAAGAAATCCCCAACGGCTTCTGACCTCACTAACCAACTACCTATAACAGTTTTTCAACCAACCGCCAAAGAGAATTCCTAACAGAATTTCGCTCCAACTAACTTCCTAACATATCCTAACAGAAACTAAAAGCTCTACCCATAACCACTTATAATATAAAACAAAATCAAACACTAACCTTGTAACCAACCCCCTAACAGCCTCTAACAAACTCCCAGCGGGGTTATAATAGAAAACTGAATGAGAGAGGGATTGGTTCATCAGAATATAATAGAATAAGAGAGGGATTCACATTCATGATTGAGCACACGAGAAATTCACGAAAAATCAGAAGGAATCAGCAAAACTCACCTTGCAATTATCTCTCCATAACCGGTTCACTCTAAGAAATAATCACAAAAAAAACTCTCGACATCTTCAGCTTCAACCATCTCCTGCAATCTTCTGCAACTCCACTCTTCTTCATCATCTCCGCGCATCCTCAAATGTTCATCATCAACATGTGATCTTCGATCTTCCAGAACAACTTGCAATCGTTAACCTTCAATCAACAATGATCCACAGCAATCACCATCAGCATCAATCCGTGAATATCATCATCTTTTGGACCTTCAATCTTTCTGGACAATAACAACGTAACTGAAACTGCGGAAATCAAAGATTGAGAAATCACAAAAGAAAGGAAAAGAAGGAGGTAGACAAAGTATAGAAGAAGATAAGGGAAGAAAACAATGATTAGCTGGGCTTCACAAGATTCGTCTTTGGTCTTCTCACCTTCGTCACTATCGAATCATCATAGGAGTGTCTCTGATAGGTAAGTCGTTGCAAACCCCCTCTCTCCTTCATCATCTCGCTTAACTATTGATACATATGCGAAGAATAGATAGTGTAAGTGTAAATCCACCCTTAAATCTTCTCTAAACGCATTCACCACCATTCAATTGGATCTTGAAGCCCCTAGGGTTTTTTATTATTTGATGAGATTTAGGAGGGATAAGCAGAATTGATGCAGACAGATTGAAGATAATAATGGAGAAATTGAACCTTCGCGGTTGAGGATGGCAATTAGTGTTGAGTATTGAGATTAGCGATTAAGGGAGGAAACGAAAGAGGAGAAGTCGTCGTGGCCGTTTGAGGGAGAGGATAGAGGCCACCGCGAGTTGAGTTCGTAGATGAGGAAGGTTGATCAGAGAAGGAGTACAGGGAGGGATTCTTCGTTGCGCCCCTGTGTTTGAGAGAGGAAGATGAAACGATACCCCTTTTGAACCCTAGCTTAAATGACATCCTTCTTGAACTATACTATCTTGTTTTTTGTAATAACAAGACCATGGTCTGAATGTTGGGGGGCCATTGTTGGAATAAACAAGTTTCCTGAAGCTGGTGAGGCAAAAAATAATTGTTGGACCGAACTACACACTCTCCTGAGGCCCATTCCTTGTTTTTCTTTCGATATGATGGATTTGTGTTACCAAAAAAGGCTTTCTGGGCCACTCTTGATTGGGCTTCAGCGCCCAGGATTTCTCTTTGCCCACACACACGCCTGACTACAAGTTGCATCCCCTGGTATTCAAAACTTCTTATCTTATTTTATTAGTTGCTTTGTTTCGTTTCACATTTCTTTACATGAAATATATAATAAAAACAATAAAAAAAGTAGAGTTATAATAGAAGTTTTTAGAAATTAATTCTTTAGTTTTTTTAAAGAATTTTCCTCATATAAAAAACTAAAAAATAATAGTTTTTTTCTTTTAATTTTTATTCATATTTTCATACCGCTTTACACTGTTATTCTGGACGTATTTGTTCATTGTGTGCGATACGGTGGCAGAACCGACTGTTTTTGAAATGCTGGTTTGTGTTTTGTGTTTTGTATTCGCAAAATATCACGGAAAGTAAGAGTCACCACCGACTTTTATTACATCCAACCGGAAAGGAAAAAAGCACAGAAAAATTCCTTTTTCGAGATATTCTGAGTACGGGGGGTAGATTATAGAAAGGGAAGGTGTTAGCACCCTTTCTATCCATGGTTTTCCATGGGCTCTTAGGTACTTGCTCATCTTTTAAAATTGCTTGTGTGTGCTTGTTTTGAAAAGTTTTGTTTTACTTCATTTTAACCCTTGATTCTGTCCTCAAGAGTGTTACGAAGTTGTTTTGAAAACTATGTTTGAAAAAGTGTAAGTGTGAAAAGTTTGATTTTGAGAAAGTACCTACTAGCATCTACCTACTCGAAAAAAGATTGTTTCTATTCTCGTTTCCTTTAGACAATGCTATCCTACTATTGAGAAATAGGAAGCACCGTCGTTGGAGTTGTAAGGGTCAATTCGTAAGGGACGTACGATCACTAAAGCAATATTAGGACGTCTTAGTAACAACCCTAGAGTCTTAAGATCATATTCGAGGCAACATTTCCGAGGCAACATTTTTTAGGCAACATTTCTGAGGCGACGTTTCCGAACGGGACTTTTGATCTTTGTTAGACAGGAGGGAAACCACTAAGATACCTTATACTTAATTATCGTTTACCGAAGGCAACCAAAGTGAGAGTATACCCTAAGAGTGCGCATGTGCGAGTGATTTGATTTCAGTTATTATCTTTGCACATTAGGGTTTTCTAGCCGTTTTAAATTATCATGCAATCTTGTCATACAATCCTATCAACATACATCTAAACAGTTAATATTTGCGAGTATTAAAATGCGATGAAATAAAACCTACGCTATTACAAGGCTTCGGGGTAGGGATTAATTACATAGCCAAAAAATCCGTAAAAGACGATAAGAAAGAAAATCCTAGATTTAAACTATTACATACCGTGGACAGTTACATCAATATTGCAAAAATGATAAACGCGCGCGATGAATCGAATGCAAAATAATTAGGGTTTTGACCCCAACTATACCTAATTGTAAATTAAAGGGAAAATCATTTTTTGTCGTTTTTTGTGTTATTTGAGAAAATAAAGCTCAATTGAATAATAATAACAAAACCTAATTATTAATTGATTTTAATTTAAGAAAAATAATTAAATTAACCTATTTTTTGTATTTTTCATTTTTTGAGAAAGAAATAAAAAATTAAATCACAAGTTTAACCCTGATTTTTTTCTAATTGGTTTTAATAAAAAAAAGTTAGAATTTCCCTAAATTGAATCAAACTAAATTATATTAAATTTGATAAAATAAAAACCTAATTCTAATTTTTGTGAACTCTTGATTTTATGATTTTGTGAAAAAGAAATTAATTTTGGTTAGAAATGATTAAGCAAATTAAATTAAATAAAAGAAATAAATAGAAAAGAAATAAAAATGGGCCTGATGTTGTTTTAGCAAGGGGGGGGTGTTGCTTGGAATTTCTTAGCCCAACAAGCTCCTGGCCCTGTTGACTTTGCCTAATCCTGTGTGCATGCTTGACTCAGGCACATGGTGGACCTTCATTGTGGGCATATTGGGTCTGACCAGGAATACATCATATGACTGATGCCGAGAGTACACGGAACACGCTTGAGGATGGGAAGCACTGGATTGACCTGCATCTATTGAGAAAATAATAAAATGCACACGCCTGGTATCGAAACCAGGACGTGTGCATCAAAGGCCAGCGTCCTCACCATTTTCATTATCATGTTAGTTGTAATAATAATGAAACAAATAAACTATAATGCAAACAACGTGCCACACCTCCCAAAACGCGTGAAATTCAAACTGACCATTCACACACTGCCACGCCATTGTCTTCTTCATTGATTCTATGTTTTAGATAAAAGACTTTTACCTACGGAAATCAAGCGTAGGTATAGCCCCTGTGCATTTCCAAAATCTTATATACGTGTGATAAATGAAAACCAATGGTACCAATTAACTCGTTTCAACCTCACGAGCAACATGGTACCATTATTAATGTCCAACTTTCCCTGTACAAGAAACCCATAAAAACAAAGCACGAACCCTAGCCATGGTAGTTTCATGTTCAGTCAATAAAAATGCAATTGAATATAGTCATTAGCTTGCAAAAATCTCAAGGATTATAAATATGCCAATCAATCATGCTAAATATGCCAAAATCAATATATTCGAATTCAAGAAAATATGCAAATCGTGTGACTGCTACGATGCGTTTCAAGGCGTGGGGAAGCTTGCGAACGATTGAAACACGATCCTGAGGAGTCCAGAAATTGATTGGTATGGTTAGAATGGCTTGAGATAGTCTGAAACTTGGAAATTGGTTTGCACTTTTTTCTTAAATTTTTGCAATTCGTTCTCTGCCTTTGCACGCCTCTAGCCTCTTTTTTTTTGTATGCATTCGTTCCTTATGTATACTAGAGTGTATTAGGGTTCAAGTTTGTATCAAATATTTTCCAATTATGAAGATTGATCCATGATTTAATCTTTGCACCAAATCTTTTCAAAACAAGAAAATTCAATCTTTTTATGTCCATATGGAGCCTTGCATGATTTGATCTTGTCTCCAGCTGTATAATGGACCTAGTCATGCACAAAATCTCAAGGTTTTAATGATTTTTAATATTTTCACTATTTTATATTGATTTTATTTGATTTAAATGAATTAAAATCAAAATAAATAACAAAAATAAAAGTATGACAAGTGGAAGGGATCATGGGTCGTGGGTCACATTACAAACTCAATGCAAGCATAAAAAGTTGGGCCTATTTAGCAAAAAATGCAATTTTGGACACATTTGACTTTTGGCAATTTTGCAAAAAGGGTCAACTTGGCCAATGCATAACTCTCTCAATTTTGACCCTAGAGAGGTATTCTTGGACTTTTTAGAAAGCTTAATATGTCCTCTAAGCAACCCTTTTGGTCTCATCTCAATTGAGTGTTCCATGTTCATGTATGAAGCTTTGACCCAAAAGGTATTTTTGTTGACTTTTCAAAATGACCTATAATGTCCAAAATCATATCTTCTTGTGAGTGCATATTTTGAACTTGGGAGCTGAAGATGGATTGTGGGGGGCTACATCCTCTTCAAAATGAGATTTGTATGGGTCATTTTTGATAAAGTATGAGAAAGTTATGCTTGGTCAAAGTTGAGTTGACTTTTCCTACAAAACCCTAATTTAGCAACTTTTGGGTTTTGGCGAATTGTGAACAATCCTTGAGGAATCATGATCAACCCTTGATCAAATGATGAATAATACTTCAAAATGAGAATGTTGACCAAAAATCTTGAAGTTTGACTGTATGTGGGCCACAGATGACTTTTACCCTAGCACAATCGATTTTCAGGCCTTTGAGCAATTGATTGAGCAAATTTCCTCTACAAGGCTTGAAACTTGACATGGATGATCTTGAGAACATATTAGGACAATGGTGAGCATTTGGGAGCCTTTGGAATCAAGCATCTTGATGCAAAATGAAACCATAATTTGTGGTACACTGCCTTAAGAGAGAGTTTGTCTGGTCAACCCTTGGACTTCCTTGAGCAATTTGAGGACCTCACTTGACATGTATTGAGAAATATGGGAGGGAGAATTTTGGGGTACAACAGCTGCCCCTGTTCAATCTTCTTAAACCTGAGTATGTAGATTGGCTTGTCTGCCTTTCTGATCTGAAGGTGGAAGATGATTGAACACTAGAGTGCCCAGAAATTTGCACTCGCATGAAGTGGTACTTGTCCTGCGATATCAGGAATGGGCTTATAGATGCCATTTGGAAGTCAATTACGGAAGATGGGCTTAAATATTCCATCTGAAGAAGTGTTGATCGCATAAGAGATTCCTTTGCGAGAACCCATATACCTGTTGTTGAGGAGGATTTCGCTGGGGACACGCTGGTCTCTGTCTTGGGAGATATAGAATTTTAGGAGCTTCAGTTGTCCTTTACTCTACTGGGGAATTATCTCTTAGTTGAGGAGGTGACAATGAACTGCTATCTGGTCGTGCTCCAGGCCTTATAGTGATTTGCTGAGGAAAATAAGACTGACTGCTATCTGGTCGTGCTCCAAGTTTTACAATGACTTACTGGGGAGATGAGATTAAACTTGCTATCTGGTCGTCCTCTAGGCTTTGAAATTTCTCAATTCTTATTTGGTCGTGCTCCAGGCTTCAGAAGGAATTAAGTGGTTATCCGGTCGCATCCAGGTTTCAACTTGAATTTAAGGCATACTAATATCCAGTCGATTTCCGGGCTTCATAGTAATTGGCGGAGTAAACTGCTATTTGGTCGAATTCCAAGCTTCGCAGTACCTTATACTGTTATCTGGTTGTGTCCCAGGTTTCAGTGTCCTTTTCCGCTATCTGGTCGTGCTCCAGTCTTCACAGCGTCTTATACCGTTACCTGGTCATGCGCGAGGCTTCACGGTGTCTTATACTGCTATTTGGTAGATTTCTAGGCTTCACAATAACTTGTTGAGGGTTAAGCTGTTTTTCGGTCGATTTCCAGGCTTCATAGCTTGTATTTAAGATATACCACTATCTGGTCGATTCCAGGCTTCATAGTATTTTGGAGAAATCAAGATATTATCCGGTCGATTTCCGGGCTTCATAGCTTGAACTAGAATAGAAATCTTAGTATCGATTTGACTGAACCAAAGAAAACTTGCGAGAACTTGATTGCATCTTTCCCTGAAAGGTAAAGAGTTAGTCGTATGTAATGTCATGATGTATGAAATGTATTGAGTAATGATGTTCTCAAAATAAATGAGATTATGCTGTATGATGCATATGCGCATGCCACGATGTATGAATATGCAATGCTCTTGTGATATTCTCCGGCTGGAGAGAATAAATCCTGGACTGCTGTTGGAGAGTATAAGGAATTGAGTTCTTCGTTCTCACTGGGGATAGTGATCTAAGATGATTAGCTGGAGACTTACGTCTTCTCTACTCGAGAATATTCCGCCGGGAGAGACTCTGTTTGAGAATAATCATGTGGGAGAATGACTTTATGGGAAAGAGAGATACTCTGCTGGACGATCTGCTGATTTGGAGGAATAAACTCAGCTGGTGGTGAACTTCTGTTGCTGGTGATAGATAAACTCTGCTTGGGGAGAATTTTGCCAACTCATTCGCGATTATGAACCTCGGCTGGGGAGAGCTAACACCACTATCTTTGGATACTTCCTACTCTGCGGGGAATGTATGTACCTTTAGTCATATTCTCAATCTAGCTATATCCCTGTACCTGGTGGATAGAGCAACTGTAAGGTTTGGTCACTTCTTATTTGCCCCTGTTCCTGGAATTACGAGTAATTGTCTTTTGTTTCTTATGTAAATATTTATGAGCAACAATCATTTTCAAATGCATATATCAAAAATGAATCATTGGACGTTCTTTGCAAAATAAAACAGAAAAAGAAAAAACAAGTTGAAATTTCTTGTGAAAATGAATTGTATTGATTTTTGAAATTGGCCTGTAACAAGCGTTTTATACAAAGAGGCTGACGTCCTAGTAAGAGAACGCCGCCGAGGGAATAGAAATTATACAATTTGTGTAAAAGAAAGAAAAACAGCTATGTGAAACAATCCCATCGGGTTCCAACTCTGCTATTGCCTTTATATCTTCAAGCGTCTCATCACTTTGCTACTTGGTCGAAGGTGGATCAGATTGATTGGCGCCATCCGAGCTTGATAGTCGATACCGGAGTCTTGTCGCAAGATGATTCAATGAGACATAGTGTTACGCTTCAATCCCTAATTTTTGCCTAAACCGCCCTTTCGGGTTTTCAGTCCACTGGGATACCCTTTTTTTCCCAAGCCGCCTTTTCAGGTTTTCGACTTGCCGGGTGTACAGTTTATTTCATTTTCATCCCTTACTTTTGCCCGGATCCTTTTGGTTCGCTGGGAAGCCCTTATTTTTGCCTAGGCTAGTCAACCTAGCGGGTCTTTGATTATGCGTAGTATCTTTTCACTATGTCTGCATTGACGGGGTGAAGAAGGTCATCACCATCCATGGTGGTTAGAATCATAGCTCCTCCCGATAAAATGTTCTTAACCACAAATGGCCCTTCGTATGTGGGAGTCCATTTTCCCCTGGGATCACCTTGCGGCAGTATGATGCGTTTGATCACTGGATCCCCGACCTGATATTCTTGTCGTCTGACTTTCTTGTTAAAAGCCTTAATCATTTGCTTTTGATACGTCTGACCATGACAAATAGCAGTAAGCCTCTTTTCATCGATTAAATTCAGCTGATCAAGCCAGGTTTGGATCTAGTCATCTTCGTTCAAACCCGCATCCTTCATAATCCTGAGAGAGGGTATCTGGACTTCGATGGGTAGGACTGCCTCCATGCCATACACCAGAGAGTAGGGTGTTACCCCTATTGATGTCCTTGCCGAGGTACGGTACCCATGAAGAGTGAATGGTAACATCTCGTGCCAGTCTTTGTATGTCACCGTCATCTTCTGCACAATCTTTTTGATGTTCTTATTAGCTGCTTCAACGGCCCCATTCATCTCCGACCGGTAGGGAGAAGATTTATGATGTTGTATCTTAAACTGTTTGCAGAGCTCGATGATCATTGTATTGTTTAGATTTGTACCATTATCAGTAATAATTCTCTCTGGCACACCATATCAACATATCAAGTTGTGTCAGATAAACCGCGCCACGACGTTCTTGGTTACTGTAGCAAAGGAAGCTGCCTCGACCCACTTCGTAAAGTAATCAATAGCCACCAGAATGAAACGATGCCCGTTAGACGCAGTAGGTCTGATCTCACCTATCATATTGATGCCCTACATTGTAAAAGGCCAAGGAGCTGTCAAAACATTCAGAGGAACTGGAGGTATATGCACCTTATCAACATAGACTTGGCACTTATGACAGGTCCGAGAGTGCTGATAACAATCGGCTTCCATAGTGGACCAATAATATCCTGCCCGTAGGATTTTCTTTGCCATGGTATGTCCACTGGAATGAGTTCTGAAGTTACCTTCATGTAACTCTGCCATGATCCTTTTTGCCTCACTTTTGTCCATATATCGCAGTAAGGTTGAATCATGGTTACGCTTATAAAGGATCTCATTGATAATGAAGAAATTCACAGTGAACCTTCTTAAGAACTTCTTATCATTAACAGATGTACCCTCGGGGTATTCTTGAGCCTCAAGATACCTCTTTACCTTGTGAAACCAGGGTTTATCTGCTAACTCTTCGGTGTCGATCTCACAGTAATGTGCGGGTTCATCCAACCTCTCGATGGTGATCTGGGGAGCTTCGTTGTCCCACCTGACTTTGAACATAGAAGACATGGTAGCCAACGCGTCTGCCAACTGATTCTCCTCTCTTGGGAAGTTTTCAAATGTTATCTCCTCAAAATGTGGGAGCAATGTCAGTACGTATTCTTTGTAAGGAATAAGATTTGGGTGCTTCGTATCCCACTCGCCTTTGATCTGACTGATCACTAAAGCAGAATCTCTGAATACACTCAAGAACTTAATCCTCGGGTCAATAGCAGCTTGAAGACCCAGGATACATGCTTTATACTCCACCATATTGTTAGTGCAGTTAAAACATAATCGGGCGGTGAACGGAGTATGACAACCCTCAGGAGATATAATTATAGTGCCAATGCCATTACCCAATGTGTTTGATGCTCCATCAAAATACATAAACCATCGGGATCCTCCCTCAGGTCCTTCATCCAGTCCAGGTTCTTCACAGTCGGTCACCAACATGATGTTCTCATCCGGGAACTCGAAATTTATGGGCTGATAGTCATCCACGGCCTGATGCGCCAAATGATCCTCCAATACACTCCCCTTGATTGCTTTTTGGGTTGTGTATTAGATGTCATATTCAGTTAAGATCATCTTCCATCTTGCTATCCTTCCGGAGAGAGCGGGCTTCTCGAAAATATACTTGATTGGATCCATCTTTGATATCAACAAAGTGCTGTGAGTAAGCATATACTGTCTCAGCCGGCGAGCAGCATATGCCAAAGCGCAACAAGTTTTCTCGAGCAATGAGTATCGGGTCTCACAGTCAGTAAACTTTTTGCTAAGGTAGTAAATAGCATGCTCTTTTCGGCCAGACTCGTCATGCTGCCCCAGCACGCACCCCATTGAATTGTCCAACACTGTCAAGTATAAAATCAAAGGTCTTCCTTCAACTGGAGGCATCAGAATTGGTGGTTCTTGAAGATATTCTTTGATTCTTTCGAAAGCGGTATGGCATTCGTCATTCCACTTTACCACTTGATCTTTCTTCAGTAGCTTGAAGATTGGCTCACAAGTAGCAGTCAGATGTGAAATGAACCTGGCGATGTAATTCAAACGTCCCAAGAAGCCTCCAACTTCCTTTTCTGTGCGGGGAGCCAGCATCTCCTGTATGGCCTTTACCTTGGCAGGGTCCACCTGAATACCCTTATCACTGACGACGAAACCCAGCAGCTTACCAGACCTTACCCCGAAGGTGCACTTGTTCGGGTTCAACCTCAGCTTGTACGTCTTTAACCTGTCGAACAGTTTCTGGAGATGGTCAAGGTGCTCTTCCTTAGTCTGGGACCTTGCTATCATGTCATCAACATAAACCTCAATCTCATGGTGAATCATGTCATGGAACAAAGCGGCCATGGCGCGCTGATAAGTTGCCCCAGCATTCTTCAATCCGAACGGCATGACCTTGTAACAAAAGGTGCCCCATTGTGTAACGAAGGTTGTCTTTTCCATGTCTTCAGGAGCCATCTTGATCTGGTTGTAGCTAGAAAAACCATCCATGAAGGAGAAAATCTTATGTTGCGCGGTGTTGTCGACCAGAACATCGATGTGAGGAAGTGGGAAATCATCCTTGGGGCTCGCCCTGTTCAGATCTTTATAGTCCACACACATCTGTACCTTACCATCCTTCTTAGGTACTGGAACAACGTCGGCAACCCACTGCGGATAGGAAGTGACAGCTAAGAACCCCACATCGAACTGTTTCATGACCTCAGCTTTTATTTTCTCAGACATCTCAGGGCGCATACGGAGAACCTTCTATTTTACCGGAGGGCAGTCTTCTTTAGTTGGCAAGCGATGAACCACAATATCAGTGTCTAAACCATGCATATCTTCATAAGACCAAGCGAAGATCTCAACATAGTCGCATAACATTTGTATCAACCATTGCTTGACACTAGGATCCAGATTCGCACCTATCTTAACCTCTTTCCTGTCTTCCTTTGTACCTAAATTCACTGACTCGACTGGCTCTTCATGAGGCTGTATGGCCCTTTCTTCCTGCTGTAATAGTCTAGCAAGTTGTCCAGGCACTTCACAATCATCCTCACCTTCGTCCTCGGCTTGGTTGATCAGATTTTCAAAGTCATAATTGGCAGTAGTAGAGTTGTTATCAATGGGATCCAGAGGGGATATGGATCTGCATTATGATATGTGAGTGTGTAAGAGAATAGCTATTTTGATAGAGTGGGAGAAAGAAAAGAAAAATAAAGAGCGCAAGATTTGTAATTCAAGAAAACATCCAATGTCTTATTAATGATATATGAAAAATGACAAATAATAAGCCCTCATAAGCAAATCCAAGGTGCCTCAGGCAAGGCACCGGGCCGTAAAGTTTCAAACTGTTTATTACAACTCTTAAAACAAAAGTCAATTACTGTGGAATAAAAGAAACAGGTATGAAGTCCTTCGCCATCCAGTTGTTTAGTCCACCATTGGTTGTAGGATAGATCCAGTTGTCGATATCTGAATCTTCTTCATTGTCCTCAATTGCATTAACTCCCTGATTGCTGATGTGCAGAGGGGGTCTTCCAATCTGTGCGCTCCTAACAGCCCTTTGAGCCCCTGTAGTAAAGCCCAAACCAAATTTGTCAGTTTTGTGCGTGAATTTAGGGAGCTGACCCCAATTGGTACACCTACCGTCTTCGATTACAGTCCTGGCATCCTTGAGAGAAGCCATCTTCATCGGAGGTTTGTCGGTAGCAACTTCAATTGACGCCAAAGTTTGAGGGACCTCTTCAAAGTTCTGACAAGGGGTTTCAATGAATTCCCCGTCCATATCCACGTAGCGGAAGGAGTTGAGATGAATCACCATATACTCCTCTTCACCTTGTACCGTGACAATCTTCCCCTTTACCAGATATTTCAACATTTGATGGAGCGTTGAAGTCACTGCCCCAGCCTTATGAATCCAAGGGCGACCCAGCAAGCAAGAATATGATGGTCTGATATCCATCACATAAAAGGTGGGCGCAAAAGTCTGAGAGACAACTTTAACAGGGATGTCCACCTCCCCGTGCACCATCCTTTTTGACCCATCGAAAGCCCTGACCATATATTGCTCGACTTTAGAATTAAACCTTCACAGTCCAGATGGTATAATGCCTTCTTTGGCAGAACATTCAATGAGGACCCGGTATCCACCAGTACATGGGCCATAGTAGTGCCCTTGCATTCGATCGAGACGTGAAGAGCATCATTATGATTTCTCCCCTTAGCAGTCAGATCTGCATCTGAGAAACCCAGCCCATTGTCGGCAGTCAGGCTAGCTACGCAATCTTTGAATTGATCGACTGAAGTTTCCTGCGGCACATGCGCAGTCTTGAGGAATGCGATTAGAGCCTTTGCATGGGCTTCAGAACACAACAACAAGGACAACACGAAGATTTTTGACGGGGTCTGCCCCAGCTGCTCGACTATGTTGTAATCGCTCTTCTTGATAATATTTAAAGTTTCTTCTATCTCTTGTTTCGAGGTTTCTACAATGATCTTCTTAGGTGCCTCCGTTTGGGCAGGCTCACCTGTGATTTCTTTAGCCTGAGTCCCATATGGCTCGGTGACAGGGGTGATAACTGGAATAGGAACTGGGATAGTAGTTGATGTAACAGCAGACGGAATGACAACAGGTTTGTGAATAGTCGGAGGGGAGATTTTGGGAGAAAATAATCTTCTACTTCTGGTGACTTTGCTAGCCCCGACAATATTGCTGATATCAACATCAGCTTCCTCACTCTTTAAGTCTTGTTTAACTCCATGGTAATACACATCATCACCATAGTGCCAAGGGACAACCTTATTCGAAGTGTATGGGATAGGACCAGAGACAATAAGTATTAATGGAGCAATTCTTGGGACGGGTGTAATCCTAACAGGTTTTCTCGAGGAAACCTTGGAAGGATTAGCGGAAATGGTTATGATTGCAACATCTTGAATTGGAACCAACAGAATCATAGTCTTTTCTAACATGATCTCTTTATTATCCATCAGGCGCTGAACACCTGATTTCAATAAGCGGAAACCAGTAGGTAGAATCGAGCACATGTGGCAACCTTCACCACAACCCGGAAATAAACTGGCCAATAGCAAATTCTTCTTTACTGTCATCAAAGGAGTAGAAATTTCTTCCATAGAGGTCACAAATAAATCATCGTCCACAGCATTTACTCCATGACCATGTTTGGGTATGGGAGCAGTTATGACGTTGGGCTTCTCCGGAGCGTCAAACTCAATCTCTTTGGCTTCCATCAAGTCTTGCACTTTGTTTTTCAAGGCCCAATAGTTGTTTGTATCATGATCTGGACTTTCAGAGTGATAGGTGCAGCGGGAATTCGGGTTATAGTGGGGAGAAGTGGTGTTGGGGTTCTTCGGGGCTTCCCTAAGAGTTACCAGACTGGTCTTCAATAATTGTGGCAGAATTTGAGTCATGGTCATACTGAGCCGAGTGAACTGCCTCTGTGGTCTTTCCCCCCTTTGTTGATTGTTGCATTGTGGAGCAACTATGGGTCTTGATATCACTACGGCATTTACTGCTTGACGGTGTTCAAGTCTGCTTTGGCCCCTCGGGCCGTAGACTGCACTAGTTTCTTTCTTACCGGTGAAAGGCTTCTTTACTGCACTTAATGAAGTATCCTTCTGTATTTTACCACTTCAAATGCCAACTTCTACTCTTGCTCCAGTCAAGATCAACTCAGTAAACCCAGATGACGAACTGCCGATCAGATGATTGAAAAATGGACCAGATAGCGTCCCTAGAAACATGTCAACCAACTCCCTATCAGACAAAGGGGGTTGGACTCTTCCAGCCAAGTCTCTCCACTTTTGAGCATAGTCCTTAAAACCTTCACTAGCACCCATAGACATACCCTAGAGCTGAGTACGAGTGGGAGCAAGATCTGCGTTATACTGATACTGCCTGTAAAAAGAAGCAGCAAGGTCTTCCCAGTTTCAGACATTGGCTCCTTCCAACTGATAAAACCATTCAAGTTGAGTCCCTGACAGACTATCCTGAAAGAAGTGTACCCACAAATTTTTATCAGCAGTGTGAGGTTGGATTTTTCTGACGTACGAGCGGAGATGGAGTTTTGGACAGGATACCCCATCGTACTTGGCAAAAATCAGAGCTTTGAACTTATGAGGGATCACCACTCCCGATACCAGTCCCAACTCTCTAAAATCTAAACCAGTGATCTTCTGAATCTCCATAACACTCAGATGGTCTTCTAGCTGCTTGTACCTATCCTCAGCAGGAGGATATTGCTCATCATTGTAATCTGTATCATTATCAGAAACTGCAGGACTAGGGCTCTTTACCCTTTCTTGGTTCTCCCCGTCCTTGGATGAGGAGGTCAGATCAGTTGATTGTCTTATCCTTTCTCTGAATCTTCTACCCATGTTCAGAATACCAACCTTCTTCTTCTTCTTCTCTTTCAGAATCAGGGTGTCCAAATCCTCTTACCCTTTAGCCAAACTTAAGAACATCTATTGGAATTGGGAGTTCTGTGCCTGAAGATCTTTGATGGCTTGATCAGAAGACATTTATGCTGAAATAAAAACGAAGAAGAAGAGAAACCTGTACTGGTACTTGTAATGGTGTGCATGATAATGGGATGCGCATGTAATGATTTCAAAGACTTTGGGAAATTTAAATTTGCAAACCAAAAATAAACAAACTTTATTAGATTAACTTGTAAAAGGTTCAACAATGCCTTTGAGGCGTTACAAAGAAGTAAATGGAAAACAAATCTAAAACTAGAAAAGCAAAATCAAAAGTCCCATGGATGCTTCCTCTTTGTGCTGACGTAGTCATTGATCACTTTTTCCTCCTCGAGCTACCTGGTGAGCTTCAAAATCTTCCTTTCTTACTCCTGGTACTTTTCCCGGTAAGTATCCCTCTCCTCTTTCAGCTGAATCCAAGACCTCTGCAATTCCCCAGGATCAGTGGGCATGTAAGGATAAAGAACTGTGTAAGGAACGCCTTCTTCATTAGTGGGCTCCACAATCACCAACAATAAGGCTTCATAAGGCATCCCAAGCTTCTGGGCACGAGCTCGGACCCATTGGAGGTAAGGCTGCATAGGAAGGGAAGTCCTTGGTCCTAGTTCTTGGGGGTCATATCTGTTCACCATGCCCCAAGCTCGTATAAACCTCCAGCGGTGCTCGTCAACGTCCTCCTTGTAGTCAAATGCAATATTCTCAAGAAGTATCTCATGGGGGCCATCTCTCCGAGCATGACCAAACTGTCGCAAAGCTAGACAAGGATTGTAGGTTATACCTCCTCTGATTCCAAGCAATGGGACATTAGGGTATCCCCCACAGTGATCAATAACAGTGGTGTCCTCTATAGCCCGGGAACACCAAAGAATGTCTGTATGGGCAAGTGACATTATTTTATAGGACCATCCCAAACCTTCTTCGTTCTTCAGCACAGACTTAGGGAGGTGCGAAATAAACCACATTGACAGCAACGACATGCAACACATAAGAGTCCCTCTTCTTCGCACAGTACGAGTGTAGAGGGCATGAAAGATATCACCCAGTAGAGTAGACACAGGATTACGAGAAAGGAAAATCTTGACAGCATTCACATCCACAAAGGAATCCGGATTCGGGAAGAGAACCAAACCATAGATAAGGAGAGCCAAGATATCTTCAAAATCCTGAAAATCCAAATTATCCCAGAATAGCTGAGCCTGGTTGTGATACGGTGGGAGAACTGACTTGGGTTTTGCGTTTGTATTCGCACTTGTTCGGTTGAGCAAGAGTCGCCACCGACTTTTTATTTTATCCTAAAGGAAAGGTTAAAAAGCACAGGAAAAACCTTTTGAGATGTTTCGTGGGTTCGGGGGGTAGATTATGAAAAGGGAAGGTATTAGCACCCTTTTCATCCATGGTTATCCATGGGCTCTTAGTTACTTGGTTTTTAGATCACTTGCCTTGATTTTTGATTACTTGAAATTGTGGTGTATGTGTGTGTTTTGAAAATGTTTTTGAAATAGACGCCTTTGTTGCGGAAACCAATGTAATTGACTCGTGTTTGAGTGTTTTACAAAAGTGTGTATCTTTTTGAAAAGATGTTTCAAATGTTTTTTTGAGAATTTGTTTTGAAAGTGTTTGTGAGGTGTGGTTTTTGAAAAGAAGGCAAGGGTTTTTTGCAAGTTGATCTCAAGTAACTAAGAGTTTTGTCTACCCCCATTGTACTCAAAGGTTTTCTCTATGTTTTCAACCCCTTTTTAACAATTTTGTTCCACCATTGAATTTGGTGGACAATCTTGCGTTTAGGAAGTTTAACGGGACGGGCGCGGGTCATCGTATGGACCATGAATGCAATGGTGCCAAGTGTCTTTGGCAATTTGTTTAAAGGGACTTGATCATTTTGATAGGCGACTTTCGAAAGCGTCATCGAAGGAGTTATGATCATTTGATTGTTTTGCCAAAGAAACTCGACGTGCAAGCATGGCCCATTTTGGAAGGCAACATGTGGGATTACCCTAGAGGGTGCAAGTGTGATTGTGTATTGATTTCATGTATTTGTCTTGTATTAGGTTATCTAGCGTTTGGTTTTATGTACATGCAAACCCTAGGTCTAACCATGGTATAATTCGAAAGCGGTAAATTGCAGGAATTCTAAAGTCTATGCTATTACAAATGATATCCGGGAGTGGGGGTACAAATTCACAAATGGGGATGAGACTTAGATAATTACAACCAAATCGAATCGCGATCAAATGTAATCAATGTAATGTATAGCAAAGTGTATAATGCATCAAATGTAAAATGTATTGTGTAGGTGCAAGTTTAATTTATTTACAAGTTAAGAAAATGTGAATTTAACGTGTTATCAAGTATCGTTAACTTAATAAAAGGAATTAAATATTTTCTTTATTTAATCTTTGTAATCTTGTATTTTTCTTTAATATGTACAAAAAAGTATTTTAATTAAAAGAAAGGAAAATGTTTTAAATTTGAGAAAAAAATTATGTATCGATTTATTTATGTACAAATAAGATATTTTAAAAAAAAGAAAGAAATGTTTTAAATTTTAATGATATCATATATTATTGTTTTATGTACAAATAATGTTTTTAAGAAAAGAGAAGTATTTAATCTTTAAAAAAATTGTTTTTATGTATTAATATTTTTATATACCAAAACCCCCTTTTTTTTAGTCAAAAGAAAAACTTAAACTAAAAAACTATTTTTTATGTATATTAAAAATAAAGAGAGTTTTAATAAAAGAAAAAGAAAAAAAGTTTTAAGTTTTAATTATTAGTATAATTCAGTGTAAAAAAAGAGTTTAGTAAATATTTTTTATCAAGAAAAAAAGATTAAGTTAAGTATACAAAGAAATGGGCTTAAGGATGGATTATCTTGGCCCAAACAGTTAAACAGAAGCCAAAAGGGGGGGGGGGGGGGTATGAATTGGAACGTTTTGGGATCAGGCGCTGGGAAAAGGGTTATGGCCCAAGTGCTTCTCACAATCGTTTTTAGGGTTGTTTGGTTATTGTGTCATTTGGGTGAAGGGCTTAGGGTTTACAGCGCCGTTCTTCGTTTTCACTTCCGTTCATCTTCGCCTTTCTTTTGCCAGCTTCTGAGCTTCTCCTTCGCCCAAGCCACCAACGCCATCTCTACGTCCTCCTCCCCACGGTTAAGCACGCGATGGTTCGTTCAAGGTTAAATTTCATTTTTAATCTCTTTAGGTTTTTATGATTTGCATGTTATGATTTTTGTGATCTGACGGTTATGTTTATCATTATTTGTTATTGAGGTGCATGAAAGGAAGGAAAAATAAGGGAAACTACCTTGACGGAGGAGAGGGACAAAGGATTTGGAGGCGTTTGGAGGCTTGACGGGCGGAGGGACGGTGATGTTCGCTAGCTTTGAATCCACGGTACTCTGTGTTGCTTCTTTAAGTTTGATGATGATAATGCCTGAGAACTTTTGTTTGATCTCTTTTCCTCTTTGTTGCCTTGATGCCTTGTATGTGTTAGCTTCGTATACTTCTTTATCTCCTCTTCCTCTGTTGACCCTAGTTGCCTTGTGTTTGGTTGCCTTGATGCTGTATGATTTGTGAATGCTAGCCCAATGATGAATCCTAGGTTCTGAGGGTTTTGAATGCTTGATTTTGAGTCTTCTTTGGGTTGCTTGTTGTATGATTCAATATGCTTTAGCGTGATGCTTCATACCTCTGATATGCCTTGATACCTGGATATGTTGGTTGGTGTGTTTGATAGCCCAATGATGAGAAAACTCTGAGGGCTTGTGTTGGTTTGGTTTTAACAGGGGTTTAAGGTTTTTGTTTTGGCTTTAGCTTGCTGGTTTTAAAGTATATGCAGGTTGGGGTTGGTAATGAGCTTACTGGTTCGGCTGGAGGTTTGCTTCAGGTTATGTTATGGCCTGGGCATGCTGTTGCAGTTTTTGAATGGTAGGCACAGGTTTGAGTTTGATTGCAGGTTATACTGGTTTTTGATGGTTAAGGGCTTATGCTCCAGTTTTAGCATGGTTCAGGGGTTTGGACAACAGGTTGTATGTTGTTTTGAGGTTTTTTTTTCCAGTTCTGATTCTGATCTCTCCTTTTGATACTTTCTACTTTTTGATATCTTCTGCTTTTCTGATATCTCCTCTTCTGACTGTGTTAGCAGTTTTATATTTTTCTATGCCTCTTTATCCACTGTGTTACTGCAGTTTTGTTTTTCTATATTTTCTTGCCTAAAGCCAAAACCTGTAAGCCTATTTCTTTTTCTCTCTTCCTTCTCTCCAGTACAACTAGAACAATAAAAAATGTTTATGTTTGTACTTATAACTGAAAAAGAAATGGCATGGGAAATGATGAAATGAAAACCTTGCTTGCAATAGTAGTTTAACTCTGCATATTTTGTCTTCTTTTCTGCTTCTTGACAGCATTGATGGTACTTTGATATCTTGAGATATCTTTTGGCAGCTTGTTGCTTAGTTTGACATTGGAACTTAGTTTTGAAATTGTGACTTGCTTTAGGCCATTCAGTTTGTAACTTGGACTTTGTATTTGCACATGCTGTCTTGCTTTGAACTATGCAGTTTTGACAATTTTGAAATGTGCAATTTTTGACTTTGTGCATTCATTTTTAATTTGCAAACATTTTCATCCCTCTTTGTGAACCGGGAGAGATCCCGTGATTTGCAAAGAGGGCGAACTGATCCCGACCATTTGCTTTTAATGATGACCTTTTTATCCGTCTGTCTCCTTAATTATTTATCCGCTTCAATTGACTTTTTCTTCTTTCTCTTTGCAGATAACAATTAAATGGGGAGAAATAGCAACAGATGGAGGATGAAGAATTTAAGACTTAGAAAAATATTAGGATAGTTTTATTTAAATTTAAATAAATGTAATATTATTATTGTAAACATTTTGTAAACAAAAACAATTATACAAATAATTTAAAGATAAATAAAAAATCCTTTTATTTGATTAATTCTTCTTATTCTTTTCAATTGTTTACTTTATTATTTATAATTCTTTAAATTAAAATAATTGAAAATAAATTCCAACTATTTAATCTTAGAATAATAAATAATTAAATAAACATTGTTTCAGCATTGATCAACTAATAAGCCCGGCGCTTCACAAATCCAAATCAATGCACAGTTAGTCACAACAACTGCCCAGACGTATTTTCCTTTTACTGACTTTAATCAAACCCTGCAAATTCAATCCAAATGTATCCTTTCGCTGATTTAATCACACAATGCGAAATCAATCCAAATGTTTCAATCCACATCTCAGCATAACTTGAAAAGCACTGTAGATTTAAATCTTTCTGAGGAACCGCGCATAAAAAACCCTAATTCCTGGCCAAATGCCAAAGAAACGTTCGCCTGATCAAAGTTGAGCCAAAATCAACCAAAACCCCAAGCAAACTGTATGAACTGTTCTAGAGCCATGAAAACCAATGAAAACCCTAATTTTGTCTGACTGACGAGAAAAGTCTGTTTGACCGATTCTTGAGCCAGTTTGAAAAATCAGGAAACGCCTGAAGCCGTGATTTCTTGAGGAAAAATGCAAGGGCAAATTTTGGGGTACAACAGTTGCCCCTGTTCAATCTTCTTGGACCTGAAGAGTTAGATTGGCAAGTTTGCCTTTCGCGACTCGAAGGTAAAAGGAGATTGGACACTAGAGTGCCCGGAAATTTGCACTTGGTGACGTGACGGTAGAGGGAATGGGCTTAAAGATGCCATTTGGTGATGGGCTTAAAGATGCCATCTAGTGACTGCTGGTAGGGGAATGGGCTTATAGATGCCATCTGGAAATGGGCTTAAAGATGCCATCTAGAAATGTTTGTAGGAGGATGGGCTTATAGATGCCATCTGGAAGTGTGACAGAACCTTGTCGGGAATGGGCTTATAGATGCCATTTAGAAGTGTTGATCGCGTAAGAGATTCCTTAGCGAGAACTTGCGTACTTTGAGAAAGGAAGATGTTTCCTGGCTTTCTACAGGCGTTGATCTTCAGACTCTTCATGCAGATATGCCCTGGCTGGATACAGGTGTCGAATCTACAATTGGTTGCTCACAGATGTGCCCTGGCTAGATACAGGAATCGAATCTTCAAACTCTTCAGACGTGCCCTGGCTGGATACAGGAATCGAATCTGGAATTAGTCGTCAACAGATATGCCCTGGCTGGATACAGGAATCGAATCTTCAAACTCTTCAGACGTGTCCTGGCTAGATACAAGAATCGAATATGGAATTAGTCGTCAACAGATATGCCCTGGCTGGATACAGGAATCAAATCTTCAAACTCTTCAGACGTGCCCTGGCTGGATACAGGAATTGAATCTGGAATTAGTCGTCAATAGATATGCCCTGGCTGGATACAGGAATCGAATCTTCAAACTCTTCAGACGTGCCCTGGCTGGATACAGGAATCGAATCTGGAATTAGTCGTCAACAGATATGCCCTGGCTGGATACAGGAATCAAATCTTCAAACTCTTCAGACGTGCCCTGGCTGGATACATGAATCGAATATGGAATTAGTCGTCAACAGATATGCCCTGGATGGATATAGGAATCGAATCTTCAAACTCTTCAGACGTGCCCTGGCTGGATACAGGAATCGAATCTGGAATTAGTCGTCAACAGATATGCCCTGGCTGGATACAGGAATCGAATCTTCAAACTCTTCAGACGTGCCCTGGCTGGATACATGAATCGAATCTGGAATTAGTCGTCAACAGATATGCCCTGGCTGGATACAGGAATCGAATCTTCAAACTCTTCAGACGTGTCCTGGCTGGATACAGGAATCGAATCTGGAATTATTCGTCAACAGATATGCCCTGGCTGGATACAGGAATCGAATCTTCAAACTCTTCAGACGTGCCCTGGCTGGATACAGGAATCGAATCTAGAATTAGTCGTCAACAGATATGCCCTGGCTAGACACAGGAATCGAATCTTCAAACTCTTCAGACGTGCCCTGGCTGGATACATGAATCGAATCCGGAATTAGTCGTCAATAGATATGCCCTGGCTGGATACAGGAATCGAATCTTCAAACTCTTCAGACGTGCCCTGGCTGGATACAGGAATCGAATCTGGAATTAGTCGTCAACAGATATGCCCTGGCTAGATACAGGAATCGAATCTTCAAACTCTTCAAACGTGCCCTGGCTGGATACAGGAATCGAATCTGGAATTAGTCGTCAACAGATATGCCCTGGCTGGATACAGGAATCGAATCTTCAAACTCTTCAGACGTGCCCTGGCTGGATACAGGAATTGAATCTAGAATTAGTCGTCAACAGATATGCCCTGGCTGGATATAGGAATCGAATCTTCAAACTCTTCAGACGTGCCCTGGCTGGATACAGGAATCAAATCTGGAATTAGTCGTCAACAGATATGCCCTGGCTAGATACAGGAATCGAATCTTCAAACTCTTCAGACGTGCCCTGGCTGGATACAGGAATCGAATCCAGAATTAGTCGTCAACAGATATGCCCTGGCTGGATACATGAATTGAATCTTCAAACTCTTCAGACGTGCCCTGGCTGGATACAGGAATCGAATCTGGAATTAGTCGTCAACAGATATGCCCTGGCTGGATACAGGAATTGAATCTTCAAACTCTTCAGACGTGCCCTGGCTGGATACAGGAATCGAATCTAGAATTAGTCGTCAATAGATATGCCCTGGAGATGTGCCCTGGAGATGCAGGAATCGAATCTGGATTCGTGATATTTGATAGTAATCATCTTTTGGATTGATCTTTTTCCTGAAAAGGCAAAATATCAATGGTATGCAATGTCATGATGTCTGAGATGCATGATGTCATGATGCTCAAAATGAGTTAGTGTTGTATGCACTTGTCATGTATGTAAATAGGATGTATGAAATATGAAACGTCAATGAATGTATTTTCATCTAGGAAAATAAATCCTTGATGACCGGCCGGGGAATCAAATCTTGGGCTGACATTGAAGAGAAGAGTTCTTCGTTTCCGCTGGGGATTATGGTTACAAGTATAAACCGGTAGGAGAAGATGACTCCGTTGGTGAATAAACTTGCTGGAGAGATTACTCTGTGGGAATTACTTTGTGGGGAGAGATATTTTGCTGAGATTTTGACGATAACTCCGCTGGGGATTCCGTTGTTGAGCTCTGTTGGAAGATTTGATGAACTCCACTGGGGGATAGGAAGAACTTTGTCGGGGACGATCTTTCCGTGGTTATTGGCTGAGGATAACCCAGTTATATCCTGGTGGGGAAATAACCTTTGAATAAAGTCGGGGAGACGCGTTCGTTCTCTGCAGGGGTAAGCTTCCAGAATCTACTGGGGATAAGCTTCCTACTGGGGAGATGGTTCAACTCTCCCGGGGAGACTTTTGGACTGCACTGGGGAAGTGGCTCCACTGGGATGTCTGTATTCCTCCGAGGGAACGAATCTTATATTAAGACTGCCGGGGATGCTGAAAACTCTGCGGGGAGTATGTTTATTTCTGCTTGGGAAAAGAGTTTAGGAGTCTCGGCTGTCCGTTGCTCTACCGAGAAGTCGAAGTTGAACTGATATTGGGTCGGGTCCAGATTTCACAGTAACTTGCTGGAGATTGCAGAGTAGTCTATTGGAGAAGAGGAGCTGTGGTCCTTTGAATTGTAGTAGTCTAAGAGGCAACCTCAGGCTGGAGAATCCTGGTGTTGTTGGGGAAATAAACCCTGCTGTCGATCTGCTGGAGAGGTGACATCTTCTTGAGGACGCTTGAATTTCTTTTCAGAAAGATTTCGGAGAGGTTTCATCACTGCCCCTAGCACCGAATGCTTTGTGATATTGCCAGGAAACTTGGACTGTTCCAAACCCTTGAGATTGACATTCGAATGCCCCAAGTGATGGTGACGGAGACTTGCCCCAGGTTAACTCTGCAATTGAGAGATTTCTTGAAATCTTGACTAGACTGCCCCAGGTTAACTGAACTTTGAAAGGTCTGTTGAAACCTTGACTGGACTGCCCTAGGTGTGCTGGATAGTGACATGTCGTGCCCCCTTGTTGATAGGAGACTCGTCGTTGGAAGTGTCATTCTTTTGAAGTGATTTTACTCACTGAGAGAGTTTTCGTTCCTCCGAACATTCGCTGTATGAATTTCTTCGCTGTCAAACAAATAGGCAAATGCGAACAGTGATATTCAAGCAATGCAAAGTTTATGTTTGTCTCTAAGTTTTTGAAAAATGCGTTTTTTAGCAGAAAAATTTTTATAAGACAAGTCAACACAAGATTTTAGAGCAAAGCCTTACAGGAGTCAGGATACCTTTTGTAACAGTATGCTTTCGAACTAACTCGCTTCAATTAGGACTTTTGAAGGGTTGTAACGTGGCTAGGTTCACGGTTTAAGAAACAAAGGATAAAGGCTCAAAGTATATTTGTACCCACCTGCTCTTCATGATGTTCTTCAACCCTAAGTTCAGTTAATTGTGCGTCGCACTCTGTTTGAGTTTGGAACGACTTTTTGGGTGATGATTCACCAATTGAATTTGGGAAGACAGTCATCATCTCCTTTTTATTTTTCAACATTTTTCATGTTGTTGAGGATTTGTAATGACCTCACTATTTTGATTTTGATTTGTTATCCCTAACTTTTGCCTGACTGTTCCCATTTTCGAGATTACAGTCAGCGGGATGCCCCAGCTTTCTTAAGCCTCCTTTATAGGTTTTGGCTTGGTGGGCTTTTCTCTTTTGAGAGATTGACTGCCTATGTGATAGGGAACCACCCTTGTCTTTTGATTCCAAAGGAATGCTTTTCTTTTCCTTTGACGTCGTTCGTTGTATTACGAACTGAGAGTTTGCAACTTCAATGCGCATTTTATTTTGAATTAACTGAGGTGCTACCCTGCCCCAGGTTTATATCAAAGGTTTTGATCGTTTAGGACAGAAAACTCCTACTTCTTTGGCTCGAAGGGGTTGACTAGGGATTAACTTCCTTATAACTCCAGTGCTTGGGAATTGAAAGAAATGCCTGTACATCATCAGCGAGGTCTGTCCAAAAGCATACTGTATGAGATTATGGTATTGTTTCGTCATCCTCCATCTAAAGGCTTGTAGCCTTTTATCAAGAGTCAAATATCATAAAGAAAGCATAAGAGTAGTGAAAACGAATGGATGAATTCAAGACAAACATATGCAATGCATTAATGAAACAGAGTTTGACATCAAAGGATAATTGTTCGAATAGCAAAAGAAATTACAACTTTGAAAATTCAAATGAAGCAAAGGTCTCTCAGTTTGAGCTTCGTCACTTCAGGTGGAGAACTCCTTAACGGAAGATTTTCATCTCACTGTCTGGCATGAATTCCAGCACTCCAATGTCGATCAGATCTTGAATCTTGTTCTTCAAGGCCCAACAGTCGTCGGTGTTATGTCCCGGGCTGTAGGAGTGGTAAACACAAAATGCGTCGGGACGATAGTTAGGAGCGGAGGTATTGAGCTTCCGAGGAGGATCCCTTAAAGTAAGCAGGTTGACCTCCAACAGGCGCTTCAGTATGAAGGATGATGGTATCTCAGTCTCCGTGAACTGTCTTCCCGACGTATTTTGCTTACGTTGATTACCCCGTTGATGCTGGCGAGGTTGTTGCTGGGCTTGTGACCCTGAAGCAAGCAAAGGAGCCTTCCCCTGGTCTTCTTGAGTGGATGGAGGCCGAGCGGTGACTTGCTCTTCAACCTCAGATGTTTGCCCCAATTGGTTGTTTTGAAGCAGTTGGCGGACGAGAACTCTGAGTTCCTCTTGTCTTTGAGACAAGTCTTGGATGAGAGCCATCTGGCCCACCAACTGCCCCATCACTTGGATCCTCAATGTTGCCAGATCAAACTGCAGCTCCGTAAGCTGATCACTCCTGGCATTGTTTGAATTCTCCAAGCCTTTTGTGAGGAGAGCTTTAATTTCTTCTTGCCTCAGAGACAAGTTCAGGAACATTTCCTGCAGCTGAGCAGTCTGGTCTTGAATGTCTTTGACAGACCTTTCTAGAGCCATCTCTTACTGAAATAAACAGTATGAGAGTAAGGAAACCTGAAAAAGGAAAAACTGTCAAAATACAATGCATGATATGTGGATGCATGCTTTCAAGGATCTCTTGGGGTAAACACAAGAAAATGTTAGAGGTTGAACTTTGCTCTTGGATTAGAGAACTTTGCACCGGTGGATGTCTTTCCACGAGAATCAAGCTCACCATGTCAAGTGGGTCATAGCCCCTGATTCAAGTTGTTGCACTTGAACTTTGATTGGAGAACTGTGCACTGGTGGATGTCTTTCCACGAGAATCAAGCTCACCATGTCAAGTGGGTCATAGCCCCTGATTCAAGTTGTTGCACTTGAACTTTGATTGGAGAACTGTGCACTGGTGGATGTCTTTCCATGATAATCAAGCTCACCATGTCAAGTGGGTCATAGCCCCTGATTCAAGTTGTTGCACTTGAACTTTGATTGGAGAACTGTGCACTGGTGGATGTCTTTCCACGAGAATCAAGCTCACCATGTCAAGTGGGTCATAGCCCCTGATTCAAGTTGTTGCACTTGAACTTTGATTGGAGAACTGTGCACTGGTGGATGTCTTTCCACGAGAATCAAGCTCACCATGTCAAGTGGGTCATAGCCACTGATTCAAGTTATTGCACTTGATCTTTGATGGCATCTGTTTAGAGGAGAAAACCTCTTACCCCTTGATAGACGTCTAGTTCAATGTAACCCTGCATCAAAAGAACCCTCGAGATCCTTGAAATGGTTATTGAAAATGCTATGGTATGATGTTATGATGCTATGTACATGTATGCAAAAAGCAAGTGAGTGTATATACAAGTAAACATATTCACACAGAACAAACAAGTCCTTAGGTTTAGGCTTGCATGAAGTTCAGGTACTACCCTCTTTCAATTTCGTTGGTTAAAACCTGTCCTATCAAAAGTAACCGGGTTCTAGAGGATCTCAAATCCTTGACTACCCTCTATCGGTCATAACTCCAGCATCACAATCTTTTCTTGCGGCCAGAACCATCGCGAGAGTTTAGCCTCAATGAGTGTAGCATACTGCTACTGTTCTATGGCCGAGTTTGGTCAATTTAGGGTTCTAAGGTCGGTTGGTGTTTGATGACTCCTTAGAAGACCCATATTCTCCTCGTTGCAACACAAGGGATATTGGTACAGACTAAGGCGCCACACCAACGTAGCCACTGCTTCACCCATGTCGGTCTACGCCGGACA
Organism: Vicia faba; assembly: GCA_948472305.1. Lineage (NCBI taxonomy): Eukaryota > Viridiplantae > Streptophyta > Magnoliopsida > Fabales > Fabaceae > Vicia > Vicia faba. The sequence continues at coordinate 1,709,989,771 of OX451737.1, read as the reverse complement.
GGTCCCTCACAGATTATGCTACCTAAAAAAGGTTTCCCCCAGATCCGGGTTAGGATCTATGAAACTCCGATGCAAAGCCCATAAATGTAAAAGCAAGCAAAGCAATCAATTGAAAACAAAGGTGATCTAAACCCTAAGGTAACCCCACTTTCTTAATATCCCCAGCAGAGTCGCCAGTTCTGTGATACGGTGGGAGAACTGACTTGGGTTTTGCGTTTGTATTCGCACTTGTTCGGTTGAGCAAGAGTCGCCACCGACTTATTATTTTATCCTAAAGGAAAGGTTAAAAAGCACAGGAAAAACCTTTTGAGATGTTTCGTGGGTTCGGGCGGTAGATTATGAAAAGGGAAGGTATTAGCACCCTTTTCATCCATGGTTATCCATGGGCTCTTAGTTACTTGGTTTTTAGATCACTTGCCTTGATTTTTGATTACTTGAAATTGTGGTGTATGTGTGTGTTTTGAAAATGTTTTTGAAATAGACGCCTTTGTTGCGGCAACCAATGTAATTGACTCGTGTTTGAGTGTTTTACAAAAGTGTGTATCTTTTCGAAAAGATGTTTCAAATGTTTTTTTGAGAATTTGTTTTGAAAGTGTTTGTGAGGTGTGGTTTTTGAAAAGAAGGCAAGGGTTTTTTGCAAGTTGATCTCAAGTAACTAAGAGTTTTGTCTACCCCCATTGTACTCAAAGGTTTTCTCTATGTTTTCAACCCCTTTTTAACAATTTTGTTCCACCATTGAATTTGGTGGACAATCTTGCGTTTAGGAAGTTTAACGGGACGGGCGCGGGTCATCGTATGGACTATGAATTCAATGGTGCCAAGTGTCTTTGGCAATTTGCTTAAAGGGACTTGATCATTTTGATAGGCGACTTTCGAAAGCGTCATCGAGGGACTTATGATCATTTGATTGTTTTGCCAAAGAAACTCGACGTGCAAGCATGGCCCATTTTGGAAGGCAACATGTGGGATTACCCTAGAGGATGCAAGTGTGATTGTGTATTGATTTCATGTATTTGTCTTGTATTAGGTTATCTAGCGTTTGGTTTTATGTACATGCAAACCCTAGGTCTAACCATGGTATAATTTGAAAGCGGTAAATTGCGGGAATTCTAAAGTCTATGCTATTACAAATGATATCCGGGAGTGGGGGTACAAATTCACAAATGGGGATGAGACTTAGATAATTATAACCAAATCGAATCGCGATCAAATGTAATCAATGTAATGTATAGCAAAGTGTATAATGCATCAAATGTAAAATGTATTGTGTAGGTGCAAGTGTAATTTATTTACAAGTTAAGAAAATGTGAATTTAACGTGTTATCAAGTATCGTTAACTTAATAAAAGGAATTAAATATTTTCTTTATTTAATCTTTGTAATCTTGTATTTTTCTTTAATATGTACAAAAAAGTATTTTAATTAAAAGAAAGGAAAATGTTTTAAATTTGAGAAAAAAATTATGTATCGATTTATTTATGTACAAATAAGATATTTTAAAAAAAGAAAGAAATGTTTTAAATTTTAATGATATCATATATTATTGTTTTATGTACAAATAATGTTTTTAAGAAAAGAGAAGTATTTAATCTTTAAAAAAATTGTTTTTATGTATTAATATTTTTATATACCAAAACCCCTTTTTTTTTAGTCAAAAGAAAAACTTAAACTAAAAAACTATTTTTTATGTATATTAAAAATAAAGAGAGTTTTAATAAAAGAAAAAGAAAAAAAGTTTTAAGTTTTAATTATTAGTATAATTCAGTGTAAAAAAAGAGTTTAGTAAATATTTTTTATCAAGAAAAAAAGATTAAGTTAAGTATACAAAGAAATGGGCTTAAGGATGGATTATCTTGGCCCAAACAGTTAAACAGAAGCCAAAAAGGGGGGGGGGGGGGGTATGAATTGGAACGTTTTGGGCTCAGGCGCTGGGAAAAGGGTTATGGCCCAAGTGCTTCTCACAATCGTTTTTAGGGTTGTTTGGTTATTGTGTCATTTGGGTGAAGGGCTTAGGGTTTACAACGCCGTTCTTCGTTTTCACTTCCGTTCAATCTTCGCCTTTCTTTTGCCAGCTTCTGAGCTTCTCCTTCGCCCAAGCCACCAACGCCATCTCTACGTCCTCCTCCCCACGGTTAAGCACGCGATGGTTCGTTCAAGGTTAAATTTCATTTTTAATCTCTTTAGGTTTTTATTATTTGCATGTTATGATTTTTGTGATCTGACGGTTATGTTTATCATTATTTGTTATTGAGGTGCATGAAAGGAAGGAAAAATAAGGGAAACTACCTTGACGGAGGAGAGGGGCAAAGGATTTGGAGGCGTTTGGAGGCTTGACGGGCGGAGGGACGGTGATGTTCGCTAGCTTTGAATCCACGGTACTCTGTGTTGCTTCTTTAAGTTTGATGATGATAATGCCTGAGAACTTTTGTTTGATCTCTTTTCCTCTTTGTTGCCTTGATGCCTTGTATGTGTTAGCTTCGTATACTTCTTTATCTCCTCTTCCTCTGTTGACCCTAGTTGCCTTGTGTTTGGTTGCCTTGATGCTGTATGATTTGTGAATGCTAGCCCAATGATGAATCCTAGGTTCTGAGGGTTTTGAATGCTTGATTTTGAGTCTTCTTTGGGTTGCTTGTTGTATGCTTCAGTATGCTTTAGCGTGATGCTTCATACCTCTGATATGCCTTGATACCTGGATATGTTGGTTGGTGTGTTTGATAGCCCAATGATGAGAAAACTCTGAGGGCTTGTGTTGGTTTGGTTTTTACAGGGGTTTAAGGTTTTTGTTTTGGCTTTAGCTTGCTGGTTTTAAAGTATATGCAGGTTGGGGTTGGTAATGAGCTTACTGGTTCGGCTGGAGGTTTGCTTCAGGTTATGTTATGGCCTGGGCATGCTGTTGCAGTTTTTGAATGGTAGGCACAGGTTTGAGTTTGATTGCAGGTTATACTGGTTTTTGATGGTTAAGGGCTTATGCTTCAGTTTTGGCATGGCTCAGGGGTTTGGACAACAGGTTGTATGTTGTTTTGAGGTTTTTTTTCAGTTCTGCTTCTGATCTCTCCTTTTGATACTTTCTGCTTTTTGATATCTTCTGCTTTTCTGATATCTCCTCTTCTGACTGTGTTAGCAGTTTTATATTTTTCTATGCCTCTTTATCCACTGTGTTACTGCAGTTTTGTTTTTCTATATTTTCTTGCCTAAAGCCAAAACCTGTAAGCCTATTTCTTTTTCTCTCTTCCTTCTCTCCAGTACAACTAGAACAATAAAAAATGTTTATGTTTGTACTTATAACTAAAAAAGCAATGGCATGGGAAATGATGAAATGAAAACCTTGCTTGCAATAGTAGTTTAACTCTGCATATTTTGTCTTCTTTTCTGCTTCTTGACAGCATTGATGGTACTTTGATATCTTGAGATATCTTTTGGCAGCTTGTTGCTTAGTTTGACATTGGAACTTAGTTTTGAAATTGTGACTTGCTTTAGGCCATTCAGTTTGTAACTTGGACTTTGTATTTGCACATGCTGTCTTGCTTTGAACTATGCAGTTTTGACAATTTTGAAATGTGCAATTTTTGACTTTGTGCATTCATTTTTAATTTGCAAACATTTTCATCCCTCTTTGTGAACCGGGAGAGATCCCGTGATTTGCAAAGAGGGCGAACTGATCCCGGCCATTTGCTTTTAATGATGACCTTTTTATCTGTCTGTCTCCTTAATTATTTATCCGCTTCAATTGACTTTTTCTTCTTTCTCTTTGCAGATAACAATTAAATGGGGAGAAATAGCAACAGATGGAGGATGAAGAATTGAAGACTTAGAAAAATATTAGGATAGTTTTATTTAAATTTAAATAAATGTAATATTATTATTGTAAACATTTTGTAAACAAAAACAATTATACAAATAATTTAAAGATAAATAAAAAATCCTTTTATTTGATTAATTCTTCTTATTCTTTTCAATTGTTTACTTTATTATTTATAATTCTTTAAATTAAAATAATTGAAAATAAATTCCAACTATTTAATCTTAGAATAATAAATAATTAAATAAACATTGTTTCAGCATTGATCAACTAATAAGCCCGGCGCTTCACAAATCCAAATCAATGCACAGTTAGTCACAACAACTGCCCAGACATATTTTCCTTTTACTGACTTTAATCAAACCCTGCAAATTCAATCCAAATGTATCCTTTCACTGATTTAATCACACAATGCAAACTCAATCCAAATGTTTCAATCCACATCTCAGCATAACTTGAAAAGCACTGTAGAGTTAAATCTTTCTGAGGAACCGCGCATAAAAAACCCTAATTCCTGGCCAAATGTCAAAGAAACGTTCGCCTGATCAAAGTTGAGCCAAAATCAACCAAAACCCTAAGCAAACTGTATGAACTGTTCTAGAGCCATGAAAACCAATGAAAACCCTAATTTTTTCTGACTGACGAGAAAAGTCT